>CM046868.1:19564281-19605107 GCA_025617745.1 Heliocidaris erythrogramma | reverse complement strand
TTCAGATTAATTCCAAATTTTTACCATTTTTAAAGTTCATAATTATTCATGCTGTTAAGTCTTATTGCGTTTTATTGGCTTAATACTTATTATTGCATAGATGGCATAAATTATTAACAAGGTTATCCAAATTCAACGCTTGGAAACATTTGAAGTAATGATGATTAACAATTATAAAACGGTAAAATACTGCCCCCGATATAGCAGCTGAAGAGCTCCTCGAAATGCTGAGATATGTGACGACACACCATGGACCAGTCCTGTCTAAGCAGACGATGTCCCATAACATCTTACACATTTTTCAGAGCCTATTTTGTCATCTCCTCTTCACTTATTTCTCTTCCTTCACTAGCGTCAGTCTTAATGTTAGTCTATTGCCTCACTCTTAACTTCGTGTCTGGTATTATTTTGATGAAAAATGCAGCGTTAAAAAATAAGGAATCGGTCACTTGTAACAAAATTAAGACGCCATTGTATTTTCAGCTGCTTGCACGGGGCATGTTCGGCGTTTCAAGAGGGAACGAATACCATCCTGCTATTATTCGGAGGGCTTTTCAATTTGAAAGTGGGGTTTATTTCATTGATCATTGACCCTTCTCCTGTGTATTTACAATCCAAACGGTTTTAGCTATCAGAATCAGTTTCACTTTCCCTTTATAATGGTGTGAAATAAGGTCATGTTTAAATACACCCAAACTCTTTATAATTTGATAATTGCTTGCATTGCAATTACGTTCATTCGTTATAGGACGTCGTCTGCTTAAGCAGGATCGATCCGAGTTGACGACATCAAAACATCGCTATATTTCTGGCGAATCCTCGGATATTCCAGATGCTGAGAAGAGCTTTTATTTGTGTTGTTTTTATAATCATCAGATACGCAGTTGACATAAAACTTATACGATTGCCATCTGTAAGCTTCCAGTTTCTAGTGATACATTAATTGCCATATTTGTGATTTTCTTTGAATACCTTCTTTAAAGATAAGGGAGGGAACGGGTCAAAGTAAAAAAAAAAAGAGAGTTACTTCTATTATTTCTTGAGTGGTAAACAGGTAGGTCTATGTAAAAACTGATCAGCTGTTCAGGATAAAGTGAGCAAGTTCATTAACAAGAAAAAATTCTCTGCTTACAGAGAAGAAACGATCTGTTGACTAAAAGCAGGAGGAGGAGGAAGAAGGACAATGAAAAAGATAGAGAAAAACCAAAACAATCATAGGCGAGAGAATTAGGGGGTATGCCTACTTCTAGGTTCTAGGACAATGACCCCCTTGGCAATGACCCCCGGAAAACACCCCCGGACAATTACCCCCTGGAAAATTACTCCAGGGACTACCCCAAGGACAATTACACTGGAAAACCCCCGGAAAAAATAACCCCCAGGGACAACTACCCCCAAGGACAATTACACCTGGAAAATCCCCCGGAAAAAACCCCAGGGACAACTACCTCTCCCCCATGACAATTACCCTCTGGAAAATTACCCCCAAGGACAACCAACCTCCCCCCGGATAACTACACCCGAGGACAATCACCCCCCCCCCCCCAACAACTACCCCAAGGAAGAAGGACACTTGATTATCTTAAAATGTTATTTCCTCATGAAATTACATACTCTAACCGTTTTTGATAATTGTTTTTCACAAAATCAATATTTTTCGAAAATAATGTTTCATGTAACGCCGGTTGAAAATCCTGCTCTAAAGTTACAAAATCAAATGAGATAGAGAAACATATTATTTACTTTATTTTTAAGCACAGTATACATACTAAGTCTTGAAGGCAAATTTCATTGCGAAATAATTACTGAACCAGAAAAATAATATCTTAATTCAATATGAAATGGATCATGAGATAGATCATGAAAGAGATCTTACACAGGCAAATAAACGATCAGTTGATTAGCAATGTTAAAGAGGGTGCATAAATGATGAAAACTATTTTCTTTGTTGGGCCCCTTTTTCCTTTGGGGAATGTATTGATTTAAAAATCGGGCAAACCTGTACAGACCCTATATGGACACGACCAGTAGGTAGCTGGGTTAGGCTTCTCTCAAGACACAATGATTTTTTATAAAGTGTCAAATTTAGGGTCTGTAGACTACTTTCGACATTTCAAATTTTTTTAGCCTTTTAACCATCGTAATAGATAGTAATCTATATAACATGAATCCTTTTAGCAATCTAGCACATGTTTTTTGTGTTATAATGACGCCCCTCACGTTTCAAATGTTGGCAGACTGCCTGAAAAATTAAAACGCCCACTTTTTCAAGATTCAGCTATTATGGATCACGTACACGGCAGGGTTACCGGCGCGGTGATACAACCTTTTAACTATGACGATCATGATCATTGGTATACAGTTTTGAAACCAGAACCGCGAATTATGATACCTTTCTCAATTTCTTTTGTTTCAGTTTCAGTTAAGTTTTTAATGCGTTAAATTTTTTTGCGATAGAGATGGTGCATTTTCCGACAGCAATTTTGAGTGGGGATGTGACACGCCCCCGCCCCCCCCCCCATTCTAGCGACGCCCCTGCTACCATCCCACTCTCACTCTTTCTTGTTCAAAGACGTCAATTTAATCTTAAATACGGATAATCTGTTTAGAATTATCAATGGAGTACTCTAATTAGAAGACGGATACAACTCTGTACTCTCTAAATGTAAAAGAGTGAAAAAGCATTCAAGAGAGAGTGAAATTCCGCTCTCACAAGGAGTTAAATGAGGGACAATCATTTTCGAGTGAAAAAGTGGTCACTATTCAGTGGCGTATCCAGGATTTCCAAATGGGGGGGGGGCGCCAGGAATTATTGATCGCCGTCATGTGGGAGAAATGCAGAAAATGGAGAAGGGCTGAGATGCAAAATAGTGCTATATAGTGCTTTATTTTTTTTTTACGACGGCCAATAGGGTGGGGGGGCCTGTTGCGCCCCCCCCCCCTGGATACGCCACTGCTATTTCACTCAGGAGAGAGTGAAACCCCAATGAAACCACATTGATAATTTTATCACTCTTGTGATCCGTCTGGTAAAAATGTATGGTTTGCACGTTGTAACCGATGTGCTGTCACTTGCAAACTATTGAGCTCTGGTTCGTTAGAGTATTAACCCACTCTTTTTCAAGAGTGGTGCCTGTAGTTTTGTTCACAACAAAGAAATGACACTGGCAATGAATTTCAAACGGCTTGCCATTGGTTGCTTTTTGTCACTCGTTGTTCACGAGTGAAAATAATTCAGTCTGCATACGATATTGAGCGAAGACAGGCTCGTTCTGTCAGTAAGTGAGACGGCTGATGAAGGAATATCGGCATGCTTACTTAATTTGGAGTGAATGTTCCTTCACTCATAATGTCGAGTGGCAAATTCACTCCTTTACAATTAGAGAGTATAGTTTTGTTTGTGCCGGATTGAATTCGACTTATATTTGAATATGATGAATAAATACGTATCCGGACAACTATCCACTGGACATTATCCCCGAACAACTACCCCGGGCAACTACCCCTTGACTTCTCCCCGGACAATTACCCCCCCCCCCCCACCCGGACAAAATACCCCCAGGACAACTACCCCTGGACAATTGCCCCCAGGACAACTACCCCCGGACAACTACCCCAAGGACAACTACCTCCGTTGTCCAGGGGGGGGGGGGGGATTGTCCAGGGGTAGTTATCCAGGGGGTAATTTTTCCTGGGGGTAGTTGTCCTGGGGAGTAATTGTCCTTCAGGGTAGTTGTCCAGGGGGTAGTTGTCCGGGGGTAGTTGTCCTAGAATCGAATAAATAAATGGAAATTAATAGATCAGTACAATTAACTATCAATTTTACCGATAGCTAAATACTATGAAATTTTGAGATGTTTATAAATACTGTCACATTGTTTTCCCTTTTGATATAAAATGAATAAAATGTATTACCTTTTAATGTTTGTTCGTTTGTCTGTTTCTCATTAACTCAAACAGTGCACCAGGCAGTTCCAACACGACGTTATCGTTCTCTGTTTCGATCGATATTAACTCAGTGATACACACAGTTGATCGTCGATACCTCTCGACCGGTTTCGGTACGCAATATGTGACTGGACATGAGTGGTTTGATCCAAAGTGAGTAAATTTCTTTCCAGCAACGTGATAAATAAGTTGATGAACTACACAAATCACTTACATACAAGGACAGCTGGTACAACAAAAGAAGGGATTCTTTTTCAATTTCAATTTCAAATTTCGATAATAATAATATTCCGCTTTTTATATAGCGCCTAATACATCAATGGTTGTGTTTCTAAGCGCTTTACAGATATATTATTACCCCGGTCATCGGATTCTGACATGCCCGCACACAATGTGTGCACTTTATCCGCTCCCTGGGGAGTATTCCAGCAAGAGCAGTACAGTGACGCTCAAATTGCTAAACAAACGACATTAACTTTCGCATCCCTACCGGCACCCATTTAACACCTGGGTGGAGAGTGGCAAAATTAATGTAGATTAACGTCTTGCCAAAGGACGCTAGTGCTGCGGTGGGATTCGAACCCCGGACCTCGTGGTTCACAGTCCGGGGACTTATCCACTGATCCACAACACCTCTATCGATGTTTCGGGCCCGTGTGAACCCTCATTGTGATTATATAGTGCGTCATCGTTTCGTTACTTAAAGTTTCGCTACCTTGAAGTTTCGAAACCACAAGTCCCGTATGAACGTAGTTATAGCTACCAATCGAAAGGGGTATCATAATTCTGCATGTGCGATATCTCCCCCCATCCCCCGAATAAGAAGAATATGCACTTTGCAGTATAAAAATGTGATATAGAGACACCCTTTGATGGAGTAATTAAATATTTTGTAAAGGAGCGCAGCAATCGAACGATAACTGTTTTGTATTGTCTTTTTATTTCAGAACTAATTAGCTATGCAATTTAGAACACGTTTGATCACATGGGCAAATTCAAGTTTCAATTAGATACACACCATTCCTTTCCATTTGGGTTAGACAGCGTTAAATCTCTTAAATTTCGCGGGGGTGGGGGGGGGGGGGGGGTTAACGCTTAATGACATCTCTGCCTGTGTCATAGTTACAATATTTTGTTATCATTCCTACAGTATGTCATCATGGGAGGGGGTATAGCGACTGGGGGAGAAAATTTTTCATTTTGGAACAGTAAAGCGATGCACTAAAATACTTAAACAATGCGATGTAGCCTTAACTTATTATTTACCAGGCCCATGTGCAGGGGCGATTTGGCCATGGAGAGTCTAAGGAGTTTTCCCACGGGCAGCTCGATATTTTGACTTGAAGGCCGGTTGATTTGTGATCTGAGGGCCGCCGTTTGATCAAACAGTATATAATATGATTTTTTTTTAAAAAAATATATTTTTCAGTAAATCACATTATATCTAATCTAATACAGTTTGATGACGAAATCACTTTGTCACGAAACAGAGCGTCAAATTTTTAAATCATTTTTTAATGGAAGGTTGATCGTCAAGAAAGAGACGTCAGTCTCGCACTTTAATGATACTGGATCGTGACTATGAAAGTATGGGAAGATTTGAGAATGCATATCTTATAGGCTGGATAGGCCGGTCACATCGAAATTCTCCAAGCGAATTTTTAGCTCCAGTCTGCTCCCGCCCAAGTGTATATAATTTTTTCCCCTCAAAATTTCAGGTGTGTTAGGCCTGAATTTTCCTTGTTACAGGCAATAATGAATCTTGGCCAAAAGAAATAATAAATAGGCCTACAAACATGACAAAGTAGTCAAACGACAAGAATTCCTTTTAAACTTTTAAGCATACAAAGTAGTCAAACATCAAAAAATATTTTTATTTTTTTCTGATTCATAATTGTTAACGTTGCCTGCCCTTTCAGATCGCCCATCCAACAGACACTGCTACGGGGACTCTCTCCCGCTGTTTTTCGAGTAGGAGGACGCAGTGGAGACGAGACGTTGTTTAGAGCCAATGGCTCCCTCAGCGCCATCTCCCGACGGTGGTTCCCTGTGGATAATATTCTTACAGGTATGATACTCAGATTAGTTCAGGGCTTTATTTGAATTTAATTGAAAAATCCATAAGGCAGCTCAAGAGCTGAATTCCATGGAAAATACATATATTCATATATAAAAAGTTAAAATACAATATACAATTTCACATATATTCATATAAATTTACAAAAATATAAAGAGAGAGGAAGGGAGGGAGAGAGAATCACTGAGAGAAAAAAAATAGATGAGAAAAATACACTAATTTGCTGTGCAGCGGGTTGCCAGTAATTTACTGTAAATACTGCACTGTAAATTTGTTTACAGTGCAGAAACACAACAACAAACAAAAGAATAAAAACATAAAAACACAAATGGCAGTGTCAAGCGACTTGCAAAATCTTCTTGCATGCGGCAGTCGTTAACCACTTCACACGTTGATTTTTTTTAATTTCAACTTTGCTGTATTGAGATATCAAGATTAATTAGAACAACAACTTTGCAAAGCAAGGAACAAGTGTGAACCAAAAACAAAATTTTAAAAAATAGAGGAACATCTCACAAGGAAACAGTTATGTGCTTCAAAATAGACTTTACTGGTTTGTCACAATTTATGTGGTAAGAGATACCAATCACTTTTACCAGGCATACTATATTGACGGTTGCACACAATAGGAAGGAGTAAGCATAATATTCTTTTTTGTTACACCAAACCTTCCATTCCAGGTGAAATGTGGAAGAGTCTGAATGAGTTTACCACCAAGTGTGGAGTGGACCTTGCTTTTACTTTGAACGTGATCACCAGGAAAGGGGAGTCATGGGATCCGACCTACACCAAGGAACTCCTGGACTTCAACGCCGACCTCGGCTACCGCGTCATCTGGGAGTTGGGAAACGGTAAGACCGTCTATATAGGATATGATGATGATTATAATATTGATAGTGCTAATAATGATAGTGCTTTAATATACACTCTCTCTCTCTCTAAACAAAAAACACTCTCTGGGGGATTGAAAATAGAGTGAAAATTCACTCTTTTCTTTCTAGACAGCACTCGATTTTACTCCTAAACAAGTTATTACAGATGTAACTCCTGGGGTGAGTGAAAATAGAGTGGAAATACACTCAGAGTATTTCTTAGAGTAATTCTTAGAGTAGTTCTTAGAGTAAGTTGAAAATTCTCAAATGGTCTTCCCCAAAACTTTGCTTGCATTATATTACCCTCTTCAACTTTATCTAAATGGGTATGGTAATAAAGACACAATAGCACAGACATTAACGCCTTTAACATTTCATTACATCTTCCCAGAACCGAATCTCTTCAAGAAAAACTACATGTTAAGGATATCGGCTCGTCAGTTAGCGAAGGACTTTATCACACTTCGAGGTATATTGTCAATGGACCGATACAGGTATAGCAGTGAGCTTGTGGGACCTGATACGACTCATCTAAGTATTCCTCATTGCGTAAAAGATATGCCCGAAGCCCTCTCATCAAATTCTACCACCTATCTAGAGAGGTACCTTATCAGTTACATGTCGTTTTTCTGAAGGTCCGTAATTTCGAAGGTCCGTTATTTCGAAAGTTCGTAATACCAAATGTTCGTTACACCGAAGGTTCGTAATTCCGAAAATGCTTTTCCGCAGGTTCGTTACTTCGAAGGTACGTAATTCCAAAGGTTCGTTTCACTTAGGAATTGTGAACCACCTGGACCCTCTTGCATAAAAAGAAATCACAAAGCGTTTAACCTTCTATAAAACATTATAAGGAATACTGGCGGTCATATGTTATTGTTTCCTTGATATTACATGTAACAAATATACGCGGAAACTGGATTCGATTTACACAGGAAAGGAAATCAGCTCATGACATGTTTTTAAATTATTTTATTTAATGCATGCAAAAGGTTACTTGTTGATTTAAATGGCTTTTACTAATTTAAAGCCCTGGAAGGTTTTGGTAGGCATTTAGAATTGTTTTCAATTTCTTTGATAAGTCGATGAGATAGCACAGTAAAACTCTTTTCCAAATATTGAAATGATAATCATATTAATTGTGAAAATTATTTCTTGTAATCGAAATTAGCCGTCATTTATTTCGATATTAGTTTCTCGTGAAGATATCTATTCCAAGAACTCGATGAAAATTTCAGAACTGAAGATAGCGTAAATAAGAAGAAAGCTGCCATCTTTAAGTGTAGTTTCTTTTAGTCTTGAGCATGTTCCATCAGCTTTTCCTCACGTAGTGAATACCTACATGTATAACTAGGCCAATTTTCATCAAGTCTGTGTTAGGGGGAAGTCACCTTGCTTTGTAAAAGCAGGCCAGTACAGATCAATTTTCTTTTTAGACAGAGTAATCACCAGATTGTGTCTCGCCCACCTGTTGTCAAATTACACGAATGCCGCCAAAGAGCTTCCCTGACGCAAGTTTAGTCACAATAGGATTAACGGTTGCCAAGTTATTTGTCACAACGGAGTCGAGCAGTAAACTTTGCAAGGAAACCCGACTTTTGTAATAATTGATTTTTGTGAAAGCAGAAAAATCAGAAGCACTTTGTTGAAGGTTTGAACAAAATCCGACATTTATGATTTTTGAAAGTTGTAATCACTATACATATGATGTATCCAAATAGCTGAATCGGTACGGCCCACTATTCTCTACGTAAAATTGTGTTTACCTATACTATAGAGATCAGTGATGCGGCCACTTTGATGTAGCGCCGGTCAACTTTCCCATGCGCTCCAACACACAAAATGACTAAAATGTCAATCTTTCAAAATGTATAACTTTGTAAGATCCTTTTCTTTTAGGAGGACATATAACCATGTGCTATCTATATCATATTTTGGGTACTGCCCCGAGGGAAAAGGCGTTGCTGAGAGCGACAGCATCATAAAGTTCCCTCAATTGCATTTCTGATCCTTGTTTAACGGTTTCCAAGTTATTTTTCACGAGAGAGTCTTGTTGGTAAACTTTAACATATGACCTCAAATAATATTTCACCTTAGCTTGTGACACTCGTCAGCCCAGTAACACGAAGGTCACCCGAGTGCATCTCTGACCCGAGTTTGATCACAATGGGATTAACGGTTGCCAAGTTATTTTTTCACAAGATTGAGAGTCTTACAAGTAAACTTAAACATTTGTGACGGACGACAGGCCCACCTTCGGTGGGCGAGACGATCAAACGATCTAGATACAAGTATGGACTTCTCCTTTAATTCGACAACTTATTGACTTAGTAATGAACCGATTTTTGTTGTTTACTATAGGTTTCTGCGCGAGGCTGGTGATTCGACCAATGCAACCACTGTTCATTTCTACAATTTGCGTGGCAAAGACAACAATATTTCTGTAACAAATTTCACCGACCCAGACGTATTCATGAGATTACGATGCGAGCTTCAAAGATTTAAGCAAGCAATGAAGAATTACAAATCGCAGGGCTCCCGAGTAAAATGGCTAGGTGAGACATCCTCCGTGGCCAATGGCGGGGCGAGTGGTCTTTCCAATCGATATCTTGCCGGGTTTCTGTAAGTAGATGGTGCCTTATTTTTCATTAACATGATTTTCTTTTTTTCTGTTCATTTCTCTTCGTGACGATTTTGGTGGAATTTTTTAAGTATGCATCTTTTTATACATCTAAGCAGAGGCTTGTTCACACATGCCGTGGTAACCACTACGGTTTACCGTAGGGTTTTTTCTTTAAATAAAAATAATAATAATAATACATTTATAAAGCGCAGTAACTATCCAACAATTTGTATATATTCTACTTAAACGTACTGTATTTTGAGGTCTGTGAAGTTGTTTTGATATTCGTTATTCGTTATTCGATATTCATTTGATATTCATTTGATATTCATTTGATATTCAAAAATCCCTAAAATCGGATTTTTTTTTTCGACGTATGCCTGGCTCCCAGATCTGATGCCATGATGACCTTGACCTTGACCGCTCAAGGTCACGGTCAAAAATGGCGCCAAAATGAATACTAGCTTTTTGACGAACTGAAAGTGGCCGAAAATCCAAAATTTTTCCACCCCTGCCTGGCGCCCACGATCTCCGATCTAATGCCATGATGACCTTGACCAAAAATGAATACTAGCTTTTTTACGGACCGAAAGTGCCCAAAATCCCAAATTTTTTCCACCCCTGCCTGGCGCCCACGGTCTCCGATCTAATGCCATGATGACCTTGTCCTTGACCCCTCAAGGTCACGGTCAAAAATGGCGCCAAAAATGAATACTAGCTTTTTGACGAACTGAAAGTGGCCCAAAATCCAAAATTTCATTTTTGGCGCCATTTTTGACCGTGACCTTGAGGGGTCAAGGTCAAGGTCATCATGGCATTAGATCTGGGACCGTGGGCGCCAGGCAGGGGTGGAAAAATTTTGGATTTTGGGCCACTTTTAGTTCGTCAAAAAGCTAGTATTCATTTTTGGCGCCATTTTTGACCATGACCTTGAGGGGTCAAGGTCAAGGTCATCATGACATTAGATCGGGGACCATGGGCGCCAGGTATACGTAAAAAAAAATCCGACTTGAGGCAATTTTGAATATCAAATGAATATCAAATGAATATCAAATGAATATCGAATAACGAATAAGGAATATCAAAACAACTTCACAGACCTTGTATTTTGTGTAGCTTATCACACACAGCTTAGTGACTACAGGAAGAGTATAGGACCTTTTCTTTTTCATCCCAACTTACCATTTGTGTAGTGCACAGAAAAGCCGCCGCGGTGTACTGCGGTATTTGTCAACAAACGGTTTACCATATGGCGAGAGGGGAGGGGGTGGGGCGGGTGTAAGCATAATGCACTTAACATAACACACATATATATACGCGTAGGACCTTTAAATAGTGTGCAGCTACACTTTCCATCCATACTTGCATTTATTTACAAGTATAAAAAATCAAAGAAAACTCCCGCGGTTTTCTTAGGTTTGTGACTGCATATCAATTTTCCCGTTTCTAAAGTTTGCGAGCGAGTAAAGATTTTTTCACTTAATGGTGGATCTGTTGGTGCATTTATACCCATTCAACCTTTTAATATTTTCATTAAAAATCCATGAGATATCATAAAAATTAAAAAAGAGACCACCTTGCTGTCCAAATACATTAGGTAACGGGTGCCGGACCTTTGATTGTTTCAACATTTTCTAGGGGAGGCTGCAGCCCTCCCCCATCCCCCCCCCCCCACCTCATCCGTCTATGTTTCTCAGATTCGGCCTGGAAAATAGGCTTAAAACTATTGTTAATCTTTTGTGCACTGCATCATATTTGTAAAATAAACTCCGGTAAGTGACAGGAACAATCTGCACAGTCTAAGGTTATCTAATTAAACTGTTCTAATGTGGGAGCCTATATCCCCAAAGTGTAAAATAAATAAGCTTAAACTTGAACTTGAATATGACCTTTTCATCCTAAACTTTACCTTTGGGCTTAGATCCTAGAGCCCTCAAAAAAAAGTCGGCTCAATTTACCCCCATCTAACTCACCGTGTCAAAAGAAGGTAAAAAAGGGTACTAGCAGAATGTCTGAATGTTACATAACACGAAAAAGTGACCTCCATGTTCGTTGGGAAGGGGATGTTAGATGCCACTAAAAAGTTGGCTCAATATTGCAGTCCATAAACCGCATGGACCACTTTTTCAGAAAAAACTAATGTTCCTTGTCAGAACGTATTCAGAAGGGAAATCGGACTATACATTACAAAATATAAAATCTGATAATTTTATTACATTTGGAAAGGGCTGTCAGACCAAAATAAAAGTGCCCTTTGACCAAACTCTGGGCCACCAAAATGAAGAGGATGTAAATTAAAAAAAAAAATTTTTGATGTTTTTGTTGTTTTATTGCTAAATCCCAACTCTTTTAGCTAATAAGTGCTTTCTTAAATTCTGTTCAAATTAAATAGTATAAATTTATTTATTTGGACAGGGTGACTCATTATCACCAATAGTGGTGGTCTTCAATGAGGCCCTGTTAATAATAAGAAACAATATTTTAAAAAATGAATACAAACTCATAACGGCAACAAAAAAAAATAAATAAGAACATCTATAAACATATATACAAAGTATTTGGTATCCTCGTAATGAGTGTTTTTTTTGTGTTTTTTTGCATTGTTTTTGTTCAAGAAAACAGTTTGCATATTTATAATATCTTAAAGGGCGAGTCAATTAGAATTACATTTCATGATAATATCAAAGTATTGTGTCAATATTGCTAGAAATCGCATATACTTTTTATTAAAAAGATCTGTGTACTTCTCTAAGCTTCGTTGAAATTGCCTAAATCGCACGTTTATCAGCTAGTCTGTCACGCCCCTCGAAAAATAGGGCCCAGTCACGTGCCTTGTCAGGTGACCTGTGACGTACCATCGGGAACGTCTAGCTAGCGGACGACGCTTGTCTGTGTATATCCAGTGCAGGGAATTATGGATAGGCATGATAGGAGTGCATATCTCAAGAAAATGCCGCGGAGATGTGTTGTTGCTGGGTGCAGCAAAGGCACCAGCGATGGTGTCAGTCTGCACACCTTTCCTAAAGGTGATGCAACTCGAAAAATTTGGATTTCAAGGATCAAGCTGACGCGAGCTAGCTCAGTGGGATGGCCCTTCCGCTCACAGTACTGTTTGCAGTGACCACTTCAGGGAGGAGGACTTCGATAGTCAGGCCCTCAGGCCAGGGGCTGTATGACCAGCTAGGATTTGCGCCCAAGAATAAAATGCTGCGGCCGACAGCTATCCCTGTCATCAGACTGGGAACTGAGGACTGTGGAACTGGAAGCCAAACACAGGGAGCTAAAAAAAACAAGAGTCGGTCTGCAGTTCTGAAGCTGGAGTCACTGGAGAAAAAGAGGGTAGGTCTACCGTACCGTACCGTAGTAGAGCCCGGGGGGGGGGGGGGGACTCAACCTGTTTTTGGATGTGAGTGTGCCGCTGCCAATGCTAAGGAGCTAAATGGTTAATTGAGGAAGCTCATTTTTGAGGGTCTAAGGAGAGAACGGGCTCATGGGCAGAGCTAATTTTAGCTGCTCGCGATCTCACTACTCTGGTACACATACGGTGCATGAACTGAGTCAGCGGTCGCAGCGCTGTTTTTAACGCTGTACATGCCGCGCCACTGCACTGGCTCGATGTCGCATGCAGATTGATCTCGCTGAGCCGCCGCTAGCACTAGTAATACCGCGTTCAGTTAGGGGGCACTAGGTCGCCCAGCTCCCCGCTGCGCTGGCCTGGGAGGCTAGGGAGCGACCGTTCCCGGACAATGGTCTGTGCGCATTGTTTTCTCATATTCTAGGGAGCGAGTCGGAAGCCAATCGAGGTGCGGTTAGTGAAAATCTGAAAATCGCATATCATGGGAGCGACCCGAGAAGGTTGAAAATGGGGGACGTCACAGCGGCACATACATGTGTGACATAATATATATGTGAGTGCCCCCCCCCCCTCCCCCGGGAGGCAGCTAGCTTGCAGCACACGATTTTGCTGTAATTGTTGTAATATATTTAGACTTTCATCCAGTCTTTCAGTGTACTTGGTTGTTATCATAAGCACGCACACAACGATTCGCAAGGTACGGTCAGCAGTAAAGCGACTGTCCACACGTCTACTTGTCTGTAAAATATTACGTTTTTCCAAAACAAACCTAATCCAAAAGAGGTATTATCATGGGTAAAGTGTTTGAAAAAATGCCAGACTTGTCATTTGACCTCTACTAAAATGTCTAAACAACCTATTCAAATCATTTTGGGGGACTTAAAGATTGTCGAAATTGTATAAATAGTGATATGAAAATGGATAAATTATCATTGATTTACATTGCCAACATATTAGTCAACCTTAGTGGCTTCGCGGGGGACTTCCCGATGCTACGTCAAATCGCTCTAGCCAATCAGCTGTCAATTTTTGGGGGCGTTCCCAAATTAGTGAGTTTTTTGACCAATTTCTTGTTACTGGGCAATTTTTTTTCTGTAAAAATGTCAGAATTGTGTCATTGGACATATGTACTACATTTTTAGCCCCAATGTTGATTCTAATTGACTCGCCCTTTAAGATATCATAGTATAGAGGGTAATTAGTTTTTTAATCCATTGAAAAGTAACTATTAGCGTATTTAGGTATGTATCAGACTTTGAGAAAAAAAGGCATCTTATACATTTGATAGTTCATAAACAAAGTATAGAAACTACTTAGGCTCAGTTAAGAAAGACATTAGGGATAGCAAACTTGTGTACATAATTACAAAAAATATGTAACAGGAGAGTAAATTACCTGATTTATATACAATTTTTGCATGTAATTTAGTATAGCAATTGAATATACGCTCTTATATAACAGTAAAAATACACATATATTTCTAACTGATAATGAATTGTATGAAATCAATCTAGGGTATTTTAATTTTCTTGCATTACAATTTGATGTCATTTTTTTTTCCTGTAATAAATTATTTAATGGTGACATTTGTATTTGTTTGCAGCATACTTCACAACCTGGGGCTAGCAGCTCAGATGGGGATATCTATCTTTGTCTATTGGAACTTTTTGGGGGGTTTCTACGGACTATTGGAACATCATCGTAACGTAACAACACCGTCACCGGTAAATATCCAAAAGATATTACTGTACCGGTACTGGGCTATTTTGAACCCTACATGTCTTGATATTAGCCACTATATGGTATACACGTCTTAATCTTGGCTGCTGTGGTAGGCACTAGGATAGCTCAGAAGAATCAAGCTACTTTGTCAAGATTTTTTGCTTTTCTTTTCTTTTTTTTTTCATCTAAGACGGTTTTAACTAAACAGAACTTGGAATCAGCTGTTTCTTTTATCGAATCACTCATCCCAAACTTATTTCGAAGATCTTAAGGATATGGGAAGGATTAAAGGTGATTTCTCAATCTTGGATAGATGTTTCAGTTTCCAGGTTCGATCGAGGGATGGCTTATTTTGCTTCTTGGTTGGTCAACCCTGTCTTCGATCATTTTTTTTTCTTTACTAATCCATGAAGCTTTAATCTTTTGTATTTATTGATCCAAAGTAGATCGATCAATTTGTAGATTGATTTTAAAAAACACGATCGTAAAAACTTTCGGAAAAATCAACCTATTAAGGCGACTTCAATATCCTTGTCCATCAACTGATTGAAATATGCGATCATTAGTCAGGTTCACACGATGGGAGCTGAACTTTAAGTTTCGCTTGTAGTTTCAAAACTTTAAGTTAACTTGTAGTTTCAGACCGTGTAAACGGACTCGTAGTTTCGAAACTTTAAGTTTATTTGTAGTTCTAGTACCACAAGCGAGCTCGTGCTTAACGCCGAAACCACGAGCAGTGGGTGGTCCTCTGTCGCAGTTTCGGACCATGTTAACGAAATAAGCTTTAAGTTTCGCAAGTTAACGATGACCTTTCTGTGAATTGTTAAACTTCCGGGGCATCCCTCTCGCACGCATTATGAACACGGGAACTGTATGTGTACTGTACATTCAGTATCTACTTCCGATGTTAACAACGACGATCGCTCGGCTTGTAGTTTCAGAACAACGAGCATCGTTGTTTCGGGCCCATGTCGACCCTCATCGTGGTTAGTGAGTCGTTGTTTAGTTAACTTAAAGTTTCGCTAATTTAAACTTTCGAAACCACAAGTCCCGTATTAACGTAGCTATTACAATGACCTATGACGTAATCCAAATGTGATATCTTTGGGATATACAATAGGGTTTTGGAATTGCCATGGGGTTGATTTGCGATCGTATCAATCAACCTTTATGCCACTGAGTGCTGCCATAGGCCGCGACATGGCTATTCGCCACGAAAGGTGGCACAATGAAAAAAAAACGTTGATTATTTTATAAATCCATGTTAGTTTTATACGTATTTGAGATAATATAATTTATACAGGTAATAGGCCTATGCAGAAATCCACATTTTTATTGATAATCGATCAGAAGGTCCAAAATTTCTTAAAACTATACATACAGTTTTTGTAAAGGAAAATTATAACATCACATTTGAATTTAATCAATTCTGCATCATGTGGTTTACGTATTTCATTTGTATTTTGCCGGGGGGCGGGGGCGGGGCCTTCATTTTTTTTTTTTTTTTTTTCAGTTATTTCTTCAGTTCTCTTGGTTGAGAATGTTGACTGAATTAAAAATATTCTGAACATACAACAAATGCAAGAGCGACCCCATAAGTGAGGATTGTCTACAGACTGTTTTTCCTTTTGTTTTTTTTTTAAGTCTAATATGTCTACGGATCACCGAACAACCCCAAATATCTTAGATTTTTATAGCGTTTATAAAAACTGTTCCAAGTAAACAATGAATATAAGACTGTTGACATCAATGGTATTATTTACAAAGCCAAAAGTAGATATGAATAATATATATAAGAGTGAAGAGCTGATGTTGTGCTATAAGCTTAGGGAATTAGTGTCCATATAAAAGCTAAACTTAAGTGTTGTTCTTGAAGTTGAAAAATGAGATTTTGAACTTGAAAATCATCAAGCAATGATTTAATGCAGGGAAATCTAAATCCAAATTTAAAAAGAAAATCACTGAAGATATTTGATATATTTACATTTGTTTTGTTTGACTTGTATTCCAACAGCTTTATTGGACGTGTTTCATGCACAAACGACTTCTTGGTACTCATGTTCTCTCTGTGTCATATGCTATTGTGGGATACAGTGGAGAAGATGTGGCTGCGAAAAAGAACAAATCATACGTCCACGTATTTGCCCATTGCACCCTTGTGTCGTAAGTATTGAACGAATGTCGTTGTACAGACCTATCTCCTCAAAATCAATTCCCCTGGTCCCTTGTCCACCGACTTTCTCCTCAACACAGCTTGTTCTTGAAACCTTTTTGTCTGTTAGTTTTTGTCAATTTCAGGCACCTCTTATATTTGTCTCTCATTCTTCATCTCTTTCATCATCATCATCTTCTTCTGCTCCTCCTTTCTTCTCATTTTTCTTCTTATTCCTCTCTTCTGCTCCTTATAATTATTCTAAACTTCTAATACAAGTTCTTCACCTGCAAATTTTCTTATTTTCTACCATTTCTCATATTTTTACGCTGTTTCCTCTTACCATGCTTACAATCTCCTCAACCTTCTTCATCATTGTCATTCACAACTTTCTTCTCGACCCGTATTACATGCCTATCTCGACCTCAAACATTTTCTCCATCAGTTCTTCATGCTCTTCTTATACCAGTTCACAGTCGTCCTCCGTCTCTCCTTCCTCATCTCCTCCTCTTCCTCTTCCTCCTCCTCCTCCTCTTCCCCCTCCTCCTCCTCCTCCTTCTTTTTCTTGGCTGCTTCTTCTTCTTCTTCTTCGTCTTCTTCGTCCTCTTTCTTCTTTTTTCTTGTTCTTGTTCTTTCTTCTTTCTTGTTTTTTTTTTCATCTTCATCTACGTCTTTTTATATATTATTATGCTCCTTATTTTCCTTTATAAGCATCAAACTCCTTTCTACCGTCATGTACGACCCTTTTTTTCGCCCCCCCCCCCCCCCACACACACACCCCTTCCCACTTTTTTGTCTTATTCGTTGTTCAGCCCGAGGGCAGGCCTAGGCACCAGAGTCATCTGATTATTACCTAGCTTGATTACTAGTATTGAAAGCCTGGTCAGATACATGTATATGCATGTATATTTATATAGTAGTGTATAAAGCATTGATAACGATAACGCTAAACGTAGTCAGACCTCACCGACTTTTACATTTATATAATAGTTTGTTCTGTCAATCCAAGACCATGGACACTGCCGACATCTCTTCTTAATTCTGCCAATGACGTCACATCACGTTACATCAACAGAGTGGGATGATTAGCTCACAGATATTATTCTAGTGGTCCGTCAAAAAGAACCAAAAAAAAAGCACGAGACGATAAAATCGGTTGGGGAGGCTCATTTGCATAATTTGTTGCAGTCTGACCTACAACAACAATTTTCAATGTCTTTTGCACATGAACAAGAGCGGAGAATTTTGGGAACGATAACGCAATATAGTTATACCTTTATACGTGAGCTCTGGCAGCCATTTACCCCCATTCCTCGCTATCTTTTTTTTTCTTCGCTTACACGCTTCCCTTACCTTCTCCCTTATAATTCTTTTAACTTTTTGGTATTCTTCTTCTCATCCATCCCCGTGTATGCAGCCAATTGTACCCAGCGGGGGCTGTTACATTAATGGCGTTAAACTTGCACAACGACAGCGAAGCATCGTTGCATTTGACTGGAGATTTATCCCATAAGAACATCGATGAGTATCTCCTAAAACCTGAGGGAGGGAACCTTACCAGCAGGTAACAATAATAATAATAATAACAACAGCAACCACAAAAAGAGAAAAAATAAATAATGGGGTAGTACGAATAATTATCAATAACCTTTGCATTGATTGTTTTTATCATTCTTATGTATCCCGTATGCTATTCACAAGTAAATATTATCATTGTATCATTGATATCATCTATACAAGCATTCTTAGCATTCTAACAGTGTTGAGAGTCTCTGATGTAACGTTGGTTGGATGAGTTTGGATAATTATTAGTTTCGAGTTAATGTATCATAACTCTCATTTATTTTATACAAAAATATTGTGGGATAATAATACAGGCCACCCCACCTCGAATTTTGGGGAATATATACCCCCCCCCCCCCGGCTCGACTACCATGTGTATAATATATCTTCTGTGGCATTGTCTTTTCTCTCTTCTCTCTCCTCCTCAGCAACATCACACTCAATGGCCAGGTGTTAAAGTTGAAGAACTCCACCCACTTTCCGGATATTATCCCACGCCCTCTACCGATTGGATCACCTATAGTTCTACCTCCGATGACTTATGGTTTCTTTGTAATTCGAGATGCGAATGCCCCAGTATGTCGGAATACAAACCGAGACCCTGTAGCGAATCCAAAAGTTGTTAAACAAGGGGGTTGAATCCCCTGCAGAGGCATAAATAGAAAGTACCTGGACACCCCCTCTTGAAGTGAATATAATTATACTGCACTTGATATTTATCCCCTTTTTCGGGAGCTTCAAAGAAGTGGGCATACGCCATGCTCGGCTGGATATTCCGCTTTTAGTGACAATGTACTTTATTTTAGTATGAGAGTAGAAAATGATATCTTCTTGAATTTCATTGTCTGGCACGAGGTTCTCTTTTTTAATAATAATATTAATAATAATAATACTTGGATTTATATAGCGCATTTTCCGTAGGATCAAGGCGCTTGTCAATTAATCTATTTAAGAGTTGTACAAGTAGGTTTTCAGGTGGATTTTGAAGATGTCTAGTGAAGCACTGTTTCATAGAAATGATGGGAGACTGTTCCCCACATGAGAATGATTGATACACTTTCGCACTTTGGTATATTCTGTCTCCCTTTGTCTATCAGTCTTAAATATCTTTGCCCAACCCTCTCTCTATCTCCTACCCGTTCTCTTCCATCTTTCTCTATCTGTATTTCTCTCCCTCTCTCTCTTTCGCTCTTCGTTTTCTTACCTCGCTTAGTATACTACTTGGATCTGGCTAACTCCCTTTGCTTTGTTTTGTCGGTAATACTTAATTTTATAACAACATTTAAAGTAGATATTTAATTAAACTCTGTTCATATCCGTGTATTTCTGTTAACGATTAAGTGTTACGTTTTGCAACGTAATCGTTCATTATCCTGCCTTTACCACCTTTGCATATTTGAATCTTAAAATAGTTTTCATTTTGTTTTGTCTTATATGCCCCTGTCACACATCGCCGGATCGGCTTAACGTACAAGAAACGGATAGAATTTTGTTTATCCGTTGTTCACATCGTCAATCCGGTGGACAAAGTGCAAATTTCCACTTTGCAGGAGCTTACATGCACGGTCCAGGGGTCGAATAAAACGCGCAAACAAGGCACCTGGGGCGATTGTATACAGGACAGTTGAACGTGCGCAAACGCATGAGAAACGAACATGCACCGCATACCCACCTGACAAAACGCATGAGGAACGAAATAGAGACGCATGAAATGTACATCGAACGTCAGAGAAACATTCACGTGACCGAATGTGTTGCCCATCCAAGAACAGGCCGGAACATATTCGTTACACATCAGTTCAATGCTCTGTTCATACTGTGGTAGTGCTGTAGATATCCTGTAGATATGTTGCAATCATCACTTATGGCCGTCCTGTCCGTTTGTCATCCGTAACTACATGCGTTTTGACCGGTAGTCATCCTGCAGGCATCCAGCAGGCATCCTGTGGCCCGGGGGGGGGGGGGGGGCGGCACTCGACCCAAAAAGTGGTATGTGCCGCCGGAAAGACAGATACATGCCAAATACATGTACTATAAAATTTATTTTTTGTAATTTAAATTCAAATCAGTCTAAGTTTAAATTTTTTAGATAGATGTACAGTTGGATGATTTGTTTATAGTTATATATCTATATTTCTAACATTCAGGAAGTCTGACAACATTAGTGAACTTATGTGTAGTCAATTAAAATACAAACTAGAAAGGCCGTCAAAGGCGCTACAGATCGAGTAGTTGCATTCTTTCCCTAATCGATTCTTTCCTGTCACTATATTTTATATTTTATATTTTCTCTGTTTTAATCGCAATAAAGACTTCTAGATTTGGCATAATCTACTATTTAATACATGCATGTAAAATATTATGGTTACTTATTACTTATTGTTATTATTATGTAATTTGGCACAATGATACTGCATGTGAATATATTTGTTTGTGTATTTTACCTTGATAATTGTGAAAAATGTTATTTTTAAAAAGGAAGTAATAAAATATTCTTAAAAAAAAAAAAAAAACTATCCGAAATGAAGTTCCTATCACCAAAAATCTAATCGATTCTTTTCCTAATCGATTCTTTCCTGTCACTATCCGAACTGAAGTTTGGGTCAAAACTTCAAGGTCACACAGAATTTGCAGGGGTCAACCGATCATCACCAAAATCTAATCGATTCTTTCCTGTCACTATCCGAACATTCCCTGAAAATTTGGTGCAAATCCGTTCACCCGTTCTCTAGTTATCTTGTACACAAACAAACAAACACACAAACAAACAAAAAACAACAAAAAAACAAACAAACAAACAAACATACGGAGCCCTTTACATAACCCTGCCGATTTTATCGGCGTGGGTAAAAATTCGTCCTCCGTCTCTTCTTCCTCATCTCCTCCACTTCCTCTTCCCCCTCCTTCTCCTCATCCTCCTCCTTCTTTTTCTTGTGTTATTCTCCACGTCAGTGGCAGAATTAAGAAGAGATGTCGGCAGTGTCCATGGTCTTGGATTGACAGAACAAACTATTATATAAATGTAAAGTTCCCCAAACATTAAAGGATAATACAAATCGGTCGCCGAGTCTGGCCAGGTTAATTAAAGGGGGTAGAAAATGAAAATTCCTCGGACATGTGTTGTAAAATTCAGAATTTGTATCTACAGTGGCGTATCCAGGGGGTGGCGCAACAGGCGCCCCCCCCCCCCCCCTATTGGCCGTCGTTAAAAAAAAAAAAACTAGCAAAAAAAAAATTTGTTCATTAAATAGGCAAATTTGGTCACATATAGGATTATTTTGCATCTCAGCCCTTCTTCAGAAGCAAAAGTTTTCCAAAGGGGAGGGGGCACCCCCTCCCCTTAGACCCCTCCCCCAGGACGGCGATCAATAATGCCTGGCGCCCCTCCCCCCCCCCCCCTATTGGGAAATCCTGGATACGCCCCTGATCTATAACCAAATATGGAATAACAAAGGTGCCTATAAGTAAATTTAATTACCTGCTCCATTAATCTTTGGACTCGGTAACATCGTGTACTTTTCCCTCGTCAGCAACATGATTTTCATGTACTTTTAACATTTTCATGTATACAACTATGTGATAATTGACATAATGTTTTGCATGTTCGTTTTGGTGTTGTTTATCCAGCCACTAGATTTCTGGATTAACCGGTCTCAGATATTGGGGGGGGGGGGGTTGTTTTTATTTTTAAAGACATTGTCATTGTCATTTACATAATTTATACTGTACGAGACACAAGATTCATGTCAAATTTTCAAATGATATATGGGTATTTCCACAAATAAGGTTCCCAATTTGTGGCATTCCTGGTGTCCTGCTTACATAAGGAACACATAGGTTTTTGTGGCTCTGAGTGTAAGTTGCCAATCGTGGAGTAAGACTGCAAAATGATTCTGAACATAACATAATTGCATCTTTACTGTTAGAATAGTACTCAATCTTACTCCACTCTTTAGGTACGTTCACACGTAGAGCGATAGCATCGATGCTATCGAGGTGTCGATGCTATTTTGGTGAAGACCAGATAGTGTCGAGACCAATCGCTGTCTGAACGCAGATAGTCACGAGGTAGCAGCGAGTTTCCAAACTATTCTTGCAGCGAGTTTAGCAGGAGTAAATCTCAGGATCCAGCGACAAAGCATCGACGCTTTGCGGTAGACCACCCACCGCGCTTGTGACTATTTGTCGTGTGAGCGCAATCGCTGCTATCTTCACTCGCTGCTATTATAATTCTATCTGTTTCATGTGGTGCTATAATATAATGCAATGTATGTATTCATGTGATGTACCCTCTTCCCTACTTTTTTTTTCTATTATCATTCTGTCTGTTTCATCTGGTACTGTAATATAATGTATGTATTCATGTGATGTATATAGGGGTATAGTAGGGTAATGTATATACTGTATGGTAAGGAAGGGTTTTTTTTTTTTTTGGGGGGGGGTCCTTCTTTTTATCTTTTTCTTTTTTATATAAGTGACCAGGCACCACAAAACCACCCAAAAGTCGCACTGTGTGATTTTCAGTTAGAGATCAATCAATGTGTTTTGGTTGGCATGCATGGTCAAATTTTAGTTTTGGGTATTTCCTGAAAGAGTATACTTTTTTCTAAGTAATCTAAAATGTGGAGGCACCAAACAATCTAGAAGTGGTATTTTTACCAGCTTTTTATCAGACTTATGTGTGTCTTCTCTGGATTTTGTTGTATTACTTTTCTTTTTCAAGACCCTGAATACTTGTCTCATTTTAATCTCCCATAAATCTCCCGGAGTAAGCTCTTGCATTGATACTTGTGTACTATGATAAACAGGATATGTCTGCTCTTTCAGAATCAGACCTTAACTAAAGTATGATGTGGTCTTTAGATATTGATTTACATGTGCTTACCAGAGAATATAGTGTGCATGCATGTGTTTTATTTTGGCATAAGATTGGAGTTCAGTCAATTTTGGCATGTACAAGGTTTATTTAAAATTAAGTATTATAACACATGTATTTGCTACTTGATTGTATTATCGATATTACAAATGAATTGTTATTGTGTTATTATGTTGATTTATGAAGACATATAACTTCCGCGCGTTTGACCATGCATACCAATTATACTCGGATCACTCTGTGTGGCGCAGTAATTATTGTTTTGGCAGAGGGTGAGCGATGAATAGTCACGAGTGGGTGATAGAAGCAAGTCGATCACGGCCTGTCTGAACGTACTGGAAATATTTTTGAAACTTACATAGCATCGATGCTATGTACTACGTGTGAACATAACTTTTGTCTCTACCCAGAGCCAAAACACCCCAGTGTGTTCCTTATGTAAACGGGACACCAGGAATGTTACAAATTGGGACCCTTATTTGTGGAAATACCCACATATCATTTGAAAATTTGACATGAATCTTGTATCTCGTACAGTATACGTAAATGACAATGACCTTTATATCCAGCTCAATGACTTTCATGATGGGTGCTTACCCAAATATGAAGAGGTTGAACAGTATTCATTAATGTTATTTTATGTGGAGTTAATAAAGGGAATTAATATTTCATAAACAAAATAACTCTTTTCTTCAATGTTCTTTCAATCAATTGTTATTGCATCATGCTGCCCATTGTTCTGTATCAGAATTCGTTTGGTAATTGCATCCACCATAAAGATTATGATATCTACATGAAGTTTTCATCATAATTATGTCTCCTTGCCAGTTGTTGGGGAAATCCACCCCCTGTAATCACTTTATAAACACAACATTAATTTGTTTATTGAAATGATACAATTGTTTCATTTTTATATGATTATGCACGGTGTGCAGTCCTTTCAGACTGGTCTAGCTGAAACGTGTGTTCTAAGAGTGACAAATACTACAACAAAAACAAATGAGAGAAAGTAATGGAAGGGTACTGGAGAGAGAGGAAAGAGAGGGAGAGAGAGTGTGTGTGTGACAAATACAACAAAATATTAGAAAAACTAATGGAAAGGGTATTGAAGAGAGGAGGGAGAGAGAGAGAGAAAGAGGAAGGGAGGGAGTGAAACATAAATTGTTTAGATGGACATAAATTTTGCCGCTGATCTATGAGGAACAATGTACTTATTCTATTTATTTTTATTTCACGTTTTATTTAATCAGGGTAGTCCTTTCAGTCTCGGGGACTGCTTTACAAAGGAGCCCTGAGATAAAAATCAGTATACATAACACAACATTCATATACAATAATACAAACGTAACAAGAAAAAACGAGTGTCAAAACAGAACACATTTGTAGCAAACAATGCACAAGTTTGTAAGTGAGTGATTCCAACCCCCCCCCCCCCCCCCATCCCGCCTAACGCAGTGCCCAGGTGTAACTTATACGACGTACTTCTGATTTGAATTTTCTGAGGGTATTACAACAATGAACAGTGATTGGAAAGCTGTTACCACAATAGGAAATTGATCTTTTCATGTATTCAGTTCTTGGAGTGGGAACAAATAAAGAACTACGGGTTGCATAACGGGTTGTATAGTTAACATGTGTGAGTAAATCCATGTCTAGAACCATTCGAGCGTATTTGTTTTGCTATCGTTGAATACGCATAACATTT
The DNA here is from genome assembly GCA_025617745.1 of Heliocidaris erythrogramma. Classification (NCBI taxonomy): domain Eukaryota; kingdom Metazoa; phylum Echinodermata; class Echinoidea; order Camarodonta; family Echinometridae; genus Heliocidaris; species Heliocidaris erythrogramma. Next base: position 19,580,217 of record CM046868.1, on the reverse strand, counting down.
GTTTGGGCACAACCACCCCATACTGTACAAGAAAATTCAATGTGAGGTAAAAATAAGCGAATAAAACAAATCTCTCATTATTTCTTTTGTAAGGTAATACTTAACTCTACGTATGCAGGTAATTGCTCGTGACATCTTTTTAGCAACATGGTCAACATGGCCAGTCCAATTGAAACTTCCGTCCAACACAACACCAAGATATTTGAATTCATTAACTAGCTCAAGTGTGTCATTTTTGTATAATATTGATAACTTTTTACCCTTTATTTTACGGTTAGAGCCCAACAACATAACTTTCGTCTTTTCCGAATTTAAAAACAAATCATTACATTGAAGTCATTTAGTAATGGTATCAAAATGTGACTGCAGCTTCAACTGATCGTCATGAATATTTTATCTGTATAGAAAAAGCTGTGTCGTCAGCATATAAAGATAATTTACTGGATTCATCGAAAGTTAAATTTGATATGTCATTAATAAATATACTAAAAATAAGGGGTCCTAGGGTCGAACCTTGGGGAACACCCGATTTCACCTTCAAATAATTGCTTACTGTTCCTTCTATTGAAACACAATGCAAACGATCTGTAATATAAGATTTAAACCATTCTAATTCAAAATTACGTATTCCATACAACGATAATTTTTTTAAAAGACGAGTATAAGAAATAACATCAAATGCTTTTCGCAAGTCAAGGAAAATGGCACCAATAATAATGCCAGAATTCATGTTACGTAAAATATATTCCGAAATATCAGTACCACATGTTTGGGTTGAATGCATCGGTTTAAAACCTGATTGTACAGAAGATAATAAAGAATTTTCGTCAAAGTATTTGTAAAGCTGTGCATGAACAGCCCTTTCCAATATTTTTGCAGGTAAGGGCAGTAATGAAATTGGACGATAGTTGTTGACATGGGTCTGGGAGCCGGGGGTGCGAGGGGTGCTGTAGCACCCCCTGCAAAAACGCTGAGGACCTTTTTCTTTTCTTTTTTTTTTGCTTTTCAGAGATTTTTGGACTTAAAAAGAGACACTGAAATGCTGAGGGCCTTTTTTTTTCTTTGCTTGTCAGAGATCTTTGGACTTAAAAAAAAAAGAGACACAGCACCCCCAGTAACAAAATCGTTCCCAGGCCCCTGGTTGTTGATATCTAACTTATTTCCACCTTTGGTGAAGTGGTATTATTTTAAACTCCAAGGGAATCTCAGGGGAAATTCTACCAGGGGAATAGACCCTTAAATCAATTAAATGCACAATAACATGATATTAAGATGAAATGAAAATGAACTTATGTCATATAACAAAATTAATACGTCGAGAGGAAAAGGCTTTATAATTATTAAAGAAATATTACAGAAAAATGACGAGAAGAGGGGCAGGGATGGAATCAATGAATGTAGTTTAGGTTAGTCCACAATACTAAAATCTATGACACATGATTGAACCATTTCTAAGTGATCAAGTCACACACCATTATGAAAAATATGGGCAGTAAATTAAACATAAAACATGATATGGGTATTGAAGAACAAAAATATATATGCACGTAGACAACCATCGGCACCATGCCCCAACACACGCTTGATGGTCCCAAGATGGCGGACGCCGCAGCACACGGGCTTCAGTTATATAGTGAGGCGTGACCACCCATCCAGTTAGTAGAGATCAGTGGGCGGGACAGACCTGCCGGAAGGACCGAATGAAAAAAAGCGGTGCTTTGGAACGGTTTTCTCTCTTCTTTTTCTCAACAAGAAAAAATTGTATGCTTTGTATGCTTTTCCGTTTCTAAATGTAATCACTTTACACAATTATGCTCATAAAAGTGATATCAGTACTTCTTTCTGTACATTTTTTTTTCAAAAAGTATAAAAATTGAAGTTCCTCATTATATTCTTAATTCCGCTCGTACTCGTTCATATCTATCTTATTGTCTCTTACTCGTCATTGTTTTATTATAAAGACGAAGTCTGAAGGGGGTATATACATGTATATAGGAATCAGCGTGCGGTCGGGCGGGCGGGCGGTCGGTCGGTCCGTTGCAAATCTTGCGCATCGAACTACTTCCTCATTTTTCTAGCAATGCTCGTGAAATTCACCACACACATTGATACTGGGATGAAGATGTGCAAGACATATTATTTGAATGTGTCGGAAACTGCGTTGCCATGGTAACGGCATGGCAACGGCATAATATGGCAATAAAGCAGTGGGAAATCTTTCAGATCGAACTATTTCTTCATTTTTCGAGTAATGCTCATCAAATTCGGCACACACATTGGTCTTGTGGTGAAGATGTTGAAGACATATTTTGAAAGTGTCGGAAATGCGTTGCCATGGTAACGATATATTATGGCAATAAATCAGGGGGAAAACATTGCGGATCAATCAATTTCCTCACTTTTTCAAGTAATGCTTATGAAATTAAGCACACACACTGTTCTTGTGGTAAAGATGTGTAAGACATATTGTTTCAATGTTTGGGAAACTGCGTTGCCATAGTAACGACATATGGCAATAAAACGGGCAAATATTTGCAGATCAAACCACTCTCTCATTTTTGGAGCAATGCTCAGGATAGGCCCTATTTGTCACACACATTTGGGCGGGGGTATTAATCACCTTCAGTGATATTCTAGCTTTATTTTGTTTCGTTTTGTTTTTTCTTTTTCGTTTGCTCATTTTTTGTTTTGTTTTGTTTTGTTTTTTGGTTGGGGTGCGTTGTTTATTTCCCCTGGTCTATTCCTCGACATCAGGATTTCTGTTTACGTAATTTGTAATATTTTATATGGGCGAAATAGTAAACATAAACTTAGTTTGGCTCCCTTACCACATGGGCGTACTTTTAGTTGGTGTTAAGGGCTGGTCAGACCCCACTGATTATGATAACGAAAACGAAATTTTTCACTATACACCCTACAGCTGCCCTAATATTAACATACAAGAGCATAATCACACGTACACCCAACAAAGTTGTGTACCTTTAATTAAAAATATCGTTATCGTCATGTTTATTGGTGAGGTCTGACGAGCCCTTCAGTTGCTGCCTGCCATTTGGATGCAAACCTATACTATTGTACGTAATTTTGTTTATAGTAACAGAATGTCATTTTGAACTGGACTGACGTGAAAAAGAAAGAAGCCAAGAGAGGGAGAGAGAGAGAGAGAAAGGAAGATGGAGGGGAAGAATTACTTAAACATAATCTACGTGACAGATTATTCCCTTACCAGCAAGAGAGAATGATGAATTACAACAAATCAAGGAGAGATAGAAATTCGTATCTTTTTCTGTTCTAAACCATGATTTCAGCTCCTTCTGTTGTGCTCTTTTTTCCTCAAAGAAAGTACAAATTTGAAGAAAAGGATGAACATTTCAGCAGAATCTCAGAATCATTTTGGCCTTATCCTAATGAGGATGAGGTTGACTACGTTTTACGTCACAAGCTTTGAGCAAGAAACAAGTAATATTTTCTGCTACTAGAATTTTGCAGCTAGGTATTACGCTAGTGATTTTTTACCTTCTACTTCGGGCATGGTGTATCTAGGGATTGTGGCACCGGTTCCAGGTAAATATGTCAGACGTAAACGTCAGAGGTGGAAATGCCTGAGGTAAAAAGTAAGTTTACCCTCTGACATTTTACACCGAACCAATTCTACTACGTGTACTAGACACGAGGATGAAACTGTATCCCGAACAATGCCGGTAATTCAAAGGGAGGCCATGTTCCATTAAAAAGATAATCAAAATCATATATGTGTCGATGTTAAATTTTAATGACCATAATGTGAGCTTTGGCCCCGAAATAATACGAGCAATGCTTTTCAACATACATTTCGTGAAATTTCAATTCAGGCCTGCTAAAATAATAGTGGTTTAAAAGGAAATGAAATTATGATGATGGAAAAATGACACCTGCTATCTCGCCCTCTCTTTCTCCCCCCCCCCCCCCCCCCCCCTCTCTCTCTCTCTCTCTCTGATCAGCCTCTCTTTGTTCTCTTTTTCTTTCCTTTGTAGTCTCTCTGGATGTAGTCTCTCTGGATGTCGTCTCTCTCTCTCTCTATGTACCTTTATATAATATTATGTTTATTTATTATCTACATATATTTATCTATCTTGCAACTCTCAATATGCGTACATCCCTCATCGATCGGATAAACATACATTTCTAAGCCGGCAAAATCCGGGGGCAAAATGAGATCATGCCTCAAACTACCCGGCAGTAAAATTCATATTTTCTTTCTTTTTGAATCACTGAATGGGAAAAAGAACAAACATGGAACTTTTCAAAGCATTTCAGACTTCATTATTTGTGCGTGAATATTTGATTTGATTTTGATTTTTTTCTTCTTTGTTTTGTTTTTTTTTTTTGTTTTGTTTTGTTTTTTTCGTTTTGTTTTGTTTTGTTTGGTTTTGTTTGGTTTTGTTTCTTTTTTGGGGGGTGGCGTTTTTGTTTTTGCTTTCCACCATCCCCAATGGCGCACTTTGTTGCTGCCTTTGCTGTGTTCATCCGCTTCATTGTTTTTTCCTCCAGAACAGTTTGGGTTCATTTTGAATAAGTAGTCTTCTCAAAAGTTACCACTTTGACTCACTCTGATTCTAACTCCTATCTTCAAATATCTTTCTTGTCGTCCATGAAACATGACGTCATTTGGGGCTATCCATACTTTATCTGACGGCACAGCTCGATCTTTTGTGATTTCTTTCTGTCACTTAACATGCTCGAAGATATCTTTTAGCCCTTGATTGGTTGATTTTGTTCCAATTTGCCCACAATCGTGCGATACCATGCATCACCGTGATTCATTAACATATTCTTTCCTTTCGAAGAAGTTCAATTTACTGCATGAGACCCACTAAAGAATTCGACTGCTGGATTCTTAGAGTCTTTTCTATGTGGATCCTCTCATAATTTTCATATTTCTGTATAATTTTTCATTTCCTCCTTGTGCATTGCCATGCATGTTTGTATCTTAGATAATCATTCTTATGCTTGTGGGTTATTTTGTTAGTCTTCATGTCCTCGTTCTGCTCTGTCAAGTTTGATTATGATTATGTCTCAACTCAACCTTTGTTAGTAGATGACCTTTAGGAATTCTGGTCCATCCTATTAAGCAGACTGCTATCTTTAGCCATGTTTGGCAAGTTTTATGTCCACACTTTCTTGCCAAGTGTTCACTGTATTTCTTAAAACGTTGGCTAAAGTATTTGAAGTGATATCTGTCATGGCAGAACAGTTGGCCCTATAGTTGGTGATGACGGTTAATGCAGGTCTAGATAGCACATGATGCTTCAGTTCACTGCAAATATGAGAAACAGGGAATAGACCTAACTTAACCAATTTCATTTAAACGGTTAATTCGACCAATTTCATTTTAATAATTTACTTTGTTTTATGTCTTGAGATATGAATCAGGGTTACTCTGAAACGTATCTGTATTCAACAAAATAAAGATAAATGTAAAATTTATTAGCTTGTTTTCGTATAGATTAGCCCGTTTTTAAATACTTACATTAAAAAATATATTCTTTGACATTATTTCATTCATATTTTGATATTTACATGGACAAGTTATTTTTTAAAAAAGGAAAGTTTTCATCTTTATGTCGTCATTACAACATATCAGGTCTATGATGCTATCAGTACCATCTGATCTGTATCTCCGTGTTATCAATGAATGAATAAATATGAGATGCATTATTATTCCATTCATGCACTGTCTCTCATGCTGACTTGGTTCTATTACATCGCGATCCGGCAGTAAAACACGGTCTTACGATGTTGCTGGTGTTGCTTGCTGGTATTAATGCACTGTTCATGCTGTCTAGATAAAATGATGAAGGGAGGTACGGTGGTTAACTTAAGTTCACATTATATCATTTTATACCGTTGTTTCACTCGTTGTTTCATTTGATACCTTGTGCATAATTCACTGTACAGTATATCAAATGATATAATAAAGAACATTTATTTACTTTAGTATTATACAGATGTGTTAAAATCCTATACCATATATAGTCGTCATTTAACATGTCACATATAAATATAGATGTTATATTGTTAACACTGTCAAAATCATAAAATGTTTCATACATAAAAAAGGCGAAATGAGAACAAGCTAAGCTTATAATTAATATAGGTAAACCACTGAGCTCAATCTTATAGCTTAGCCTAAATATTTTGTCTTAATTTTTTTAAGTATTAAGGGATGAGAAATGCTCACCACGGATTAAGTTTTCATCTCTATTCCACCATCGCAACAGCTTACTTTGATGATATCATTATCATCCTCCTCAACATGTTATCAATGAATAAATTTGAGATGCATTCTTATTCCATTCATGTTTTCTCTCTCATACTATTAGCTGCGCGATTCGACGGGAAAACGTCCCGCGATCACGATAGCGATGTAGCCGACTTGCAGGGGGGGGGGGGGGGGGGGGCTGGTGACGATTGCGGCTGGCTGATGTTGCTGTTTCACTGTTAAGAACAAGGTAAGGAGAGGTTTACTTTATTATATATACTTTAGTTCATATTTTCAAACCTTCATATCAATGTGATACATGGAGTACAAGTGACATGAAACAAACAGGCTTCTTTCACTGTATCTGTATATAGAGAAAGTATCTGTCAGACGGATTCGATGACCTTTCTACGTGTTCTATACATAAGTATGTTCAGACCAATAACAAACGTGTTGATAACAAAAACATACAACCTTAAAAGATAGCTCACAAGAGCTTTTCACCTTGAAACATCCCGCGATGTAGTCTACTCTTAGGGGGCTGGTGACGATTGCAGCTAGCTGCTATTATCAATAAAATGATAAAATGGGAAAGTGTTAGACTTTATAAAATAATGTTCAGCTTATTATTTTGATACCTTGCATTGAAATCGAAAAAAATGCTGCTCCAAATTAAAAATAACAACAAACACGGCTACAATCAATTTTCACTCCGCAGATGGCACTTCATCTTATACCTGAAAATATATTTAGAACAATAATGTTTAAATCAAAGTCTACAATAATTCCAATATTTGCTATCTTAAATTACCATGATAAACCTTGTCATTTCTGTAACTATTCAATCCATTTTTTAAGTATTATGATCATTATGATGACAAATCAAAAAAGGAAGGAAAACAGGTGACGAAGAAGAAGAAGAAGAAGAAGAAAAATAAAAGAAGAAGAAGAAGAATGCTTACCGGTGATATAAATACGGTTGCCATTTTTGTTTCCACCGTAGCAACAACACAAGTCATACTATAGTGCTCAGATTCTTGGTGACTGTTGTTTGATATTCATTACAGTCATTCTCGATCCAACCCCGACCCCTGTTTACCAATCATCATCATCACTGTCACTTTCCAGAAGAAGTCCTTTTGAGGATCAGAGGGGGGGGGGGGGGGGGGGTGATTGTTAAAATTGTTAAATATTCAGAAGAATTAATGCTTATTTCCACGTCCGGAAAAAATGTAATGACCTTATATCATTTTTTTCTTCTTCTTTTTTCTTTTTAGTTTTTTTATTTTGTCAAACAAACAATGAAGAACATGTTCTTAAAATACAAGACATAAGTAAAATTATTCTAGGAATTTGCTTTTCATGGGTGTTGCATGGTATCGTGTGTCGACAGCCAGAAGGGCGCTAACAATTATGTCAAAATATATGATTTTATCACTCTTCTGGATTTTCAGCAGACGGCTTTAAAACAAAAAATTTAATCCCGATTGTGATATCCTATCAAAATCCTTTTAATTAGCTAGTTTACTTATCTGTTTATAGTATCTTAGGGTCATTTTGTTGTGTTTTTTCACTCTCACCCCAAATGATTTGGGGTATCCAGAATTTTCCCTTATAAACTACTTACTCCAGACAACAAAGTCGTAGGTGGCGACGGTCTTGTCATGCCTGTAAGAGGTCAATGGTTGATCGGGGTCTATCTAATCGTCAGTATCGACGTCCGATTCGACATCAGACTCTGGGTGACCTGATTGATGATGGATCAGGAATAATGAATTGGTTGAATCCAAACTCAATTACATGTAATTATATAGACTGGGTGACCAACTTTCATTTAATACCAGCTCTCATTTAATACAAAGTATCACATTATTACCCCGGCTTTAGCCGAGCCGCCATGATAGGCGATAAGGCATTCAAGGAACCTACCGGGTACCCATTTACCCGAGTGTAGATGAATGTATTGCCAAAGGACTAGCGCCGCAGGACAGACACCAACCCCCTCCCAAGTAAGCTGTCATTACAATACCTTGGAAGAGATGTTTTTTTTACGTTCAAAATGGTATCTCAGAACTCAATGCAGTCATAGGAAACCAAACAAAAATGAAAATCTCATGACATAAAAGTTTCATAACCCCCTTTTTTTTATTTCTCAGGTGTCGAAGAGAGAGAGAGAGAGAGAGAGAGAGAGAAACCCCCTTTTTTAAATGAAATCTCCGGGTGAAAGATAAAAAACACCCCCTTTTTTACAATTCACGGGCCGGATTGTGTCGCCCAAAAAGTACCCCTTTACCGGAGATTTTGGGAACACGCATGCGGTCCCTTCGACCTCCGAGTGGGGAGGGGGAGGGGCCGGGGGCTGATCACGATCAATCTCAGGGTCGAAGTTCGTCCCGTCATCATCCTCCCCACCAGGGTATCCTGGATAAACTGGAGCCCGGCACGGTAGACACCGTGGAAGGCGTTGCGGATGTAAGCCCAGAAATTGGATATAAAGTCAGAATATCTTCCTGGTTTGCCTGATTGAAATGATGATTTGAAATTATTGACTGAACGAGAGGGTAGATTTTTTAATGAATACAAAATTATTATTCATCATGCATATATAAGTAATTAATACAATAATATTAAGTTATGAATACCTATATTATTGAATTGTTAACTTTTATAATGGTGCAGCATTATTATATACAAGTAAATATATCTTGATGACACCTTTTTACATTTGGTAATCCCCATGATAATACCCCACCTTCAACTACTCTTTCCAAACATTTCTCTATAATTTCATTCCGTTTCTTTCTTCTCCCCCCCCCCCCCCCCCCCCCCCCCGTATAGCTACACAACTGGTCATACGCTATTTTGAAATTCTGTTCCTATTTAAAGAGAAGGTTGAGTTATGGGAAAGGTCAAAAATAATTTGTGAGCTTTTTCATTCTTTTTATTTCAGTTTGAAAGAACATCATAGCAGAAATGTCCCCTGGAAAGGATTGTTCCTCAAATGCGCTCATATTCGAAATATGACAAGAAATAGCTGAACTGTTCGGGCCGAACATTCACGCCACATGTGTGTGCAGTCCCATGTACCCTTTTTGTGCGCAGTGCATGTGCTTTTCAGCGAGATTGGTCAAATTTCTTATCATTTTGATGATTCCAAAACCCCACAGTATACACCAATTCTTATATAGGTCCTAGATATGATCAACCTTTCCAAATTGCTTTGAGACAAATTTTTTCACAATATAATTGCATGACCAGAACTCAACTTAATCTTTAATACGCTTCTGCTTTGTTTTGCTTTGATGATAATCTTATTATGTCAAGATTACTATTTAAAAACCAAGGGAGTATGGCACTAGGCTTACTCTTACTCATATCAGGGAAGTGTAACTTTTCTGCTCATATCAATCAAGCACATTTTAAAAAAGCCTCATACCATAATATTGGATCTAAAATATACTAATTCTTCCCCACTTGTCTCTCCTTCTCTCTCTCTCTCTCACACCAATTTTTTTCCCCATGTTTTTATTAGAGATTTCATTGAAAATACATCAATACACATAAATCAATATAAACAAGCAAAGAAATCTCAACAAAGTACATACATAAACCAAAACCAAAAGCACACCCCTACCCCATGAATATTTCTATAATTTGTTATTCTGATCTCATCACAAAAATTTAACTTATTCTTCAAAATGAGATTCTATTTCCACTTAACTGATAACAAAATACAATTTTTTCCAGTAAACTTAATTCATGAACAATTCATACATTGACTGAAGAACAAACAAAATTAAATTAAGACACATATATAACAGACGTTAAAATGTCTACCCCCCCCCCTCCACACACACACACATCTCATCATCATACACACCTACACACACTATATAGACACCTGCACACAGACACCCCCCCCCCCCCCCCCCCCCCCCAGAGACGCCCCTGTATGAACCATTTATGTACCTCAATGGAATAAGCGGCATTTTTCCATTTCTAATGCTTTTATTTTGTTATGTATGGTTTTTTATATTTGTATCATGGCATTATCAGTAAAAGGATCCAACAGGAAAAATAATCAGGAATTATTTTAATGCAGTTTTTCTCAATAATGCTGTTATTGTGTTAATAATTTTGTTACGACCATATTCGCCCATTCGCGAGATAACTCTTGGCTTTCTCGTTTCGATTTCTTGCCCGCTTCATGACGTCACGAGTAAATTGACCAATCATATCAGCGTGTTTTAGAAGTTGGACGTCCGTGCAAAATTTGATTTTTCAGAATCTGAGACGAGTGATTGTTCTTTTTTTGTTCTTCTGCCCACAGGTTCTTTCAATATTCATCAGTAGGTAAGTGACGAAATAATATTGTGTTGCAAATTAGATAAAACGATAATTAACAGATGATGATAGAAGATTAGGATTTTATATTTATCTTTTTAGATCTGAGAAAAACGCGAGTTCAAGCCAGGCCAGGTTTGTCATTATTGCCCAGTCCCATATATTGGTGATTGTGTAATGTTCAATGTCAATCGTATAATTAAAGTTGTCTTTTTTAGTTTTAATTTATATTCTTTGTTTAAGTTTAACATATATGCACATAGGTATAGCTTTCTTATCTTTGTAACCTGTTCATTGCTGATTCATGATTAATGAATCTGCAAACTCATTCATTATCTCACTATTTAGTGATTATATTTAACTATTTTAAGCACATCAGCAAGCAATGCGAAGCAATGGTCATATTCACATCAGCAAGCAATGGTCATATTGACCACTCATAGGTACACGCCATTGCCGACTGTGTAGTAACGCAGCCAACACACATCCCATACCTAAACTGCATCACTGTGCATTTTTGGCTATATTTAATTGAATATAATATATTACAGTTTACTTACATCCAAAGAATTATATTGAATAATAGATGATTAAAACTTACCAGGTTGTTTTGTGACCTTTGAAGAGGGTTTCCTGAAATTTTGGGTCCTTTTTGTCGATAACTGCTATCGAGACTGTCCCGTCAGCATCCAGTTTGTATTTTTCACGATTATGATGAAGGGAGCCCTCAGCGCTCGTAGTAGTACCGGCGCGATGGGTTCGTCGATCTCCTACGAAGACCTGAAAGGGCCAAACTGACGAGACGTAAAAAGAAAAAATATTACGTACGTACGTAATATTTTTTTTTTTTTACGTCGTCAGTTTGGCCCTTTCAGGTCTTCGTAGAATAGCTTGTGTGCGTAACATTCTGCGTACGTATCTACGGTGCGTAACCATGTAGAGCGGCCTCACTAGTGCGCAACATTATTGAGTGAGCAGTCGTGATCCGTATGGAGATGTGGGTAACAAGTACCAAAAAGAGGGCTGTAAATGTAAGTTTTTATAACTTTCTACATTTTGTATCTTAACGAACTGATAACTTAAAATCTAAAGAATGATACTTAAGTATCAGTTTGCCCACAAAAACATCAATTTCAAACAAAATTACATCTGTATCCCCAATACCCAGTATACACACATGTATATGATTCTAATGGTCAATATGACCATTGCTTGCTGATGTGATATTGACCAATTATTAGGATCATATACATGTGTGTATACTGGGTATTGGGGATACAGATTGAAATGGAGGTTTTTGTGGGCAAACTGATACTTAAGTATCACTCTTTAGATTTTACGTTATAAGTTCGTTAAGATACAAAATGTAGAAAGTTATAAAAACTTACATTTACAGCCTTGTTTTTCGTACTTGTTACCCACACCTAGCCAGGATTGGCTTCGTGAATGTAAAAAAAAAAAAATGGCTATACGCCTTCTACATCACGAAGCCAGGCGTTCTTACCCAGCAATCTAACTGCGCGCGGGTGTTTGTGTGTATCCATGCCTCCTCTTGTCATGCAGATAAGGCATTTTTTTTTTTTTACATTCACGAAGCCAATCCTGGCTACCCACACCTCCATACGGATGACGACTGCTCTCAATATGTTGCGCACTAGTGAGGCCGCTCTACATGGTTACGCACCATAGATACGTACGCAGAATGTTACGCACACAAGCTATTCTACGAAGACCTGGAAGGGCCAAACTGACGACGTAAAAAAATAAAAAATATTACGTACGTACGTAGTAATTATTACGTACGTACGTAATATTTTTTATTTTTTTACGTCGTCAGTTTGGCCCTTCCAGGTCTTCGTAGGAGATCGACGAAGCGATCGCACCGGTACCACTACGAGCGCTGAGGGCTCCCTTCATCATAATCGTGAAAAATACAAACTGGATGCTGACGGGACAGTCTCGATAGGAGTTATCGACAAAAAGTACCCAAAATTTCAGGAAACCCTCTTCAAAGGTCACAAAACAAACTGGTAAGTTTTAATCATCTATTATTTAACATAAGTATTTAGATTTAAGTAAACTGCAATATATGAGTTTCACTTAAATATAGCCAAAAATGCACAGTGATGCAGTTTAGGTATGGGATGTGTGTTGGCTGCATTCCTACACAGTCGGCAATGGCGTGTACCTATGAGTGATTATAAGTCCAAATCCAAGTCGAAGTTGAATGAAGTTGAATGAAAATTGAAACTCGTTTTTCAATTCATGTTTTTGCATTTTGGATTTTGGCAGGCAAAACAAATTTACAAGTATAAGCTAGCCATGGCATTAATGGCAATGAATGTTTTTTAGAATTTTACCTTTTTAAGTTTTCTTTCATCTGAAGATAAGCTTGTTGTACTCGACAATCATGACAATATAGTTACCTATAAAGGAGAACTAACACTGTGCACTAGAAAGTAGAATATAATTATAAATGTACTTATGTTCAAAGGTGTAATTAATATATTGTTAATCATTGCCCTGTATCACTTTAGAAATAAAATATCAGAAATGGATTTAAATCAAGACATTCTAGCACATGGTATAATCTGCTAACACTTCATGGGGGCTGCCATTTTCTTGATGACATGGAGTTGTACATGAACCATTGGAGACCGTTCCGGTCAGTAAGATATTTTTAATTCACGAGCTAAATTGCTTCTATTCATTATAAAAAAAGCCCCATACATGATGGAAAATACATAACGGGTGTATACATTTATTTTAAAATTCGAAATTTATAGATTTCTTTTTAAATTCTCCGGTTTCGCTAACTAGAAATCGATTTCTTGGTCTTGCCTGGCAGAGCAGAACATAATTTATACAACGCGCATTCTGACTTTTGAAGTCCATTATCTCAAAGCAGGTGAATGCATAGTTTGTCACTGTTGACGCTCGGGGAAAGTCATCATCCATAAATTTGAATTAATTTGCTCCGTCACGTACGTCATATATGCTTTTCACACTTACTTTTCTTAACCCCGGACTATCGTTTTTGCTTTTCACACTTGTTTTTTAAATCCCATACTAAGTGCTTAGCCGGGTTGAGAAATTTTCGCTTTTCACACTTGCGCTTGCTTTACCCCGGACTATGCGATAGCTCATGAATATTGATATCTTCACTATCGCGCATGCCTCGTAAAATACTAGTCGTCAAGATTGAGCATGTACTTGCAACGCATGAAGCCGAGGTAAACAATAGACCTGTTTACTAATTCAATTTATGCATGTTTCTCTCCAGAATCCTTAGTTATCAACTATTTAGTGCACCTGCTATGCATAACAACATCTCTATGGATGGAATCCATTTTGCATATATTAGATGTTGCTATGTCGGGGAAGCCTCTGGCAAACTTGTGAGTTGTCAAGAGAAACTTTTACTTTACTTACTTTACTTTAATCCCACGATGATATAGGACGAATGCCTGTTCATCGATCGTAGCTTGTAGGATCATGTGATTATACATTTTCCATAGCATGTCATAACAAATCGAATATGTGTCAGGAAAGGACAAAAATGTGTGAAAGATTCAAGATATTGACTCATACAGCCTATACTGGCTCGTAAACAAGATCATAATTATTAGACCAGTATTTGTCTAGTCTATTCTTGAAGGAGTTTACAGAACTTGCTGAGATAACATTTTTTTTGTTCAAGAAGTATGCATAAAATTAGTAAACAGGTCTATTTCGCGCGTTTCAGGTGAACTTTCGCACCCGGAAGCGTTATAAGGAAATGCATATTTATGAGCACGTTCTCTGTGATGACCGGCATGTGTGGTCCTTAGCACCGCATTTTCTTTTTCGTTTTCACACTGGCATTCTTAGCACCACAATTGTGGTGCTAGCACCGCAATTGCCCGGCTAACCCTGCTTTTTTGCAGGGCCAGATAGTCCCGTACTAATTGCGGGGTTAGCCACTTTGGTAAAAGTAAGTGTGAAAAGCAAGTGGGCTAAGCTTACCCCGGGAAATTGGTGGGGCTAAGACCCCCCTTAGCCCCACCAATTTCCCGGGTTAAGCGAAATTTTGCAAGTGTGAAAAGCATATAAGTATCAAGAAAATAGATTGATATTTAGTAAAATCGTAATTTTCAAAGAAATATAAAACACATTTTCGTTTTTAGAATATATGTATATATCTGTTAAATATTTTAAATCTCAAATGGAATTTTGTATCAGGAAGAAAGACAATTTTGCATTCGGATTAAAAATAACTTTATGTACACATCAAGAAAATGGCAGCCCCTGGTATCGCTAGCAGACGATAAATCTTGCAGAGAAAATCCTGATTTATACCCATCTCGTATATTTTAATGCAAAAACTACGTAGGGCAACAAGATGGAATAAAAATACATCTTTGAATATGAGCACATTCATATTTTAAGGTTAATTCCCCTTTAAGTTTACGAGTTGCCCATTCTTTAGCGTTGCGAACCGCGACTACAACCAGTCAAAACTAAAAAGTGAGTAGCAGGGCCTACAATCCTACATAGTACATGCACATACTGTCATATCATGACTGTGAGCCATGCAAACCACCCTCGGAGTTTGCTAAAGGGGTTACCTTCCAGGATCAACTAAGATTATAAAAATTGAATGAATTAAAAAAGAAAAAAAAAAGAAAAAAAAATCAGGTTGTTTTTACCTCGACATGTAACTTGTATGGGACTACACATGCAATGTAAGATTGATACACCTGCAATGTAAAATAACCTGCCGATTTTTTTTTTTCTTTCTTTTTTATTCATTCAATTTTTACAATCTTAGTTGATCCTGGAAGGTAACGCATTTAGCAAACTCGAGGGTGGTTTGCATGGCTCACAGTATGTGGGAAATGGTGATATTTAGATCTAGGTGGTTTTTTTTTATATCTCCCTCCACACACAGTATAATATGGATCCCATGTACAGCTTCGTAGGCCAGTACCAGATTGATAAGCTGATAGATCTAAGAGTAATAACTCTTTGAACATGTCAAATTTCTTTGAAATCAGTTCTTTTGATTCTTCTGGTGATTGTGTTAATAAATACCGTAAGATTTTGGATTGCAAAAAACATGTAGACACTGACACTCAGATTTTAGGGCTTCAAATTATTGCAACCAAATTTCACATTTACAATCATTATTTTCGGGAAAGTAGCAATAAATATTCAAAAATATTCAAAATCTAGATCCCTCTATGACTACCCGGTACTTGCATATTAATCATTTTAAATTGGTTCAATGTTTTAATTTCTTTCTAAAAGTTTCAAATTTCATTTCCCGTGAAAGATACACAAAGAGGATTAAAGCACAATGACTGGCAGAG
>CM046868.1:19484005-19563781 GCA_025617745.1 Heliocidaris erythrogramma | reverse complement strand
TGTGAACATAACTTTTGTCTCTACCCAGAGCCAAAACACCCCAGTGTGTTCCTTATGTAAACGGGACACCAGAATGTTACAAATTGGGACCCTTATTTGTGAAATACCCACATATCATTTGAAAATTTTACATGAATCTTGTATCTCGTACAGTATACGTAAATGACAATGACCTTTATATCCAGCTCAATGACTTTCATGATGGGTGCTTACCCAAATATGAAGAGGTTGAACAGTATTCATTAATGTTATTTTATGTGGAGTTAATAAAGGGAATGAATATTTCATAAACAAAATACTCTTTTCTTCAATGTTCTTTCAATCAATGTTATTGCATCATGCTGCCCATTTTCTGTATCAGATTCGTTTGGTAATTGCATCCACCATAAAGATTATGATATCTACATGAAGTTTTCATCATAATTATGTCTCCTTGCCAGTTGTTGGGGAAATCCACCCCCTGTAATCACTTTATAAACACAACATTAATTTGTTTATTGAAATGATACAATTGTTTCATTTTTATATGATTATGCACGGTGTGCAGTCCTTTCAGACTGGTCTAGCTGAAACGTGTGTTCTAAGAGTGACAAATACTACAACAAAAACAAATGAGAGAAAGTAATGGTAAGGTACTGAGAGAGAGGAAAGAGAGGAGAGAGAGTGTGTGTGTGACAAATACAACAAAATAATAGAAAAACTAATGGAAAGGTATTGAAGAGAGGAGGGAGAGAGAGAGAGAAAGAGGAAGAGGAGTGAAAAACATAAATTGTTTAGATGGACATAAATTTTGCCGCTGATCTATGAGGAACAATGTACTTATTCTATTTATTTTTATTTCACGTTTTATTTAATCAGGGTAGTCCTTTCAGTCTCGGGACTGCTTTACAAAGGAGCCCTGAGATAACAATCAGTATACATAACACAACATTCATATACAATAATACAAACGTAACAAGAAAAAACGAGTGTCAAAACAGACACATTTGTAGCAAACAATGCACAAGTTTGTAAGTGAGTGATTCCAACCCCCCCCCCCCCCCCCCCATCCCCCCTAACGCAGTGCCCAGGTGTAACTTATACGACGTACTTCTGATTTTCTGAGGGTATTACAACAATGAACAGTGATTGGAAAGTTGTTATAGAGTTTACTACCACAATAGGAAATTGATCTTTTCATGTATTCAGTTCTTGGAGTGGGAACAAATAAAGAACTACGGGTTGCATAACGGGTTGTATAGTTAACATGTGTGAGTAAATCCATGTCTAGAACCATTCGAGCCGTATTTGTTTTGCTATCGTTGAATACGCATAACATTTGTTTGGGCACAACCACCCCATACTGTACAAGAAAATTCAATGTGAGGTAAAAATAAGCGAATAAAACAAATCTCTCATTATTTCTTTTGTAAGGTAATACTTAACTCTACGTATGCAGGTAATTGCTCGTGACATCTTTTTAGCAACATGGTCAACATGGCCAGTCCAATTGAAACTTCCGTCCAACACAACACCAAGATATTTGAATTCATTAACTAGCTCAAGTGTGTCATTTTTGTATAATATTGATAACTTTTTACCCTTTATTTTACGGTTAGAGCCCAACAACATAACTTTCGTCTTTTCCGAATTTAAAAACAAATCATTACATTGAAGTCATTTAGTAATGGTATCAAAATGTGACTGCAGCTTCAACTGATCGTCATGAATATTTTATCTGTATAGAAAAAAGCTGTGTCGTCAGCATATAAAGATAATTTACTGGATTCATCGAAAGTTAAATTTGATATGTCATTAATAAATATACTAAAAATAAGGGTCCTAGGGTCGAACCTTGGGGAACACCCGATTTCACCTTCAAATAATTGCTTACTGTTCCTTCTATTGAAACACAATGCAAACGATCTGTAATATAAGATTTAAACCATTCTAATTCAAAATTACGTATTCCATACAACGATAATTTTTTTAAAAGACGAGTATAAGAAATAACATCAAATGCTTTTCGCAAGTCAAGGAAAATGGCACCAATAATAATGCCAGAATTCATGTTACGTAAAATATATTCCGAAATATCAGTACCACATGTTTGGGTTGAATGCATCGGTTTAAAACCTGATTGTACAGAAGATAATAAAGAATTTTCGTCAAAGTATTTGTAAAGCTGTGCATGAACAGCCCTTTCCAATATTTTTGCAGGTAAGGGCAGTAATGAAATTGGACGATAGTTGTTGACATGGGTCTGGGAGCCGGGGGTGCGAGGGGTGCTGTAGCACCCCCTGCAAAAACGCTGAGGACCTTTTTCTTTTCTTTTTTTTTTGCTTTTCAGAGATTTTTGGACTTAAAAAGAGACACTGAAATGCTGAGGGCCTTTTTTTTCTTTGCTTGTCAGAGATCTTTGGACTTAAAAAAAAAAGAGACACAGCACCCCCAGTAACAAAATCGTTCCCAGGCCCCTGGTTGTTGATATCTAACTTATTTCCACCTTTGGTGAAGTGGTATTATTTTAAACTCCAAGGGAATCTCAGGGGAAATTCTACCAGGGGAATAGACCCTTAAATCAATTAAATGCACAATAACATGATATTAAGATGAAATGAAAATGAACTTATGTCATATAACAAAATTAATACGTCGAGAGGAAAAGGCTTTATAATTATTAAAGAAATATTACAGAAAAATGACGAGAAGAGGGGCAGGGATGGAATCAATGAATGTAGTTTAGGTTAGTCCACAATACTAAAATCTATGACACATGATTGAACCATTTCTAAGTGATCAAGTCACACACCATTATGAAAAATATGGGCAGTAAATTAAACATAAAACATGATATGGGTATTGAAGAACAAAAATATATATGCACGTAGACAACCATCGGCACCATGCCCCAACACACGCTTGATGGTCCCAAGATGGCGGACGCCGCAGCACACGGGCTTCAGTTATATAGTGAGGCGTGACCACCCATCCAGTTAGTAGAGATCAGTGGGCGGGACAGACCTGCCGGAAGGACCGAATGAAAAAAAGCGGTGCTTTGGAACGGTTTTCTCTCTTCTTTTTCTCAACAAGAAAAAATTGTATGCTTTGTATGCTTTTTTTTTCCGTTTCTAAATGTAATCACTTTACACAATTATGCTCATAAAAGTGATATCAGTACTTCTTTCTGTACATTTTTTTTTCAAAAAGTATAAAAATTGAAGTTCCTCATTATATTCTTAATTCCGCTCGTACTCGTTCATATCTATCTTATTGTCTCTTACTCGTCATTGTTTTATTATAAAGACGAAGTCTGAAGGGGTATATACATGTATATAGGAATCAGCGTGCGGTCGGGCGGGCGGGCGGTCGGTCGGTCCGTTGCAAATCTTGCGCATCGAACTACTTCCTCATTTTTCTAGCAATGCTCGTGAAATTCACCACACACATTGATACTGGGATGAAGATGTGCAAGACATATTATTTGAATGTGTCGGAAACTGCGTTGCCATGGTAACGGCATGGCAACGGCATAATATGGCAATAAAGCAGTGGGAAATCTTTCAGATCGAACTATTTCTTCATTTTTCGAGTAATGCTCATCAAATTCGGCACACACATTGGTCTTGTGGTGAAGATGTTGAAGACATATTTTGAAAGTGTCGGAAATGCGTTGCCATGGTAACGATATATTATGGCAATAAATCAGGGGGAAACATTGCGGATCAATCAATTTCCTCACTTTTTCAAGTAATGCTTATGAAATTAAGCACACACACTGTTCTTGTGGAAAAGATGTGTAAGACATATTGTTTCAATGTTTGGGAAACTGCGTTGCCATAGTAACGACATATGGCAATAAAACGGGCAAATATTTGCAGATCAAACCACTCTCTCATTTTTGGAGCAATGCTCAGGATAGGCCCTATTTGTCACACACATTTGGGCGGGGGTATTAATCACCTTCAGTGATATTCTAGTTTTATTTTGTTTCGTTGTTTTGTTTTTTCGTTTGTTTTTTTGTTTTTTTTGTTTTGTTGGTTGGGGTGCGTTGTTTATTTCCCCTGGTCTATTCCTCGACATCAGGATTTCTGTTTACGTAATTTGTAATATTTTATATGGGCGAAATAGTAAACATAAACTTAGTTTGGCTCCCTTACCACATGGGCGTACTTTTAGTTGGTGTTAAGGGCTGGTCAGACCCCACTGATTATGATAACGAAAACGAAATTTTTCACTATACACCCTACAGCTGCCCTAATATTAACATACAAGAGCATAATCACACGTACACCCAACAAAGTTGTGTACCTTTAATTAAAAATATCGTTATCGTCATGTTTATTGGTGAGGTCTGACGAGCCCTTCAGTTGCTGCCTGCCATTTGGATGCAAACCTATACTATTGTACGTAATTTTGTTTATAGTAACAGAATGTCATTTTGAACTGGACTGACGTGAAAAAGAAAGAAGCCAAGAGAGGGAGAGAGAGAGAGAAAGGAAGATGGAGGGGAAGAATTACTTAAACATAATCTACGTGACAGATTATTCCCTTACCAGCAAGAGAGAATGATGAATTACAGCAAATCAAGGAGAGATAGAAATTCGTATCTTTTTTCTGTTCTAAACCATGATTTCAGCTCCTTCTGTTGTGCTCTTTTTTCCTCAAAGAAAGTACAAATTTGAAGAAAAGGATGAACATTTCAGCAGAATCTCAGAATCATTTTGGCCTTATCCTAATGAGGATGAGGTTGACTACGTTTTACGTCACAAGCTTTGAGCAAGAAACAAGTAATATTTTCTGCTACTAGAATTTTGCAGCTAGGTATTACGCTAGTGATTTTTTACCTTCTACTTCGGGCATGGTGTATCTAGGGATTGTGGCACCGGTTCCAGGTAAATATGTCAGACGTAAACGTCAGAGGTGGAAATGCCTGAGGTAAAAAGTAAGTTTACCCTCTGACATTTTACACCGAACCAATTCTACTACGTGTACTAGACACGAGGATGAAACTGTATCCCCGAACAATGCCGGTAATTCAAAGGGAGGCCATGTTCCATTAAAAAGATAATCAAAATCATATATGTGTCGATGTTAAATTTTAATGACCATAATGTGAGCTTTGGCCCCGAAATAATACGAGCAATGCTTTTCAACATACATTTCGTGAAATTTCAATTCAGGCCTGCTAAAATAATAGTGGTTTAAAAGGAAATGAAATTATGATGATGGAAAAATGACACCTGCTATCTCGCCCTCTCTTTCTCCCCCCCCCCCCCCCCCCCCCTCTCTCTCTCTCTCTCTGATCAGCCTCTCTTTGTTCTCTTTTTCTTTCCTTTGTAGTCTCTCTGGATGTAGTCTCTCTGGATGTCGTCTCTCTCTCTCTCTATGTACCTTTATATAATATTATGTTTATTTATTATCTACATATATTTATCTATCTTGCAACTCTCAATATGCGTACATCCCTCATCGATCGGATAAACATACATTTCTAAGCCGGCAAAATCCGGGGGCAAAATGAGATCATGCCTCAAACTACCCGGCAGTAAAATTCATATTTTCTTTCTTTTTGAATCACTGAATGGGAAAAAGAACAAACATGGAACTTTTCAAAGCATTTCAGACTTCATTATTTGTGCGTGAATATTTGATTTGATTTTGATTTTTTTCTTCTTTGTTTTGTTTTGTTTTTTTGTTTTGTTTTGTTTTGTTTTGTTTTGTTTTGTTTGGTTTGGTTTCTTTTTTGGGGGTGGCGTTTTTGTTTTTGCTTTCCACCATCCCCAATGGCGCACTTTGTTGCTGCCTTTGCTGTGTTCATCCGCTTCATTGTTTTTTCCTCCAGAACAGTTTGGGTTCATTTTGAATAAGTAGTCTTCTCAAAAGTTACCACTTTGACTCACTCTGATTCTAACTCCTATCTTCAAATATCTTTCTTGTCGTCCATGAAACATGACGTCATTTGGGGCTATCCATACTTTATCTGACGGCACAGCTCGATCTTTTGTGATTTCTTTCTGTCACTTAACATGCTCGAAGATATCTTTTAGCCCTTGATTGGTTGATTTTGTTCCAATTTGCCCACAATCGTGCGATACCATGCATCACCGTGATTCATTAACATATTCTTTCCTTTCGAAGAAGTTCAATTTACTGCATGAGACCCACTAAAGAATTCGACTGCTGGATTCTTAGAGTCTTTTCTATGTGGATCCTCTCATAATTTTCATATTTCTGTATAATTTTTCATTTCCTCCTTGTGCATTGCCATGCATGTTTGTATCTTAGATAATCATTCTTATGCTTGTGGGTTATTTTGTTAGTCTTCATGTCCTCGTTCTGCTCTGTCAAGTTTGATTATGATTATGTCTCAACTCAACCTTTGTTAGTAGATGACCTTTAGGAATTCTGGTCCATCCTATTAAGCAGACTGCTATCTTTAGCCATGTTTGGCAAGTTTTATGTCCACACTTTCTTGCCAAGTGTTCACTGTATTTCTTAAAACGTTGGCTAAAGTATTTGAAGTGAAATCTGTCATGGCAGAACAGTTGGCCCTATAGTTGGTGATGACGGTTAATGCAGGTCTAGATAGCACATGATGCTTCAGTTCACTGCAAATATGAGAAACAGGGAATAGACCTAACTTAACCAATTTCATTTAAACGGTTAATTCGACCAATTTCATTTTAATAATTTACTTTGTTTTATGTCTTGAGATATGAATCAGGGTTACTCTGAAACGTATCTGTATTCAACAAAATAAAGATAAATGTAAAATTTATTAGCTTGTTTTCGTATAGATTAGCCCGTTTTTAAATACTTACATTAAAAAATATATTCTTTGACATTATTTCATTCATATTTTGATATTTACATGGACAAGTTATTTTTTAAAAAAGGAAAGTTTTCATCTTTATGTCGTCATTACAACATATCAGGTCTATGATGCTATCAGTACCATCTGATCTGTATCTCCGTGTTATCAATGAATGAATAAATATGAGATGCATTATTATTCCATTCATGCACTGTCTCTCATGCTGACTTGGTTCTATTACATCGCGATCCGGCAGTAAAACACGGTCTTACGATGTTGCTGGTGTTGCTTGCTGGTATTAATGCACTGTTCATGCTGTCTAGATAAAATGATGAAGGGAGGTACGGTGGTTAACTTAAGTTCACATTATATCATTTTATACCGTTGTTTCACTCGTTGTTTCATTTGATACCTTGTGCATAATTCACTGTACAGTATATCAAATGATATAATAAAGAACATTTATTTACTTTAGTATTATACAGATGTGTTAAAATCCTATACCATATATAGTCGTCATTTAACATGTCACATATAAATATAGATGTTATATTGTTAACACTGTCAAAATCATAAAATGTTTCATACATAAAAAAGGCGAAATGAGAACAAGCTAAGCTTATAATTAATATAGGTAAACCACTGAGTTCAATCTTATAGCTTAGCCTAAATATTTTGTCTTAATTTTTTTAAGTATTAAGGGATGAGAAATGCTCACACGGATTAAGTTTTCATCTCTATTCCACCATCGCAACAGCTTACTTTGATGATATCATTATCATCCTCCTCAACATGTTATCAATGAATAAATTTGAGATGCATTCTTATTCCATTCATGTTTTCTCTCTCATACTATTAGCTGCGCGATTCGACGGGAAAACGTCCCGCGATCACGATAGCGATGTAGCCGACTTGCAGGGGGGGGGGGGGGGGCTGGTGACGATTGCGGCTGGCTGATGTTGCTGTTTCACTGTTAAGAACAAGGTAAGGAGAGGTTTACTTTATTATATATACTTTAGTTCATATTTTCAAACCTTCATATCAATGTGATACATGGAGTACAAGTGACATGAAACAAACAGGCTTCTTTCACTGTATCTGTATATAGAGAAAGTATCTGTCAGACGGATTCGATGACCTTTCTACGTGTTCTATACATAAGTATGTTCAGACCAATAACAAACGTGTTGATAACAAAAACATACAACCTAAAAGATAGCTCACAAGAGCTTTTCACCTTGAAACATCCCGCGATGTAGTCTACTCTTAGGGGGCTGGTGACGATTGCAGCTAGCTGCTATTATCAATAAAATGATAAAATGGGAAAGTGTTAGACTTTATAAAATAATGTTCAGCTTATTATTTTGATACCTTGCATTGAAATCGAAAAAAATGCTGCTCCAAATTAAAAATAACAACAAACACGGCTACAATCAATTTTCACTCCGCAGATGGCACTTCATCTTATACCTGAAAATATATTTAGAACAATAATGTTTAAATCAAAGTCTACAATAATTCCAATATTTGCTATCTTAAATTACCATGATAAACCTTGTCATTTCTGTAACTATTCAATCCATTTTTTAAGTATTATGATCATTATGATGACAAATCAAAAAAGGAAGGAAAACAGGTGACGAAGAAGAAGAAGAAGAAAAAGAAAAATAAAAAGAAGAAGAAGAATGCTTACCGGTGATATAAATACGGTTGCCATTTTTGTTTCCACCGTAGCAACAACACAAGTCATACTATAGTGCTCAGATTCTTGGTGACTGTTGTTTGATATTCATTACAGTCATTCTCGATCCAACCCCGACCCCTGTTTACCAATCATCATCATCACTGTCACTTTCCAGAAGAAGTCCTTTTGAGGATCAGAGGGGGGGGGGGGGGGGTGATTGTTAAAATTGTTAAATATTCAGAAGAATTAATGCTTATTTCCACGTCCGGAAAAAATGTAATGACCTTATATCATTTTTTTCTTCTTCTTTTTTCTTTTTAGTTTTTTTATTTTGTCAAACAAACAATGAAGAACATGTTCTAGCCAGGCTATAAAATACAAGACATAAGTAAAATTATTCTAGGAATTTGCTTTTCATGGGTGTTGCATGGTATCGTGTGTCGACAGCCAGAAGGGCGCTAACAATTATGTCAAAATATATGATTTTATCACTCTTCTGGATTTTCAGCAGACGGCTTTAAAACAAAAAATTTAATCCCGATTGTGATATCCTATCAAAATCCTTTTAATTAGCTAGTTTACTTATCTGTTTATAGTATCTTAGGGTCATTTTGTTGTGTTTTTTCACTCTCACCCCAAATGATTTGGGGTATCCAGAATTTTCCCTTATAAACTACTTACTCCAGACAACAAAGTCGTAGGTGGCGACGGTCTTGTCATGCCTGTAAGAGGTCAATGGTTGATCGGGGTCTATCTAATCGTCAGTATCGACGTCCGATTCGACATCAGACTCTGGGTGACCTGATTGATGATGGATCAGGAATAATGAATTGGTTGAATCCAAACTCAATTACATGTAATTATATAGACTGGGTGACCAACTTTCATTTAATACCAGCTCTCATTTAATACAAAGTATCACATTATTACCCCGGCTTTAGCCGAGCCGCCATGATAGGCGATAAGGCATTCAAGGAACCTACCGGGTACCCATTTACCCGAGTGTAGATGAATGTATTGCCAAAGGACTAGCGCCGCAGGACAGACACCAACCCCCCTCCCAAGTAAGCTGTCATTACAATACCTTGGAAGAGATGTTTTTTTACGTTCAAAATGGTATCTCAGAACTCAATGCAGTCATAGGAAACCAAACAAAAATGAAAATCTCATGACATAAAAGTTTCATAACCCCCTTTTTTTTATTTCTCAGGTGTCGAAGAGAGAGAGAGAGAGAGAGAGAGAGAGAGAAACACCCCCTTTTTTAAATGAAATCTCCGGGTGAAAGATAAAAAACACCCCCTTTTTTACAATTCACGGGCCGGATTGTGTCGCCCAAAAAGTACCCCTTTACCGGAGATTTTGGGAACACGCATGCGGTCCCTTCGACCTCCGAGTGGGGAGGGGGAGGGGCCGGGGGCTGATCACGATCAATCTCAGGGTCGAAGTTCGTCCCGTCATCATCCTCCCCCACCAGGGTATCCTGGATAAACTGGAGCCCGGCACGGTAGACACCGTGGAAGGCGTTGCGGATGTAAGCCCAGAAATTGGATATAAAGTCAGAATATCTTCCTGGTTTGCCTGATTGAAATGATGATTTGAAATTATTGACTGAACGAGAGGGTAGATTTTTTAATGAATACAAAATTATTATTCATCATGCATATATAAGTAATTAATACAATAATATTAAGTTATGAATACCTATATTATTGAATTGTTAACTTTTATAATGGTGCAGCATTATTATATACAAGTAAATATATCTTGATGACACCTTTTTACATTTGGTAATCCCCATGATAATACCCCACCTTCAACTACTCTTTCCAAACATTTCTCTATAATTTCATTCCGTTTCTTTCTTCTCCCCCCCCCCCCCCCCCCCCCCCCCCGTATAGCTACACAACTGGTCATACGCTATTTTGAAATTCTGTTCCTATTTAAAAAGAAGGTTGAGTTATGGGAAAGGTCAAAAATAATTTGTGAGCTTTTTCATTCTTTTTATTTCAGTTTGAAAGAACATCATAGCAGAAATGTCCCCTGGAAAGGATTGTTCCTCAAATGCGCTCATATTCGAAATATGACAAGAAATAGCTGAACTGTTCGGGCCGAACATTCACGCCACATGTGTGTGCATTCCCATGTACCCATTTTTGTGCGCAGTGCATGTGCTTTTCAGCGAGATTGGTCAAATTTCTTATCATTTTGATGATTCCAAAACCCCACAGTATACACCAATTCTTATATAGGTCCTAGATATGATCAACCTTTCCAAATTGCTTTGAGACAAATTTTTTCACAATATAATTGCATGACCAGAACTCAACTTAATCTTTAATACGCTTCTGCTTTGTTTTGCTTTGATGATAATCTTATTATGTCAAGATTACTATTTAAAAACCAAGGGAGTATGGCACTAGGCTTACTCTTACTCATATCAGGGAAGTGTAACTTTTCTGCTCATATCAATCAAGCACATTTTTAAAAAAGCCTCATACCATAATATTGGATCTAAAATATACTAATTCTTCCCCACTTGTCTCTCCTTCTCTCTCTCTCTCTCTCACACACAATTTTTTTTCCCATAATGTTTTTATTAGAGATTTCATTGAAAATACATCAATACACATAAATCAATATAAACAAGCAAAGAAATCTCAACAAAGTACATACATAAACCAAAACCAAAAGCACACCCCTACCCCATGAATATTTCTATAATTTGTTATTCTGATCTCATCACAAAAAATTAACTTATTCTTCAAAATGAGATTCTATTTCCACTTAACTGATAACAAAATACAATTTTTTTCCAGTAAACTTAATTCATGAACAATTCATACATTGACTGAAGAACAAACAAAATTAAATTAAGACACATATATAACAGACGTTAAAATGTCTACCCCCCCCCCTCCACACACACACACATCTCATCATCATACACACCTACACACACTATATAGACACCTGCACACAGACACCCCCCCCCCCCCCCCCCCCCCCCAGAGACGCCCCTGTATGAACCATTTATGTACCTCAATGGAATAAGCGGCATTTTTCCATTTCTAATGCTTTTATTTTGTTATGTATGGTTTTTTATATTTGTATCATGGCATTATCAGTAAAAGGATCCAACAGGAAAAATAATCAGGAATTATTTTAATGCAGTTTTTCTCAATAATGCTGTTATTGTGTTAATAATTTTGTTACGACCATATTCGCCCATTCGCGAGATAACTCTTGGCTTTCTCGTTTCGATTTCTTGCCCGCTTCATGACGTCACGAGTAAATTGACCAATCATATCAGCGTGTTTTAGAAGTTGGACGTCCGTGCAAAATTTGATTTTTCAGAATCTGAGACGAGTGATTGTTCTTTTTTTGTTCTTCTGCCCACAGGTTCTTTCAATATTCATCAGTAGGTAAGTGACGAAATAATATTGTGCAAATTAGATAAAACGATAATTAACAGATGATGATAGAAGATTAGGATTTTATATTTATCTTTTTTTTTAGATCTGAGAAAAACGCGAGTTCAAGCCAGGCCAGGTTTGTCATTATTGCCCAGTCCCATATATTGGTGATTGTGTAATGTTCAATGTCAATCGTATAATTAAAGTTGTCTTTTTTAGTTTTAATTTATATTCTTTGTTTAAGTTTAACATATATGCACATAGGTATAGCTTTCTTATCTTTGTAACCTGTTCATTGCTGATTCATGATTAATGAATCTGCAAACTCATTCATTATCTCACTATTTAGTGATTATATTTAAGCACATCAGCAAGCAATGGTCATATTCACATCAGCAAGCAATGGTCATATGGACCACTCATAGCACACCACGAATAGTGGTCATATTGACCACTACGAATACAAAATGCAAAAATAGTTTGTATTTTCTGTCGCGTGTAGTAAAGGTATGGGGGGAAAATAAGATAAATATTTTAAATACCTTGCTTTCAAATTCCGCCCTTAAAAATCTCACTCCTACCTCAAATGGCCGTTAGGAAGAACTTTTGATATTTTCAGCAAAATCCAAAGTCAAAATCTTGTCCAAAACCGGAGAAATCCCAGCCGATTTGTTTCGCGATCGCGTGTTGTTTACATACTGCCGATGTCTTAGACTAAAATCGGCCAATAAAATTTTTGTCCACGAAGAAACTCGGGATCGCAAGCGCACACCGATCTTTACGATCGCGCACACAGAAAATCGGGACTTTCCGTGTATGCCACATAGGGACCGAATTTTTAAGGACAAAACTCTTTTGGGGAGATGTCAGCGCCCGCGGCGACCAGGAAATGTACACAATGACTCCGATAGCTCGTTTCGCGAGAATCAACAGTAAATTACGGATTTAATTTTTGGAAATATCTTTTCCAACATCGGTGAGTTGAATTTATTGTATTTCTTGGATATTTAGTGGTCGGTTTTTATAAATTAAATGCCGATTTTGAGTGAATGTTTGTGACTTTTGTGCAGTGGTGTTTTAAAAAGTTGAGGTGTATGACTGCCTACATTATACACACGAAGTATAGGAATGTAGCTATGAGTGACTCATAGGTACATTCCTATACTTCGTGTGTATAATGTAGGCAGTCATACACCTCATCTTTTTAAAACACCACTGCACAAAAGTCACCAATATTCACTCAAAATCGGCATTTAATTTTCAAAAACCGAACCCAAAATATCCAAGAAATACAATAAATTCAACTCACCAATGTTGGAAAAGATATTTACAAAAATGAAATCCGCAATTTACTGTTGATTCTCGCGAAACGAGCTATCGGAGTCATTGTGTACATTTCCTGGTCGCCGCGGGCGCTGACATCTCCCCAAAAGAGTTTTGTCCTCAAAAATTCGGTCCCTATGGCGTACACGGAAAAGTTCCGATTTTCTGTGTGCGCGATCGTAAAGATCGATGTGCGCTTGCGATCCCGAGTTTCTTCGTGGACAAAAATTGTATTGGCCGATTTTAGTCTAAGACATCGGCAGTTTGTAAACAGCACGCGATCGCGAAACAAATCGGCGGGGATTTCTCCGGTTTTGGACAAGATTTTGACTTTGGATTTTGCTGAAAATATCAAAAGTTCTTCCTAACGGCCATTTGAGGTAGGAGTGAGATTTTTAAGGGCTGAATTTGAAAGCAAGTATTTAAAATATTTATCTTATTTTTTCCCCCATACCTTTAGTACATGCGACAGAAAATACCAACTATTTTACAGAAATGTACCCGGGAGTGATATTGACCAATTATTAGGATCATATACATGTGTGTATACTGGGTATTGGGGATACAGATTGAAATGGAGGTTTTTGTGGGCAAACTGATACTTAAGTATCACTCTTTAGATTTTACGTTATAAGTTCGTTAAGATACAAAATGTAGAAAGTTATAAAAACTTACATTTACAGCCTTGTTTTTCGTACTTGTTACCCACACCTAGCCAGGATTGGCTTCGTGAATGTAAAAAAAAAAAAAATGGCTATACGCCTTCTACATCACGAAGCCAGGCGTTCTTACCCAGCAATCTAACTGCGCGCGGGTGTTTGTGTGTATCCATGCCTCCTCTTGTCATGCAGATAAGGCATTTTTTTTTTTTTACATTCACGAAGCCAATCCTGGCTACCCACACCTCCATACGGATGACGACTGCTCTCAATATGTTGCGCACTAGTGAGGCCGCTCTACATGGTTACGCACCATAGATACGTACGCAGAATGTTACGCACACAAGCTATTCTACGAAGACCTGGAAGGGCCAAACTGACGACGTAAAAAAATTAAAAATATTACGTACGTACGTAGTAATTATTATGTACGTACGTAACATTTTTAATTTTTTTACGTCATCAGTTTGGCCCTTCCAGGTCTTCGTAGGAGATTGACGAAGCGATCGCACCGGTACCACTACGAGCGCTGAGGGCTCCCTTCATCATAATCGTGAAAAATACAAACTGGATGCTGACGGGACAGTCTCGATAGGAGTTATCGACAAAAAGTACCCAAAATTTCAGGAAACCCTCTTCAAAGGTCACAAAACAAACTGGTAAGTTTTAATCATCTATTATTTAACATAAGTATTTAGATTTAAGTAAACTGCAATATATGAGTTTCACTTAAATATAGCCAAAAATGCACAGTGATGCAGTTTAGGTATGGGATGTGTGTTGGCTGCATTCCTACACAGTCGGCAATGGCGTGTACCTACATGTATGAGTGATTATAAGTCCAAATCCAAGTCGAAGTTGAATGAAGTTGAATGAAAATTGAAACTCGTTTTTCAATTCATGTTTTTGCATTTTGGATTTTGGCAGGCAAAACAAATTTACAAGTATAAGCTAGCCATGGCATTAATGACAATGAATGTTTTTTAGAATTTTACCTTTTTAAGTTTTCTTTCATCTGAAGATAAGCTTGTTGTACTCGACAATCATGACAATATAGTTACCTATAAAGGAGAACTAACACTGTGCACTAGAAAGTAGAATATAATTATAAATGTACTTATGTTCAAAGGTGTAATTAATATATTGTTAATCATTGCCCTGTATCACTTTAGAAATAAAATATCAGAAATGGATTTAAATCAAGACATACTAGCACATGGTATAATCTGCTAACACTTCATGGGGGCTGCCATTTTCTTGATGACATGGAGTTGTACATGAACCATTGGAGACCGTTCCGGTCAGTAAGATATTTTTAATTCACGAGCTAAATTGCTTCTATTCATTATAAAAAAAGCCCCATACATGATGGAAAATACATAACGGGTGTATACATTTATTTTAAAATTCGAAATTTATAGATTTCTTTTTAAATTCTCCGGTTTCGCTAACTAGAAATCGATTTCTTGGTCTTGCCTGGCAGAGCAGAACATAATTTATACAACGCGCATTCTGACTTTTGAAGTCCATTATCTCAAAGCAGGTGAATGCATAGTTTGTCACTGTTGACGCTCGGGGAAAGTCATCATCCATAAATTTGAATTAATTTGCTCCGTCACGTACGTCATATATGCTTTTCACACTTACTTTTCTTAACCCCGGACTATCGTTTTTGCTTTTCACACTTGTTTTTTTAATCCCATACTAAGTGCTTAGCCGGGTTGAGAAATTTTCCGCTTTTCACACTTGCGCTTGCTTAACCCCGGACTATGCGATAGCTCATGAATATTGATATCTTCACTATCGCGCATGCCTCGTAAAATACTAGTCGTCAAGATTGAGCATGTACTTGCAACGCATGAAGCCGAGGTAAACAATAGACCTGTTTACTAATTCAATTTATGCATGTTTCTCTCCAGAATCCTTAGTTATCAACTATTTAGTGCACCTGCTATGCATAACAACATCTCTATGGATGGAATCCATTTTGCATATATTAGATGTTGCTATGTCGGGGAAGCCTCTGGCAAACTTGTGAGTTGTCAAGAGAAACTTTTACTTTACTTACTTTACTTTAATCCCACGATGATATAGGACGAATGCCTGTTCATCGATCGTAGCTTGTAGGATCATGTGATTATACATTTTCCATAGCATGTCATAACAAATCGAATATGTGTCAGGAAAGGACAAAAATGTGTGAAAGATTCAAGATATTGACTCATACAGCCTATACTGGCTCGTAAACAAGATCATAATTATTAGACCAGTATTTGTCTAGTCTATTCTTGAAGGAGTTTACAGAACTTGCTGAGATAACATTTTTTTTGTTCAAGAAGTATGCATAAAATTAGTAAACAGGTCTATTTCGCGCGTTTCAGGTGAACTTTCGCACCCGGAAGCGTTATAAGGAAATGCATATTTATGAGCACGTTCTCTGTGATGACCGGCATGTGTGGTCCTTAGCACCGCATTTTCTTTTTCGTTTTCACACTGGCATTCTTAGCACCACAATTGTGGTGCTAGCACCGCAATTGCCCGGCTAACCCTGCTTTTTTGCAGGGCCAGATAGTCCCGTACTAATTGCGGGGTTAGCCCACTTTGGTAAAAGTAAGTGTGAAAAGCAAGTGGGCTAAGCTTAACCCCGGGAAATTGGTGGGGCTAAGACCCCCCCTTAGCCCCACCAATTTCCCGGGGTTAAGCGAAATTTTGCAAGTGTGAAAAGCATATAAGTATCAAGAAAATAGATTGATATTTAGTAAAATCGTAATTTTCAAAGAAATATAAAACACATTTTCGTTTTTAGAATATATGTATATATCTGTTAAATATTTTAAATCTCAAATGGAATTTTGTATCAGGAAGAAAGACAATTTTGCATTCGGATTAAAAATAACTTTATGTACACATCAAGAAAATGGCAGCCCCCTGGTATCGCTAGCAGACGATAAATCTTGCAGAGAAAATCCTGATTTATACCCATCTCGTATATTTTAATGCAAAACTACGTAGGGCAACAAGATGGAATAAAATACATCTTTGAATATGAGCACATTCATATTTTAAGGTTAATTCCCCTTTAAGTTTACGAGTTGCCCATTCTTTAGCGTTGCGAACCGCGACTACAACCAGTCAAAACTAAAAAGTGAGTAGCAGGGCCTACAATCCTACATAATACATGCACATACTGTCATATCATGACTGTGAGCCATGCAAACCACCCTCGGAGTTTGCTAAAGGGGTTACCTTCCAGGATCAAGTCTAAGATTATAAAAATTGAATGAATTAAAAAAGAAAAGAAAAAGAAAAAAATCAGGTTGTTTTTACCTCGACATGTAACTTGTATGGGACTACACATGCAATGTAAGATTGATACACCTGCAATGTAAAATAACCTGCCGATTTTTTTTTTTTTTCTTTCTTTTTTATTCATTCAATTTTTACAATCTTAGTTGATCCTGGAAGGTAACGCATTTAGCAAACTCCGAGGGTGGTTTGCATGGCTCACAGTATGTGGGAAATGGTGATATTTAGATCTAGGTGTTTTTTTTTTATATCTCCCTCCACACACAGTATAATATGGATCCCATGTACAGCTCCATAGGCCAGTACCAGATTGATAAGCTGATAGATCTAAGAGTAATAACTCTTTGAACATGTCAAATTTCTTTGAAATCAGTTCTTTTGATTCTTCTGGTGATTGTGTTAATAAATACCCTAAGATTTTGGATTGCAAAAACATGTAGACACTGACACTCAGATTTTAGGGCTTCAAATTATTGCAACCAAATTTCACATTTACAATCATTATTTTCGGGAAAGTAGCAATAAATATTCAAAAATATTCAAAATCTAGATCCCTCTATAGACTACCCGGTACTTTGCATATTAATCATTTTAAATCGGTTCAATGTTTTAATTTCTTTCTAAAAGTTTCAAATTTCAATTTCCCGTGAAAGATACAGAAAGAGGATTAAAGCACAATGACTGGCAGAGAAGTACTCTGTAACCCCCTCTACTACGTAGAGGTGATGCGACACAGATATCCTGATGCATTGATAGATTGGTGCTGTATCGAGTTGTCCCATGTGCTGGATTTCAGTGGAACAGACAGTCTGGGTCAGGTCCTGATGGGGAAGGTGGATATTAGACAGGGCAAGACAATCATCAGGAAATTCACTCGGCATAAGAAAAAAGCAGGTAAGTCAGTTTTATAGCATATTATTTCATCAAGCTTCAAAAGGTTCCTGTAGTTTAACTTTGTACAAATTTGAATTTATTCTTCCTATTTAGTATTTTGAACATAATTTAAAAAAAAAAAATCTCTTTGTGTTTGTGAAAAAGTGCAGATTCAGTTTGATTTACACATAATGTAAGATGCTCCAGAAATGTTATAATACAATGTCTTCTTTCAAACATTTCAATATTTGTGCATTCCAATTGAGATTTTTTCCAAGTATTACATGTAAGATAAAAATCTGTAGACCACCTTTCTAATTTTATTCTCACCAAGCATAATTCTTTAAAAAGGTAATATTGGAAAATACTTTAAATTTTATACTTTAACCAGTCAATAATATTCAGTTTACATTTATCAGAATTCAATATCTGTTTAGTACTGGATTGAAGCAGCTATTTTGTTCTAAATCTTCAAGTTAAACTGTTTAATTTAATGAACATTTTTGAGCAGTAATTCAATGGTGGATTAATGAAATATTACTGTTATTTTTGTTAAGTAAAAGGTCATTAATATATAACACTATAATGAGTTTTTCCTGTGGGTTATATACATGTACATGTAGTTGTATTTATCATGTTTATACACTGCTGGATACTGTGTGTTAGGCAAAACATGCTTTCTAAAAGCTGAGCATTTGATCTCTTTTCTTTGACAGCTGCCCTTCAGCCTCAACTTTCCATATTTGGTGCTCCATTGAATGAGGAAGGTTACAGCCAAGCCAGGCAGCTGATTGACTATTTAAAGAATTGTGAGTTGTATACATTAACTATTAGACATTGTTCAGGGAAAGTAGATCTGTAGATAATTTTTTTTTTCATGGTGTGCACTGTGCAGTATGTTCGGAGTTCAGACACAAAATTTTGCTGTAAGTTCCATGTACCGGTATGTCTGTAAAACAAAAGAAGTCTTTCATATGACAAAATTGCACACTCTACCATTTACCAGCTTTATATAACAGGGAGTTCTTGGAAGAAGATTTATTTTCTTAGTATTGTTTTGCGATATGTGGAATCTATGATAATAAGAAATCTAACCATTGACTTTTCCCCTGATTTTCAGGCTTAGAGTCATACGAGAAATAGCTTGAAATGCATTGTTATTAAGCATTTAGTAATCTTTATTTGCGAAATTATGTCTTGAACTCTTGATTGATTCTTCGACCGAAGGAGCAGGTACTATTGTGGACACCAGTTTTGAGTATGCCAGTGTGCTTCAATATGCACTTTATTGTGCTGCTACTGCACACTTGGCTATGTGCTTTACTGAGCTCAAATTTTAAAGTTTTTCTTATCATTGTCCAATTTCGTTCAAGCATTCACCAATCTGTTTTTTGTGCTTTCCTTTAAAGTAACTTTGCTATCCAAAAGATATGCCTTTAAGTGTTCTGTGTATAAGTTTTAAATTAAATTATTGTATTATAGACCTTCTGCATATGAGGCCTAACTAATCCCTATTCACAGTGATTCACAGCATTTATATTGTACTGTAATGCTGTTTTTATATTCAAAGAGGCTCAGAGGCAGGTTACTCCCTATTTAGATAACATCATCTGAAGACGTTAAAAGATGGGAGTTGCTGCTACCTTGTTTGGCGTTCAACAATTGAAGGGATAGAGCAACGTCGATCTGGCTCTGCACAGTAGCTGCCGGGCCCACGATCAATTGGGCAAAAAGAATTTCCATTTCGGATAATAAAATTTGGAGCGGACTTTAATTGGATTATTATAATTATTATTATTATTATTTTTGAGGCATGATTTCACCAAGTGTAGCACATTCTCATTTTTCCCAGATGTACACGTTGAAGGACTTTTCCGTATCCCAGGGAACTCCAGCCGTCAACAGCGCCTCAAGGAATTCCTCAGCATGGGCAGGAATGTGGACCTGGAAAGCTCTGAGTTCACTCCACATGACGTAGCATGTGTGCTCAAGACTTTCCTAAGCGAACTACCAGAACCTCTGCTCACAGACAGACACTATGAGGCTCATATACAGACTGCAGGTAGTAATATATATGACTTTGTGGGTTATTTCATTGTCCCAATTAAAGGTAAACTTGATTTCTGCTGGTAGTATGAAAGACTACTCAGGGAAACTGACTGAATGTCCTGCTTTGTTTATCATGCAGTAGATTAGTTGTATGGACCAACAATATGTAAACTCATAAAACAACATGCATTGAAACACACATATGGACCTACATGTGTCTTTTTGTAATAATTTACTTGCCTTTTTGTTCATTTAATAAAAAAATTGTTTGATATGTATCAATTAATATGAAATATTTTTTAACGCTCAGTATCAATTTAATTTTGTCATTACCAAAATTCGGTCCATAATCCATTGTGTAATTTTCCAATATCAGCATATTTTACAAACAACTGGTGTTTGCTTTTTTGGTTGAGTTTCTTCCTGTATTTGTTCTTTAAGTTAGAAGAAATACCTCATGAAAGATATAGTGTAGGATTTAAAATAAGAAGAAAGTATTTTACCGGAACAAAAATCAATGAGAGCCAAGTTCTTTGGGAATGTTCAAATTGTATTGTTTATACAGAGCTAACCTACAAACTTGAGATCCTTCCCCATCACACACCTGAGATGTTAGGGCGCCTCAGAGCAACACGGACCACCAGTCAGGTGGGAGCCCTCCGTTACCTCTTCCTGATGCTTCAGCCCTGCACCTACAAGCTCCTTCGGGATGTGATGGAGCTGCTCCACACCGTAGCAGCCAATGAAGAGACCAACAAGATGAATGCCTCCAGTCTTGGCATCCTGTTCGCACCCCATGTCCTCTGGCCTAGATTCGTGAGTAAAATGTCGCAGGGTTGTACTACGCATGCACCGGCGACATTTGCCCATTAGTCAGTTTCCTACTTAAACCAAATTCCTAACTTCCTAACAAAAAATTCCTAACAAAATTACATTGTATACCTAACCTACATTAACCATATTCCAAACTTCAAAACTATTTTTAACCCTAAACCTAACCAAAAACTGAATTGCAACTCTAACCCTGACCATATATCTTTGACAAAATTAGGGAAGCGCGATGGGTCAGTGGTAGAGCAGTGGTCTCGTAACTGGGTGACCCGGGTTCAAAACCAAATGGATGCGCTAGTGCCCTTTGGTAAGGCATTAATCCTCTTTACCAAGTCCCTCGGAGACGACTTAATTAAAGCTGTCGTTCCCCTGGTTGCTTACTTATAAGCATACACATGCTTTTTTTAGCAGTCGGGTAAAATAAACCTTAAAAAATCTTCCTTTTTTTTTTAATAAAGCCAAGAGCGAATGTCTGATCACTAGCCTTAGATATGATGATACAAATGATACACAGAAAGGTATTGGTGATAGGCCTCTCACTTATATTTTCTTCAATTTGCAAGTATTGCAACCTATATAGTTGCTTTATTGCCAAATTTATCATTTGGAAGACATTTTCAGTGATTGGCGCAAAATTATAATAATATTTCCATGAATATTTGTGAGATTTTTGTTACCATAAGGACCACGTAATTACATGTGTCATATAATTATGCACGACTTGACGGTTGCCCAGTGTAATTCTATGTGGTTATTGGTGCTCGGGCAAGCTTTTATGTGAATTCTGGCCATGATATGAAGTGTAGTTAGGCTGTGCCCATTTTCCACCCTTGTATTATTTGTATGATTGTATATATGGTCTCTCAGTTAAATATCGATTGAAGTCAATTCATTCCTTTTCTTCTTTTTTTTTTAATGTGTGTTCTGTGATGATCCTATACTTTGGTTGGATAGTACAAATAATAAATATGAAGTTTTTATAGAGACTGAAAGATGATGTTTTATTTTTTGTGTTATCCCTCCCTCATGCTCTCACTAACTCTTTTTATTTATCTCCTTTTGCATTCTATTTCCCCTCATACCTCAGTTGACTACAAATGACTTAAGGGATCAATCATACATCAATAAACTCAACTATGCTGTTGAATTCATGATCAGCTATTTCACCAGCATTTTTAAGGTAATGAGACTAGTTCATAATTTGCAGTTCTGGCAATAGTCATTTCCTTTACTAAGTATTAGCAGACAATATTGTTATTCTGCGGTAAAAGGATTTTAAGGATTTTATGACCATAGGGAAATGCTACACGGTAACGCTGGAGAGCAAAATGTGAACTTTTTTTATTTACGCAAGTCTAGTTATGCATAGAACTTTTTAAAAACATGATAATCCATCAAACTTTCCCAGTCACCTCAAGTCAATGTTTTTTTAACTTTGAAGATACATGTTGATTTTATTCTTTTGGGAGAAAAAAGGCCTTTTTAACGAGTTTATAGGAGAGAAATGCCCTATTTTGCTTGTATCCACATCATACTGCAAATGCCATTTTTCTAATGTATATATCAGAGTATTTGAGGGTTCTTATTCCAATTTCTTTCTCTCTCATTCCTGCTAGCTACTGGTGCAGTCATCAGTAGGCCTTTTTCAACAGAATATGACTGTGAACACTTACTGTGCATCTTCTCTGAGATTTTGTGGTTCCCTAAAGCCCACCGCACACTATTCTATCGATTGCGATCCGATTTTGGAAATAATCACAATAGCATTAAATATGGGTATTTTAACAGATAAAATCTACCTGATTAAGGTTAAAAATATGAATACTAAACATTGATATTTAGTACAATAAATCAATGTACCTACCTATTTGCTAGTCTTCCGACTACGCAAGCCATTCGAGTAATTAAAGTCACGACAGTGCATATACCCCCCTAGGATCACGCCTTCCTCTGTGCACGTACGCATGACGCGCGCACACAATCCTCCTCTTTCCTTCTCGCAGCCTAAAGAGTTGCAGCTAAGTCACTATCTTGCGCAAAAATTCAGAGTTTGCTACTCTTTTAGCGCGTTTTTGGGTGACTTTTGCCAATATTTCCGTCCTAGACTTGTTTATTATCTGTTTAGTGTCGGTTTATGTCTGTCACATATTTATTTTGGTGATATTTGAGCTTATATTCATACCTCACTTTTCACCTCTTTCGTATAGTAGCCCAGGGCATTCGCTTTGGCGTTTTGCCGGGCGCTCAGCCCTGTAACGTTTCGTTGGTGTTTCGTGTGTGTGGCTGTTGTGTGCATATACCCTTACGAGAGTGTTCTTTTGTTCGTAGTGCGTGAATGTTCTTTTGTTCGTAGTGCGTGAATGGAATTTTCCACACATTGCGCGGGAAAATTCCATTCCGTTTCACTCTCGCTTTGTACGCCCTTTTCTTTATAATTGTTTATTGTTGACTCTTTTATATCTCCTTACAGGTGATAATGAGTTCTTCGGAGGAAGAGCAATCGAGGTCTTGGTTACCTCCAGGCTCTTCCAATTCTTCTTCCCTCCCGTCCACTACTCTCACTTATAAGGGCGTCAGCCCAGTGAGTGTGTTGGAGACCTCTGTGTTTCGCTCGCCTACCAGCGAGTCAAACACGATGGTTAGGGGAGGTAAGGGCGTCAGTCTGTCTGCTCGCTCTGGTATTTTTGTACCGGGAGCGTCGAGCAAGACAGGCTGTATAGGTAAGTTAGGTGTTCATAAGTCTTCGGACCGAACACCCGTCATTAGCAATTCTAGCTCCCTCCAACTCACGACCACCGCGTCTGCAGTTGGGGGGGCGGTAGCTAGTATTACCGGGTCCTCTCGACCCCCGACCACCGTCGGGAGCCTGGAGGGGGCATTAACTGGTAAGACCGCTAAGCGGTCAGCTAATGATGTTACTGGGTCTTGCCGACCCCCGACCACCGTCGGGGTGCCTAGCGAGATTTCACCCAGTGTTACTGGCTTCCCCCGACATCCGACCACCGTCGGTGTGTCTGGGGGAATTACAGCCGGTAACGTAAATCCACATCCCGCTAAGAAGACCTCCTCCTCGAGCAGGTTCTCGCAGCGGAAGACTGCTGGTTCCCGCCAGCCACTGACCAACGTCAGTGCTCCGGGTGCTATTTCCAGCAGTGCTGCAATGCAGCAGCCTGTCCACTCCCCGGCAGTCAATGCGAATCGGGGCTCTGGTCGGGGAAGCACAGTCCCTAGAGTTGCGGCCGAATTACTTCTCCCCACTGGGGAGCCCGGCCCGGACAATTTCGGTAATGAGGCTTTTATACTGCAGCCTAACACTTCCCGTGCTTCTAAACGGCCTTCTATTACGGTGGCTCACACCCCCGCTAAGAAGCCTAAAGCCAAGAAGGGTAAATCCAAGGATAAACCCAAGTCGGGTAAGAGGGCTAAGTCCTCTCTTCCCCCCGACTCTCAATCTGAGCTGCTCAGATTAATGAGACTCTTTGCTGAGCAGCATGGTTGGGATACTAATCCCCCGACGCTGCCGGCTACTGAGACGGGTTCTCCCCAGTCAGTTGTCACTGTGATGGAGGATGTTCCCGAGTCGGACCCCGGTGTTTTCCCGGTCTCCGATATTCATGAGAACCTGGGACAATTTTGTCCGAATGCGGTTTCTCGACCTACTCCTCCCGTGCCTGCGGCTCTCGGAGCCCCGCCGGGGGAGGAGTCTGTCACTGGTCCGTGGGCATATCCACCCCCATGGGATTTTCCCCACCGGACTACTTCTCCCGAAATTGATTCTGTCTCGCAGGTTTCTACCCCGTCTGTTTCAGAATCTCAGGCCGGCTACGACCCCCAGCCTTGTCAGGCTATGGCGGCAGATGCCAAGGCCCTGTTAGAGAAGTATATGCCAGAAATTTTCCCCCAAGTCCAGTCGGACAGTGATCAGCCATCGCTGTTATTCAGACAGCATGGCCCGTCTCCTGGTATTCCTCTTACAGAGGACTTCAAACAGGAGTATGGGGATAGGGAGGCACTCGCCGATGCGGGTCGGGCTACCCGACGCCCCTTTGGTAGTGCCTTCTCTTTCTATCGGGATGATACCCAGGGCTTCTTTTCAGCCAAGGGTTTATCCCAGGAAATTATGGGTATGGGACAACGTTTGAATATCAATTTCAAGTCTCAGTCCTATAGATCCGCCGAGAAGCCCCTAGTGAACTTTGAAACCAAAGTCAGGTCGGGCTTAAGGCTTTCGGCGTACCTGGGTTCACTGTTACGCCTTCGGGCCAGATCAGTTGAACTGAATGTGACCGAGGGGGACTCCAATTTGTTGGATGAACTCCTGCTTTTGTTAGCTGGACTTCAGTGGTCTCAGCTCTCATCAGCGGCGATTGACATTACGCATCAACGCCGCAAGCTGGCGCTCTCCACACTGGGAGTGCTAGAGAAAGACATCCCGCCTCTCTTGCGGGGTATCCCTTCCTCTCATCCCAAACTCTTTGGGGGCCAGTTTAACGAGGTCTTCCTCAAAGAGATAGAGGGTCGCAAACAGGCAAAAGAGATGGCCAGACAATTCTTGCCCACTCAGCCTGCT
The DNA here is from genome assembly GCA_025617745.1 of Heliocidaris erythrogramma. Lineage (NCBI taxonomy): Eukaryota > Metazoa > Echinodermata > Echinoidea > Camarodonta > Echinometridae > Heliocidaris > Heliocidaris erythrogramma. The sequence goes on along the minus strand of CM046868.1, from coordinate 19,538,277 downwards.
CGGTCCTTTCCGAAGTCTAAGTCGGTCTCGACAGGCGCTAACCGCTCAAATCGTCGAGTGACTGTGACTATCCCTCGGGTTGAGACCCCTACCCTGAGCAACCGTGGTAGAGGCTCGGCGAGAGGAAGAGGGGGGCGTAAGACCGCCGCCAAGGGCACGGTCAGGCCCAAGTCGGCCTTTTGATACCTTACCCCGAGTGCTTGTGGACAGTGTAGGCGGGCGGCTCCAGAGATTCCTCCCAGTTTGGGAGGCAATCTCCGGCGACGCCTTCGTACTATCCGTCGTGCGCGACGGCTTTTACATAGATCTGATAAAGCCGATTCCAAACGGCGCCATCAGAATCCGCCCGCCTCCAATGTCAGCCCTTTTCCAGCAGCACATCTCCTCAGAGATCGCCACGCTGCTGGGAAAGGGCGCTGTAGAAAGGGCGAGAGATCATCCTCATCTCTGTCTCTCCCCAATTTTTGTCATTCCCAAGCGCTCGGGAAGTTTACGTATGATTCTAAACATGAAAAGAATCAACAGGTTTATACCTCCAGTGCATTTTCGCATGGAGACCTTGGCATCTATTCTGCCCTTGATCAAGCGGGACGACCTTGCGATCTCCCTCGATCTCAAAGACGCGTACTTTCACATTCCCATTCACTCTCTGTCGAGAAATTTGCTGGGATTCGCGTTCCAGGGCGAAACGTTTCGATTTCGTGCCCTGCCCTTTGGGCTGAGGCCGGCCCCTCGAGTCTTTACTCGAATAGTGTCGGCCCTGGCCGCGTTTCTACGGAATCGCGGCCTCCGATTATTCGTCTATCTAGACGATTGGCTCCTAGTTGCAAACTCAGAGTCCCTCCTGTTGGATCAGTTATGCCTTTTACTGCGACTAACGCAAGACTTAGGCTTTCTGATAAACTGGGAAAAATCGGAATTATCTCCCACACGTACCCCGGTGTACTTGGGTGCGGAGATAGATATCCCGAATCAGCTTGCCCGCCCCAGTCGGGACAGAATTCGGACTATCACCATGACCGCACGGTCATTGCGAGTAGCCCGCAGGGTCAGAGCCAGACAATGGCTTCAATTCCTGGGCTATCTGGCCAGTCTAGTCGACGTCTTACCAGACTGCAGGCTGTTGATGAGGCCCTTTCAGAGGCACCTCCTCAAGTTTTACAGACCGGGCAAAGATTCTCTTTTGGGGTGGATTCCACTCCCAAGAGATATCAAGCTCCTTCTCGCCCCCTGGTCGAACAGTTCGTTTCTTGCCCAAGGCAAGCCTCTCTGTACACCTCTTCCGTCAGTTTCTCTGACGACAGACGCCTCCCTTCTCGGTTGGGGCGGTCATTGCCGGGGCGAGATGATTTCAGGGGACTGGTCTCACTTGAGAGTTATGCCCCATATCAATGTTTTGGAAATTATGGCGGTCAGCCTGTCTCTTCATCATTTCAGGCCCGGTCTTGTTGGTCGCACTGTACTCGTTCTTACGGACAATGTCACAGTAGCTGCCTATATCAATCGCCAAGGCGGCACTCGGTCTTCCTCTCTGAACACCTTAGCTGCCCAGTTGTGGAGGTGGTGCCGGTCTATGAACATTATTCCGGTAGCCTCCTACATTCCCGGTCAGGAAAATCTGATCGCGGATTTTCTGTCGCGGGGCAAATGCCTCCCGTCAGAGTGGACTCTTCATCCGGAGGTGTTTGCTCTTCTCCAAGAGGTGTGGGGTCCTCTGGAGATCGATCTGTTCGCCTCCACCCTCAATCACCGACTCCCGAGGTATTGCTCGCGGGTTCGGGATCAGGAGGCGTGGGCGATGGATGCCTTTTCCCTCCATTGGGGAGCTATCCGGGGGTACGCTTTTCCCCCCATTCCTCTGATCCCTCAGGTCTTGAGGAAGGTCAAGGAGGACAGGGCTTGGCTCTTGTTGATAGCTCCACATTGGCCAGCGAGACATTGGTTTCCAGACCTGCTGAGTCTCCTGGCCGGCCAGCCGTTTCCCCTTCCTCTCAGGGAGGATTTGATAATTCAACCCCTCTCGGGGATTGTTCATCAACGCCCAGCGGTCCTCCACTTGACTGCCTGGCCGTTGTTGGGGAAGACGCCAGAAACTCGGGGCTCTCCGAAAGGGCCTCCCAGTTTGTAATGAGAAGCCGTAGAGACTCCACTAGAGATCTCTACAACTCTCGTCTAGGGGCCTTCTTTTCTTGGTGCGAGAATCAGGGTGTCTCGCCACGTGAAGCCCCTATCGGTGTTATTGCCGATTTTTTTATCTCCCTTTTCGATAAGGGTAGATCGATTTCAACCATACGTGGCTATCGTTCGGCTATTGCCGCCGTCCACGTTGGTTTTGCTGATGGTTCGGGAGTCTCCAACTCCCCTCTTTTGGCTAGGTTGACTCGCTCCTTCTTCTTGCAGCGTCCATCAACTCGTAGCCTGACTCCTTCTTGGAGTCTACCCAAGGTCCTTGACGTGCTTGCGAAGCCACCTTTTGAACCTTTGGGTAAAGCGTCCTTTCACCATTTAACGGTCAAGACGCTATTTTTAGTCGCTATTGCTTCGGCACAGAGGAGTACTCTTCATGCTCTGTGTATAACACCGGGTCACATCCGTTGGGAAAACCATGGTGTGCGACTTATACCCAAGCCCTCCTTTATTGCCAAAAATCAGACTGCTTCCTCTGGACCAGTTGAGATTTTTCTTAGACCGCTGTCGGACCATTCCTCAGTGCAGGAGGATAAGGTCTGGTGTCCGGTGAGGGCCTTGAAATGGTATTTAGATAAGACTAAGACTCTTCGTAAGAGTGATCAGCTTTTTGTCATCACTCGAGAGCCCTTTTCCGCCGCTTCCAGAGAATCCATTTCTAGATGGATAGTCGAAGCGATCCAGGCAGCTGGGCCGGAGGCCCTATTGACTGATGGGAAGCCCCGTGCTCACGATACCAGGGGCATCAGTGCCTCTTGGGCTCTTTTCCAAGGGGTGCCCCTAGTGGACATTATGAGGGCAGCCTACTGGCGTTCCTCCACGTCCTTCACATCTTTTTATTTAAAAGATGTTCTGTCTGAAGAGTCTTTTTCTAACAAGACGTTGCAAGCTGCAACGTCATCCTTGGGTTCCTGTTGACCTTCCTCTTGGGACATGCCCCCCATTTGAATCTGTGCTGGTCTAGCAAATAGGTAGGTACATTGATTTATTGTAGTAAATCAGTAAAATCAGAATTGATTTTATTATTTGCTAGATAAATCTATGTACCTACCTATGTCCCACCCTCCTACCCCACTCCTTGCCTAGCAACATGTCAAAGTTTGTCTGAGGCTGCTCGTAAAGAGGAGGATTGTGTGCGCGCGTCATGCGTACGTGCACAGAGGAAGGCGTGATCCTAGGGGGGTATATGCACTGTCGTGACTTTAATTACTCGAATGGCTTGCGTAGTCGGAAGACTAGCAAATAGGTAGGTACATAGATTTATCTAGCAAATAATAAAATCAATTCTGATTTTACTGATTTGGTGCGCTGTCTGCCTTATACCTGGAATAAGGGCCTAATCAGTTTAAAACCATAGGCAATCGTGGGACTGCTTTGACATCACTTGAGTCAGAGCCGATTTGGCCTTCCCACCATCTAGAAAACTCGCATTAGGCCAAAATGTTTAATTCTGCTATCTAAATTACTGTTTAAAACCTCATTAAAGAATATTTTGTGTGTTTAAATATTCATATCAAATGCTAGTACATTTTCTTCAGAAATCGGATCGCAGACCGGTCGTAGTGTGCAGTGGGCTTAAAACAACAATAGCACCTCACTAGCCCAACTTATACTTCAAAATTGTCAAAGTATTGGGGGGGGGAGTCATTAACCTGTGTATGGCTGTGTGTGGAGTCGTGGCTTGATTGTTGACACCCTTTCTACTCCTTGTATACTTGTAGGTGCCAGACACTATGCTCCGAAAGTGTGAGTTGTTTGTCAAGAATGGAGGGAAGTTACCAGAGGATGAACAGGAGCAGATCAACCATCATCAAAGAGCACAGGTAAACTTCCATTTTCTAATCAATTTCAAATAGAATGCAGGTTAGAACAAAATATGTGAAGACCTAGAAACAAGCTTGTATCTTTTTTTTCTTCTTTTTTAAAGCTTGTATCTTGTTTGGACAAAGTCTGCAGGCAGAAAACCTTTTCCAGTCATAATGCATGCATGGTGAGGGACCTGTCTTATAAAGAGCTGCTGTTAATCCAAATTGATAGCAAGTCCTGCAGTTAAATCGCAAACTTTCATTCTCCTATCTCTTAAGCACAGAATTGCGATTGATATCAACCTCACATGAAGTTACAATCAATTTAAATCAATGACAACTCTTAATGGCCCGAATTCACAAAGGAGGTTTGGTTTAAACCATGGTTTAAACCCCCTCCTGGGGTTTTTAAGCGTACGTGCGCACGGAATCCGATCCAATCATACATTTTCTTTGAGTGTGCGCATGGGCAATGTGCGCTTATTTACGCCTATTTCAGTATGCTTACGGAGGTTTAAACCTCCTTTGTGAATTCGGGCCAATGAGACACGGGCCCTCAACTATTGGAGGCTGTATTCTGAAAACTGTTATCTTTATGTTAGTGAGAAGTATATCAGTTGTCATAACAAATTGAAATGGTGTGGAACAAACACTTAATTATTTATGCTTGAACACATGTCTTGAACTATTCGCTTGTGCAGCCAGCTATGCGCAGAAATTGACCAATTGTCTTAATTTAGATTTTAAAAAATTTTTTATGACAATTGACATACTTTTACTAACATGAAAGATAAGATAACTTTTCAGAATACCACCCCACGGCTGTAGACTGCACATTATAAACGTGTGTTGAAAACTTTCTTCAGTTTGGAGTTTACAATGATCTCTGTGATTCTTTATCAGTCTGACGATGAGTTGGAATGTGGTCGGAGGCTTCCTATAAGCCGACCTGAACCAGCTTCGGTATCAACCCAGAATACTAGGGATTACACGCAGGAGGCCCTTGCTCAACTCTATGCCGATGTGCAGGCAATGCCAGAAAGTTCCAAGAAACGCAAACTCATGAAGCAGGTACGAATGCATCTTTAGTCCTGACAAAACACATTAAGCACATTTATTGGAACTCTTTGTCTTCATTATCATAGAACTAGATGAATTTCTGTTTCATTTATAAGAAATCATGTACATATTTCCTTCTTTTGATATACTTTTGCATGCTTTGCATATTTTTCAAGTTTTAGTATTCTTCATTTCATATACTGTAAATATTTCCTCTCTATATGTTCTGTACACCTTACATTGTACCTCTTTGCATAGTTTATTCATCTTTACTCCATAGTTTTGTATCCTTAGTGTCCTAATTTTCTATTACATACATGAGTTTATTATTTAGTCAATCATTTGTTGGTGTATGTTTTCTTCATACAGGATGAATTTAGAAGTAGAAGCATTGTCAACAAGGTATAATGGTTTGGTTATATATTTCATGGTTGTTTGAATCCCATCCCATCCCATCCCATCCCATCCCATTGTCCATCCTCTTCTTTTCCACCCTTCTCCCTATTCCTCTCATTTTTCTGTCACATAAAGGTGGTAGCATTGATTTGAGGTCAGAAATAATACAAAACAGAATATGTGTAAGGGATATTATGGTAGAACTTCTCAAAATATCAAATATTTAAAGGTGATGAGGACTCAATATAGTAGTTTGCTTAAAATCTATTCTGCTATTGAATGAATGACAATTTACGAGAAAGTCAAGAATTTTTGCTTCAATTACAAATTGACAACTTTTTATGTCACTCTCAAACAAGTTTGTACACAAAATAAGTATAAAATTGCTTTTTTAAATTACACATTGTGACTGAGTGAGGCCTCTACAATTACATCAGCCCTTTCTTTGGAGTATGGATGAAAGTGTTAAGAGTTCATCAGGCCTCTGTTTACACGATAACATTCAGGGGTCCAAATAGAAATTTGGGGTGTGTACCAGTGAGGCATAAAGTACACTAATTTTCACATTGTGCCCTGAAAACAAAAGTCAGCTTTTTACTTCTGTGTTATATTACAACAGATTTAGAGATATGAACTGCTGTGAAATTTTTGGTCGATTTTTATTGCCACTTTAAATAGCCAAAAAGTGAGAATGGCAGATTGTTGTACTCTCTTCTAAAAGGGGTTAATTTTGAAACCTTTTTAAAATTAATGCTACAACTTTGATCTTGTTGTCTACCTGTGTATATGTCTGTAACTTGGGAAGCTGTGATTTTTTTAACCCTGTTAATGCTAAGAGAAACCATATGATGTATCTAGACCAGTCCATTTAATCATATCATATTTGAAAATACTTTGAACAGTCTCCAGAGGAAATACTATATATCCATTATGCATGACTTCAGTGATCACCCTTAATTCCAATGATGTATTGTCGGCAGTGCCATTCCAATGATTATATTATTAATGCTATTTAATACCCTCTCTAGTGAGATATTTCTTTATTTGTCATATTTATTGATATGTACATGTACCATTGATGGCAATTCTTTGTATTGCTCATCAGGTTATTTATGTACATAATGCTTTTATTTCAGTTACGATTCGCTAACTGACAAATAAGTGATTGCAAAGTTCTCTTATTTCAGTTACCGTTCATGGATCGCAGAACACACATTTTGATTGCAGTGATAGCACATTGTCAATTTTCAGCACTGTTTTCAATAGTTAAATTGATTCGATGACTGATAAAATGAGGGATTATTAAATTCTCTTGTTTCAGTTACTGTTAATGGATCACAGAATACACATTTTAAATGAAGTTGTAGCACTTTGTGGATTTTTCAAGCACTTTGTTGTCACATGTTTTTATTGATGTCAATGCATTACACATATTTTGGTACATGTAACCCTAACCCTAAGGCTAAGCCCACTCAAGTTAATTTAATAAAAGCAGAAAAATTAAGCCTTAGTCTCACTATAGCAGCGGCCGATCACTGACCAACAACAATCAGTCCATTGTCTGTGATCTTAGAAGGTTTTATGAAAGCATTGCTTCTCCATTGAGCTGTTGATTGCATTAATTATATAATGCAGTCTTGAAAGGTGTTCATTGGTTAACAACTGGTCGCCAACCAATGAAAGTTTTTGATTTTGCTTTTGCTTGTACCAACTGAACTGGTCGGCAGAAGGTTCTGATCTTTATGCTGTTGTATAAAGGTAGACCACCAGTCTGCAACCAATTGGCCACCCTGTGTGCAACCTATACGCGACAAGTCACCAAGTAAAAGAATATTTCAAATTTCAGGGTTTCAGTCGACAGTGTTTTTTTTTCAGCATTTTCAGTTGTGATGGTCGGCAACTACTCTAGTGTGACTTAGGCTTTAAATGAACAAATCATTGAAAATTTGGGAATTATCTGGAAAAGGATTTTGAAGGTTTTAGTTGATCAAATGCAAATTGGCAACTCCATGATTTCCCTTGTGAGAAGCTCTCCATTTGTTTATAACATAGATACTCACAGAATTACCAAATGTATTTCCTTGTGATGATGAAGGAATAGACCTATCACAGAGCAGGGAGACATATAAAAACAAACATGTATTCAATGTCTAGGCAATGGCACATGCATGAGAAAATATTCTCTCTGGAAATAATTGGAAATTTTGTGAACGAAAGGAATGGAGAACTGCTTGCAATTTGTGTTTGATCTCAAGTTCAAAGATTCCTTAATTTCTTATCATGTAGACCTGTATCACACTTTCACCTATCTGTTACACTTATTTTTCTGCTTTTATTAAAACAAACTGGAACTGCGTTGACTTTCTTGTCGTGGTTCTCCTAATTTATTCCTTACTTGAATGTGTAGTGTATATGTGTGTCATGGTAGGATGCGTTCTCATTCAAGCATTACACACACACACTCACAAAGTTTCCATCCTTCATCATAAATGTCGGTATTTTAATGCTGTTATCATTTAATGATTTCCAAATTCATATATACAGCAACTTGGGTGTTTTCATCTTCATTTCTAATCTATTTCATATTTGGATTGTTAAAAAAAACATGTATACTTATAGTTTATAAATTCAGTTAATACCCCCTTTACACCAACGCTACATCCATGCAGTTCTCGCTGCGTCAAAGAAAAATGGCCATGACGCAGTGGGAACTGCTACAGCGTACTGAGGGCGTAGCGAGAACTGTTTTGATGTGGCATAGTCTGCGTGGTCTCTGAAGACCGATTTTCCGCTACGTGGACTTTGAACGAGTCCAAAGTCCACGTAGCGGGAGCGCCATCTGAACAGTGCATAGTAATGATGCAGTAAGGACCTTCTTAGGACCTACTAACAGCTCCATCGACATAGCATAGACGTAGCGGACACGGAAAGAACGTAGCAACAACTCCGTCCATGTCTACTGCGTGGCCACTACGCATACCGGTATATGCAGTTGTTGCTACATCCTCTTTATGCCTGCGTTACGTCAACTCTACGTTACTGAAGTGCTTGCTACGTTATTACTGCGCTGTACACTTTTCATGGCAAGTCAAAGGCACGTCCATGGCGGGGAAAAGGGTATAAATGCCGAGCCAAGTCCCAATTGCTATCAGTTCTATTCAGGTCATGGATATAGGTACAATGAGTCGCGATCTGCTCAGACGTAGGGAGAACCGTTTCGACGCCGCATGCACAATAAACTCTGTGGGAATACCACCAACGCAACATGAACTTAGTTAAATGACGTGGCGCGAACGTAGCATGCACGGGACGATTTCACATTTTTTTTTTTTAATTTCAAGGACGTAGCGGGAACTTCCTCCGGTGTAAAGGGGGCATTACTCACTTGTCAACCATCAACAATTTGCAGTTATGCCACTCTATCTCTCAATGAATTTCATATTGATTTCATTTTCATGGCAGTTTGAACTTCCAATATCACACCCATACATGGCTAATGTTGTTTTTAAGTGAACCATAAATTCTTTTGTGAACAATGCAGCTGTATAAATGTTTGCAACCTAAGCTTGAGTTACAATTCATAAAGTGAAAGCTTGTAACAAAAATCTTGGAAGAAAGGATACTGCCTTTTATTGAAACCATGGGAATACAAGAAAGTAGAGCCAGCAAAATTACCTGTCATAGCTTGTAATAAAATTATTCTTTATATCAAGCTTCCACTGTATAAACTTCATGTGTTTCAACTCAGCCTGTACCTCTGTGCTTCAACTATTCACTGCAATTTTCATGATCCCTCTCCATACCATCCCCTCCCCCTCCCTATCACTAGTTTGTGCATAGCAGCCATCTTCCAGGCACGCCCACCAAGGTTCGGGACGATGCAGTCCAGATGACAAAGTCCCAGGAGCGGTCTCGCAGGCACCACAGACGTAGCCGATCAGCTGGGGACTTAGTTGTGGTGCGTTTCAAATTTGCAAGCATGTGGCTTGATCTGATATGGAGATTGCCAGATTGGCTCATTGTTGAGCCTGCTTGAAGATTGGTCCTGTAATTATTGGCCAGTATTCATTGATGGGTAGTAAGTTTCGGCCGGGTTTACGTTGATGACTTTAATCCACTGATTTATGAAATAAATAAATTATAACTTTTTATCTGGGCATGGCTTATCCTGGGCACATGTTGTAAACTGACCTAATTACCTAAACACTATGCACAGACAAAGCTATGGTAATATCTCGAAAAATCTTCTATTCAAGACCTAGTATAAAACATATTTTCACTCATTTCATTCCAACCCAGCAGTTCACTTCTCATGTTGTTAATATCTGCTTTATATGATTGTGTAATTTTGTTGTACTTGAACATATTTTATTTATGAATGATTCCTGTAAAGATGATTTAGTGGTAATATGTTTTCAACATAGATAAGCAAACAAAAAATTCACTTAGTCTATTTCAAATTATATGACATAGCAATACATTAAATAAAATCAAAAGACAGGAATATGTTTTATCAGGCTAATGATTTCGAACCAACATCGTAGCTGCAAACCATTCCTATTTTGGAGGAATGATTCCTATTTTTCGGCCTTCAAACTTATGTTCCACACCTTAGATTCCTCTATTTTTTCTGATATCTGTGTAAAAAGAATACAAATTACTCTATATTCCTAATTTTGCCTTGAGAAATTCCTAAGTTTAGCTTCCTGAGTTGAGAGGCAGGTATGCGTTTACTGGTTTCTGTGTATTTCATGATTTTCAGAAACATGTGAGTACACCGTTCAGCAGTCGAAAGAAAAGGCTTGCTCCTAATCCACCCCCTCAAAAAGCTTTAGTAAGTATACGTTTTGCAATAGTGCATATAACACCATAAAATGATAAATGTACTTGGTAACTTTGAAGTTGTATGACACTAGTCCAACATTTGTTCTGCATTAATATCCTACTTTAAACAAATTCATAACTTCAGCCCTAGACCAAACACTATAGCTGACCCTAACCCTAACCATAAACCTAACCTGAAATCCTACACCCTAACCCCTGTCTTTGAAAAATATTAAAGCCTGAAGCTATTGTCACCAGAGCAACTCTTAGCTGACCGACTTGTGAACCTTTCTTTGTGGGTCAGGTTTCTGTATTTTCTGATCAAAATAGGAGTTCCGAAATGAATGTATTATGGTACAGTGTACCGTTATTTAATGCCCGAAATATGACATGTCATGAACAGTATTAGATTCATATCTTATGATCTTTTAGCTGGATTGTCCCATTTGGCAGAAAATTGCAGGAAAATCTCAGATTTCTGTTTCTTCAAATCTTAAATATTCAGCCTTTTCTCTTCCCCAAAGCTGTTTTTTCATTCCTGAAGAGGGAATTCCATAGAATCCTTCCTTGAAATTTCTTTATTTGCATATTGTGATATTTTTTGTTCTGCCATTTTGCATTAGACTTGTTTTATTCTGGACTAAATATTGCAGAATGATATCCAGTTAACTCTGCATAATTCAAAGTCGTACGAGGCGAATTTTCCCTAAGTGGAATCAATTTTTTTTTTAACAGACCATGCAAAACATTGTGTTCTTTACATTTCCTAAGTCGAATTTTGCATAAGTCAAACTAATTTTTGCGGTCCCAACAGATTCGAATTATGCAGAGTTAACTGTATATACCAGATTTATCACGCATCTCTAATCACATTTCACATTATTTTTTTCCCCCAATAAGATGTCGTCACGTTCTGTTGACGACACAGATTACCAGAATGAACTGATAGATGGCATGAATGATCTCAATAGCTCTAGTAGAAGGAAAGCTTTGACACCAGGCAGTCCATTTAGAATGTCAATGAGAAATACAAAGGTATTTCATGTCTTGCTTGTCTTTAACCCAGCGTTAAAATCTAGTTAATCTTGTTTGTGCTTTGTGTAGTTAATTTTTTGCTTGTTGTTTTATTATATTTCATTTCATATTGATAATATCAAGTAATATTTATGTTAGGGTCGGCCTCATATAAGGATGACATTTTCCTTCCTGGCTGCTGCCCAATTCAGTAATATTAATATTTGTATCATTTTGTTTATGTTATTATGCATTCTGTTGTTGTTGTGAATTTTACTGAATGAAATAAAACTGAACTGAACTATTAAATATGTATTTTAGAATACATCAATTTTATGACAAAGGGTATTAGAAACTGCATACATTTATTATACTCAGACACTAATTAAATTGGTTCACAAAGAACTTTCAGAATACCAATAGGGTAAGTAAGGCTTACGAGGCAGGGGGGGGGGGGGGGTTTATGGTCTTCAGGATTTATTTTTTTTCTCCAGATATTTGAATAAGCTTCACCTCGTATTGGGCAGCGAGGTGCCCCAATATCCTCTCATATAGCGGAATGCAAGAATACCTATATTCCGGCAGCGAGGCGCCTGAATATATCATTTCTGTACAATTTTCAGTCCCCAAATTTTTTTTATAAAACTTTATTTGTGCTCGCTCGCTCGCAAAATATTTAGAAATTGGAAAGCTGATATTCGGGCAAAAGGCATCAGCCCCCATCAAGAAAATTGCTGTTACGTTAGCATATATTTTATACTATGTTTGGTTGTTTGTAAACGGGATTGGGGTGACGTCAAACTTTTTATTTCTGAATAGGGTGCCGTGATTAAAAAAGGTTGAAAAATGCTGCTTTAACCCATTCTGTGCCACCATTTTTTTTAGCAAATATCATATACACAGTTAACCTGGCATGACTCGAAGTCATATAAGTCGAACTTTCCCTTAGAAGTCAAATCACTTTTTTTACCAAACTATGCAAAATATGTGTTCTGTACATTTCCTAAGCCGCACTATTTTTGGTGGTCCCAACAGATTCGACTTATGCAAAGTTAACTGTATGACCTTTCAAGAGTAAAATTGTGAATCGTAATGTTTTTTTTGTTACAATTTGGTAATATCTTCTGTGGGAAAAAACTTTACCATGACGATACCAGTTTCTGCTTCTGTTTCTCTGAGAAAAGTAAATTTATTTTAGTCCAAGCACATAGTTTCACACTCAAGTTGTTTTGCAGGACTTGCCGCCCACCACAAAGAAGGAGTTAATTAATTGGAATATACACTACTGAAGTGTGTCTTAATAAATTTTACATACTTGTAACTTTGTGGTACCTTTTATTACAAAACATAAAATCTGGTGGAGAGATGAATGTAAACTATGACTCCTAAAATATCTTGGCATAAATCAGTTAACTTCGCATAATTCGAATCTGTTGGGACCACAAAAAAAAGAGTTCAGCTAATGCAAAATTTGACTTAAGAAATGTAAATAACAATGTTTTGCATATTTTGGTCAAAAAAATTGATTTGACTTTAATAGCAAAAATCTGACTGTTTTCAGACCCATCTGTTATTTGGCCAAGGCCCCCTAGTAAATAAAACAAATTATGTATACTATATATTTATGAGCTCAAGACACCGATGAGTTGGCCTTTCTTTTGATGCTCAGACATAATCTCTGGGCTATATTTAATTGAGGATATAGGGTAAGGATTAAGGTTGCAATTGGGTTTGGGGTTAGGGGTTAGATATAGTTATTGGTTCAGGATTGCAGTTTAGAATTTGATTAGTTTACAGAATTAATACAGCAATTGTCGTCGGAGCATGTCTGGTACAACCCCTCCGTCTCTCCTATTTTGCCGATTAGAATTATGAAAAGCATTTTCTTTGAGCCAGTAGTTACAATAGTCTTCATCTCATTTATGTTTCCTTAGGAATTAAACATCCCATCACCTGCACCCCGTACCCCTGGCTCCCACCGGCGTAATGCTACCCCAAGTACTCGCCCCGCCTCTCAGCGGACCAAGCAGCCCCTCCCATCCAGTCAGGAGCCCCGCCCTACTAGGCCAACGAGCAGTAGTAGTACCAGGAGACCAGTACTTAAACCCCAGAGTGATAACCTCACCCCTACCCGCAAGGCCCCAACTGCACCCCCTAAGAAGTACTCGCCTTGCATCCCACCCCCACGCAGCCATTCCTCACCAAAAGACTTGGAATATACAGCTGCAACGGAGGTATGTATTGGGTGCTCTGACGACAATGGCTCCAGAATTTATCTCATCAAATTTAGAGTGTTAGGTTCAGGGTTAAGTTGGAAATTTGCTTCGTGTAGGATATAGAACACAAAGCAGTTGAGACCGGAGCTTGTAGCATACAACTATGTAAAGTATAGCTTTAATCTACTCTCAACATTTCTCTTTTACTTTTCGAATACCTATATGTTATCAAAGTGATTCATATTTCAATTTGTACTCAGTATTTGTGCACATACCCCAAACTATTTCACTGATTGCATTGGGGGATACCTTCCTCACGCTGTACATGAGAGTAACTAACGTTATCATTGTATCGAGAGTGCCCTGTATAATGCACCTTGAGGTACTGTAAGTGCAGAAATATTCGCGGTACATCAATTTTCACGGATTTCGCGCTATTTTCGGCGGGCGCGAATTCTAGAACACGCGAAAATATTAGCACGATTGCTTGTTTTGAATGGACGCTGCATTGCGCGCTTCATCTGATTGATACGTGTTTGCATCCAATTCATTTTAGAGTGCGATATTCAAGAACCCGCGAATATGTTTTTGGGTCGCTCAGCGCGAAAATTTAATCACGCGAAAATAACAGCGTTTACAGTAGCTTTTTCCATGCACTTGCCCTTACTTGCATCACAGGTTTGCGAACAAATTACCTGAAATCATTCTAAGCACTTCAGGGGCCTATTGACATGATAAAGTAGATTATCCTTAGGAGAGATTGTGACGTGTTGGTTGACCTATGATGGTTCATGCAAGCATAATTGATTTAACGTGTCTAAGGTTCTAACCTATCAGATTTTTCATTTGTTCCATGATGCCAAATTAATGTACAAAAATAATCATGAATCTTGAAAGAAATAGAGAGACAAGCGTATCCTTTTCTTGTTGGTCTGACAGAATTCTTCAAGGCGAGTTCCTCCTCAGCCCAAAAGCCACTCCTCTCCAAAGGAAATGATCCGAGGAACCTCATCCCGGCAGTCCCAATCTAGAAGAACCCCGATTCCTGCACCTCGCACCAACACTCTACCAGTAGCAACCAACAAACCAAGGAAACGCAGGAGCGATGGCACACCCGTTGACAGTCCCCTGGTTGTAGATGGCCGTCTTGGATCCTCACATAGACCAGTGCCTAAACCAAGGATAGTGGTGAGGGAGATCATGTCTGTATTCTTGCAAGTCATGGAAAAGCTAGAAGATTCATGGAAATATGGAAATATACTTCCATGCCTGGATAACTCATGAAAAAATTAAAATTACCATTAGTCACAGAAGAGACTGGCAAATCAACGAAATAATTATGAATATTGTAATTGCACATCATACTTTTTCTAGTTCCTAAATTTATATGATGGTGTCAAGGAAATGGATAATGTTTTTTTTTGTGTGTGTGTTTGGGTTTTTATTTTTGTTTTTCTTTTATATATATATATATCATTGGAAATTCATGGAATTTATTTTTCTAGGAAATGCAGAAACACTGTTCTTGGATTTGGAGAAAGGAAGTATGATAGTGATCAAAGTTCTTACCCTATTAGGTCTTCATTCTCAAAAATCTTTGAAATACCTGTTCATCATCTAAAATTTTTTGTACAGGAGGATTTGACACCGATAGGCACCTGATGCATTAGGGCCCACAAATTTTAAGTTGTGTCTGGACATCAAAAAATTTGGAATTTAACCGCATTGCAAAAGACGTACAATGTATATGAAGCTGTCAGCCATGCTACAGGCAAGATGGCTTAGGTGTATATAGTCTATGAATACCTCCTGTTATTTCATCATAGCTTAAGAAAAAATAAGCGAACTGATGGTGAAATCGTTGATTTCATTTTTCTAATGTATGTATGTACATATATTCCTGAACCTTGAAATGATTTCAGTTCATTGTTTCAGTAAAAACACATTTTCAAGAATTTTTCATGAGACTGATAAAAACATGCATGAAACTATTGTTTACCATCAGTGTAATATCAAATTCAATCTTGTCTCTCCTTTGCTCTTTTTCTCTTCTGCAGGATAAAAGGCAACTTCAGACAGCTGTTTGAGTAAAGATTATAAAGAAATCAATCAAGTATGAAAGGAATCCAGCCGCCTCGTGCAGCCTCGTCAAAGTTCACAACGCGAGACTCCGTCGGGAGACAATCGATGCCCATTGGGTTGTAGAATACAATCTTTGGCAACGATTGCTCTGGAAACAATTTCCTGTACTAACCAAATTCTGGCCAACCACTATGCGTGTACCTAACCCATAGCCTTACATAAAACACAATTGCAACCTTTACTCACTCACACACATGCAAGGTTATTGTAGATACTCTGCAGAATTCTAGAAAAAAATACTTCCTTTAAATTTTAGGATGATAAAATGTCTGATTTTTTCTTTCATAGGATCTTTATCACCGTGATCAAATGCAATTTTTTTTGGCTGTTTTTGGCCAGCAATCTTGCTCCTTTGAAATGGACATTTGAGATCGAGAACTCACCTTTGGGAAGCAATTTTACTGGTATAGAGGTCATTTACAAATAACCTCGAATATGTGTATGTGAGTAGAGTCTATCGGCATGATAGGGGGCACAGGCCACTGTCTTGACTCTGCCTGGTGTACTGTAGTCTCACACTTACGTGCACTCACACATATGCGAGGTTATTGTAGATAACCTCGCACTCTGTACCTTCGTACCGCGAAGAATTGCCTCCCATAGCAGTTATGTAATCTCTTTCACATATGTATGCTGAAAAGGAGCAAGATCGCAGGCCAAAAACAGCCTAAAAATTCACTTAATAAAGATGATAAAGATCCTATTGAAGAATCTGGCAGGAAATCAGATATTCTATCATCCTAAAATATATAAGGGAGTATTTTCTCAAAACTTTGCTGACTATATTGGTGTTTTTACCTCTTCAACTTAGAGGTTGTGACCACCGCCGAAATTGACACAGCCCCACATAGTGATGGTTCCATGAGTGACCCTAATCTTATATCTTTTACGAACAGAAGCCCACAGCAAGTGTCGCCGGGGGAAATGTTGAAGCAGTGCCCATTTACCTAGTTTGGCGCATCATTTAAAGTACCAAATGCAGAATCCTTACCTACTGTATATAAGTCTGTGGCATTCCAGATATTTTGCCGGGCCATGTTGTGGTACATGTGCTATGTTTTTAATAGAGGAATGATCACATTCTTTGCTATATTATAGCCTTGGTGTCATACATTTGCGTGTCTTGAGTACCAAGTACAATCAGCATAATTCTCCTAGTAGGCTAGTATAGAGACCCATATTCTAATGTATTTCAATTTATGCATGTTTCTCTCCAGAACCCCTGAATACTAACTACATGTACATGTATTTAATTCACCTGATATGCGTAATGGCATCACTATGGATGGAATTCACTTAGCATACATGTACATTGGCACCTTATTATGACAAACTCCTTGGGACCAAGAAAATTACCTCTTTATATTGAAACCTTGTTATATCAGGTCTAAAAAACAATAGAATACAGCGGAAACTATACTAACGAGGTCCTTGGGACCATCAAATTACCTTGTTATAGCAGGAATCTCATATCAGGTTTAAAAAAACAATAGAATATTAAGAGCTTGGACCAGGAATATTTCTTGTTATATCAGGAACCTTGTTATATCAGACCTCGTTATACCGAGTTTCCACTGAACAAAGAAGTTGGACCAGTAAAATTACCTTGTTATAACGAGAGTTTGTTAGAACAGTGCTCTTTTAAAGAGGTTCCACTTTATATTAGTTGTTACTCTGTCTGGCAAGATTTGTCAAGAAGTATGCATAAAATTAGTAAACCGGTGGTCAGTCATAACTCACCACAGTAATGAGTACATTTAACATCTCATACTTCTGTCGTGCGTGGCTGCTTGAGTAATTACATATACAGGGGAACCTCGTTATAGCAAACTCCTTGGTATCAAGGAAATTACCTCTATATCGAAACCTTCTTTATCGGGGCTAAAAAGCAATAGAATACAAAGAAGTGGGACTTGCAAAATTACCTTGTTATAACAAGAGTTTGTTAGAAGTGTTCTTTATAACAAGGTTTCACTGTAATAGGAAAATTGTGTTTGTAATTTAGATCAAATAGAGCCTTCTGTTCAACAGGGGTGGTATTCTGAGCATCATTTTATCTCTAAAAATTTTTATTTTATCTTTTTGTATTCCGAGACCACATTTTATCTCGGATTTTATCTCATATTTTATCTCAATCTCCTACCTCTTGCGTGCCTATACATGTACGCATGATACGCACAATTTTAAACGCTTACGCCAATCATATTTGGACAAATATAATGCTAGTCCTGCGATCAAAATAAACAAAAAGATACTGAGTACTGACTAATTTCTCAAGCAACATTCTTATATGATTATTGAATTCTATTACAAGATTTTTGCCAACTAATATCACACTTGCAATAATGCTTGTGATGGTCTTCTAAAAGCTCGGAAAGTACCCGTGTCATTTTCATTAAATCATAGCAAAAAGCGCGATTGCGCTTTGATGCACGCATATTGAAAATTGTAAAAATAGCGCATTCGCGCTCTCTTGCCCAAGAGACTGGCAGAGAGCAATTCTATTGGCTGAGCATGATGAAAGTGAAATTTAACGACATTTGTTATTGGTTAAGGCATCATAAATGGGCGTGTCTTAGATGAGATAAAACCTCGCTGAAATGGTTCTTAGAATACCGATTTAAAAATATTTTAAGGGTATTTTATTTCACCGACTTAAAATCTCAGATTTTATCTCGGATATAAAATCTCAGAATACCACCCCAGGTCCCAGTTAGTTGGTTGTGAGAATTCAGAATTGAAGAGCTAAGCATGTAATGCACTTTACAGCATTGCAAGAAATGATTGCTGCTCTTGGGGCCAAGTGCCAACAACCGTAGAATTCTACATCACATGAATATAGAAGAAGAATAAAGAGTAACAGCTGGGAATTTGCATGTGACTTGTATTAAAATCAAAAGTGAATAATTCTAGCTATTTTACCTGCACACAAAATAATGTGCTTCTCTGTGTATGTTTCAGCATCAATCCTTTGGCTGTATAGTTTTATCATACTGGTAATTGTACAAATTGTATAGCAACATTTATGTAACATTTATGGATATACACAATGTACATTATTTAGCGACATTGAATCAATATATCTTTTGTGAATATGATGGCGGTGTACAAAGTATTGTGGAATTGTGGCTTTTGTATTAAAAAATCTTCATTTTAGACATCTCATTACTTTATCATAGAGTGTAGATTGTACAAGTCACAAAAACAGTTACATTTTGTCATTCCATTTTTTGTATGTTAAAAGAAACCTGCTCTTTCCATAGTAGTGGTTTCTTCTTCTCACTTATTAATGATCATTTAATTTTGAAACCTCCAAGTTCATCTGGGGCAGAGGAGCTTAACCTTTTTGATCTCATAACCTCATCTGGGCAAGTCCATGGTTACTCACGTAATATTTGGAGAGGTTTTGAGTTTTATTCAATCTTCTCTTCTCTTAATACAGGTGTTAGGTAAATGAGTTTTAATTACAATGCACACATATTAGAGTACCTAAATACAGCATCAAAACTTCAGAAGAAGAAACATAATTTCTGCCAACCCTGCAAAGTTTGGTTACTCATGTTACATTAATATTTTTTTTTTAATGTAACATGAGTATTCACTCGAACATTTGCAGGGTTGACAGAAGGTATGTTTTTTCTTCTGAAGTTTTGATACTGTATTTAGGTACTCTAATATGTGTAAATTTTTGTAACTAAAACTCATTTACCTAACACCTGTGTAACGTGAGTAACCATGAAATTGCCCATCTGGCATTGCATATCGATAGTGACTTGCAAAACACATGTATCCACAGATCTTTTATAAAATGGAGAAATCCCATTTTGTACATTATAGTATTATCAGCCACCTCCTTTTTTCCCCCTTTTGAAAAGAGTAGATTTATGTTGCCATGTGTATCATGGACTAAACGTATAAATGAATAAATACACATGAACTTTCATAACCATCCATTACTTTGTCTGTTCAACATTACACAACATTACACAAGATTTATAAAGATACCCAAACTAGTGATTAAGTCAAAAGTATTTTTATTTCAATCCTTTTATTTCATACAAATATTTGTACTTTTACATGGTATTTACAAATATTAATCGTTTAAAATTATGTATACCTTTGGCAATTACAATTTAATGTAGTAAAATTAACCATTTTTTTCTTGATTTGCAAGAGATCTGAAATTGTACTTCTTGCTGTAAATATGAAAGGTTATTCTATTAACTTGTACTTTATTTTTAATAATACATGTGCTAATTATACTTTATATTTTGCATGTCTTGGGCAATTTACTTGGCTCAGACATGTCATGTGCATGTACTGTATATGCAAATAAATATACTCTATGCTAAACAAGAAGAAAAGTATTGCTTTGTTGTTTTTATTGAATGAATTTATAAGCATGGTTTTATATCATTAGGAATCAGTTTTATGACATATTGAAGGGCAATCAAACCTTTGTATGTACATGTAATAAGATGATTTGTGTGAAAGGAGAAAGGAGAAAAATAAGAGAAATAAGAGAAACAAGATGGTGAAAGATTGAGAGAAATCAGACAAAGAATAAGAAAGTTATGAATGTTTGAAAAATGAGATCACTACATCTATGCAAATCTCAAATTGGCATTTGGAGAATCGATTGTGACATATTCATGGTCAACTTTCCTATTTGTACACCAAAATATTAAATTCTATTCTCCTTAGCGCCTTTACCCTTGGGGGCGGTATTCAAAATATATTGTAGATAGCATATTGTTATAGGTCCTCCAAAAAGAAAAAGATCATACTGAGTTATACATTTTGAAAAATTGTCATTTTGTGTGTTGGAGCGAATGTGAAAGTTGACCTCCCGTTACATCATAGTGACCGTACCAATTCGGACAAATTTGAAATTCCCATATGTATAGTGATTACAACTTTTTTATAAAATCATAGCTTTCTTATTGCTTATGATAAGCAATAAGAAAGCTACGATTTTCCGATTTCGTTCAAATCTGCTTCTCCGATTTTTCTGCTTTCACGCAAATCAGAGTACATGTACATGTATTACAAACGTTGGACTGCCCTTTAATTTCCCTGTGACAACGTACTGACACATTATAAATTAACATGCATTTCATTGAGATTTCCATGAACTTAGACTTGATATGACACTTTTGGAGAACTGTCCACAGTTTTTATTAGATGGTTATCAAGTTTTGAAAATAACCTGGAACCGATGTAGCCCTAGTCCCTACTCTGATCAGGGAAACAAATGCCCATGATTCAGAGTTTATGAAAGGGGTCATCAGTCTGCGAAAAGTGAAGCAGCACCAGTTCCAGGGTTCTCAGATAACTTTTTAAATTTGGTTGACAGCCAGGCGAGATCATTTTCAGGAAAATTCTCAAAAATTCCAGTACACATTACAAATGGTGACATAAGTTTAGTTGCCATCCGAACAACAAAGGCAGGAACTGTAGGGTTGCCAGACAGGATTTCAGGTGGTCATTGGCACCCTACCAACTGCCAATTTTGAGCAGAACCCCATCACCCCATCAGAAACCAAACACATCCATCTGCTTTAGGGTAGCCTTTTGACAAGGCCCTCGTGACTTGGCTATTTTTCTCGGCAAGTAAGCTAGTAGTGGCTGCATAACAAGACTAGCCGCCCAGCCCGGTGAATGCGCGATCGAGCGACGTGAGTCCGATGGCCTTTTGGAACCTGGCCTGTATTTCTTATGTTATCCTTTGTTCCTATCGAGGATCTGCTACCTTATAGGTAGGAGCCAATCAGCAAACGTATCTTCGCATGTCGTCAGCATACATTTGGTATGCAAATTCGCCTTCATCTCGAGCTAGCGCGGCCCATGCAAGCTACTAGTACATCAATCATGGAAAGCAAGCCCCGCAGATACCGTTGTGATTGGTCGATAATCCTCGGTAGGCGTGTTAGCATACGAATGTCAACTCGTGAATAATTCATATCGGACGATGGAAACCCAGGTTCCAAAAGGCCTTGCGACTAAAGTCGCTTGATCGCGCATTCACCCGGGCCGTGTTGATTCTTTTCGTCGCCGGCTAGTCTCATCTCAGGCACAGCATGACGAGGAAAATAGCCAAGTCACGAGGCCTTGTCAAAAGGCTAGCTTTCGGGTTGCTTCACATCACAGTGACTTGCTTCAAGTCTCTCTCGTTGAAGAACTGGTGTTTCTTCCGACGTGTGTCTGCATTCTTAGGAGCAAAGAACGATAGCAATGAGGCACTTCCTTTAGCTGCTTCATCCTCATCATCATCTTCCCTATCAAGATCAAAAAGGAGGAAAAAGTGTTTTTAAAATTCACAGTGATGAGGTCACATGATCATTTTAAGGTGGAAACAAAAGAGTTTGGATGGTGGATAAGTATCTTGTGAAATTCTGGAAAATGAATTATTGTTTTATACATTGAGAGTTTTAATCATTTCTGTCACTTTTGTTTCATTATAGTTCAACATAAGCATGTAAACCAATTGGCTCTCAGTACATGTATCTACAAGTTTTCTTCTTTTTTTACAGAGAATTTTGACATTTTACTACCAATAACAATTTGAATTCGTTTTGAGTTGTAGTACCCACAAAATTCAAATAATACAGAGGAAACTTGATATAACGAGGCCGTCTGGGCTGAAGGATTTTCCTTGTTATAGCTGTTATCTCGTTATATCACAACATACATAAAAATGCACATGTGGGACTAGATTCTACATGTACACTAATAATGAATGTACCAAGAGGACATCGTATGAAAAAAAGTCTCATTCGTGTTATACATGTTTCAGGCCAGGCTTTCTTATTGTGGTACGAATAAAAAGATGCACCACGGTCATCAGCGACCGCTCGAATGACGCAATATCATTTTCTTGTGCATTCTCACGTTTGTGCAGTGAATGCATTTTCTAGCTGAATGATTTTTGTCCATTTGTGGCGGAGTGAAATTTACTTGCTTGTTATTCAGGGAATGATTAGCTATCTTTTTCTTTGTCTTTATAGAGGCATGAGATTTAGCTTATTATGGCCAACCTTGCTATAAAGGTTCGTGCCGCCAAAGAATTACAAGCAAGAAAATTTGGGATCATAACAATACGCTCGTTATAGCCAACTCGTTATGTCAGGTTTTCCCAGTACTGTAAATGGACATATCCATCACAAGGAAAGTTTAACAATACTTTCAATAGCAATATTCAAATATTCATCTATATTTAGCCCATCAGAATGACATAATGATTATATTTCCTGGAAAAGGGAAAACCTATGAAATATTTAGGAAGAAAAAGAAAAGACATAACTCACAAGACCCAGATGCTACATGGCACAGCATTAAATTGTGTTTTTTTTCAAACTTTCTACGATCTACTCCTAAATTCTTTTACTTATAATCAAGTAAATTTTATTTGACTAAAGATCCCTTTCAACAATGTAACCTTCATCACTCACCATTGTACTGGGAAGGCATGGTCATCCAGGATGGTGGTTGCTGTGGACCAACTGAATCGTACAAACTGTGAGAATCCAAAAACAGGATCAATGTTTCCAGCTAGCCACTTCTTGGTTGCAGGATCTATTGTGAGAAATACAAAAAAATATCAATATGAATATAAATTTATAAGCTATATCAAGTGATTCTATCATTTACTGCTGGCCAATTTAGTGGTTTTGTTTCTGGTTACTAGCCATTCGAACATGACCTCAATGCCTCTGAGCAGAGTCAAACTTCTACTTTAAACTTCTGAACTCAAAATTTTATGAATTGTTATTTTCTTGGTTGCTGATAAGGGAACAGATCTATTTCATAAAGAGATTCTGTAAACATTATAATGTGCAATAACTATATCTAGGGTGCAGGGTTCGTCAGAGAAAATAGAAATAGAAATTTATGAATTACAGTACAGGGCAACAGCATTTTAACAAACTTTCACTCCTATGTTTTTCTTTTTTTCTGCTTTTATTAAACCTAATTTAATAATGGGGGTGAACTCCCACTTTACAAGAGATGCATAAAAACAGATCTTACCTGAAGGATATCCACTGCCATAGTTCTCAGTGTCAATATCACACTTTTCTACAAATTTCCAGCCTGTTGTTACTCTGTCTCTGGTAACCTATCAGATTGTATTAAAAAAAAAAGAAAAATTGAGAAGATCAGTACCGACAGTGCTATTGCATATTGATTGAAAATATAGAAGTTGTTCTACTACATCATTAATCATGTATGCAGGAAATGTTTAATGCAGTGATGTTTTTTTGACCAGCAGAAATTGTTGCAAATATACCTGTGAAATCTTGATGTAAATAACAACACTGAAATGCACATAGCTTCACAAATGGGACTTGTTATCTAATTTAATTGTCAATGTTAAATTCCTTTGTAAAGATGACATTCATGCTATACAGATTTGCCTGAGAATACCTTGTCATTAAAGATTGCTAAGAAAATGCTTTTTCCACAATCTACATGGAAGCATTGTTAAAGAACAAAGCTTTGAAAGAAGGGCTTGGGTTTTTTTCGTCTTGTATACAGATCGCCCAATTCTATGATATAAAACTAGATGAATTCTAGACTGCGCGCAGTCCCAATTTATGCCTCCGCCCTTGCCAGATCAGAATTATATCGCACATTCATGTTGATTTGTTTTCAATTTTGATTGAACCAGAATAACAAGCCTCTAATTACATGTCAATTGACCTCTTTGACATTTGACCTTACACCTTATAACCCAAAAGTCTGATCACTTTATCTCCTCGTAGTCATGAATACAAAACAGTTGAGATATGGTGATAACAAAGGTAAAAAAACATTAATTTCACATACATCTGTATAATGACCTCTATTACCTGTCACCTTTGACCTACATGAACAAAAACGCATACAAGTTCTAAGTTTGAAGTTAACGATCAAATGGTTCTTGAGATATCGTGTTAAGGCTAAAATTCGCAATTTCAGAAGTTACCTCTATGACCTTTGACCTTTGACCTCCGTATCCCAAAATCTAATCAGATCTTCTTTCTATGGTGATACATACTAGTACCAAGTTTGAAGTTCATACCTCAAATGGTTCTTGAGATATCGCGTTAACAAGGCTAACACCTGCAATTTCAGAAATTGACCTATGACCTTTGACCTACATACCCCAAAATCTAATCAGATCCTCTTCCTATGGTGATACATACTAGCACCAAGTTGCTAGAACAAGGCTAACACCTGAAATTTCAGAAATTGGCCTCTGTGACCTTGACCTTTGACCTACGTACCCCAAAATCCAATCGGATCGTCTTCCTGTCAGTGGCGCAAATCCATTTTGAAATTCGGGGGGGGGGGGGGGGGGGGGGGGGGACACCACATGATTTAACTGTCCGAAATGTCTGAAATTTTCTGACAACCAAAAAAAAAATTAAAACACAGGGTTTTCAAAAAGATGGGGAGGGACATTGGCCTATCTTCAAAAAAGGGGGGGGGGGAACATGTCCCCCTGTCCCCCCTGGATTTGCGCCCATGCTTCCTATGGTGATACATACTAGCACCAAGTTTGAAGTTCATACCTCATGTGGTTCTTGAGTTATCGCTAGAACAAGAAAGCGGGACGGACGGACGGATGGACGGACAACCCGAAAATATAATGCTGGGCGGAGGCATAAAAACTAATATTTAATATCCAACTGGACTGATATAATTTTGCATATACCCAGTTTGTCTTTTATCCATATCTTCTAATCACCAGTTTATCAATTTTCGTAATCTAAATATCACTTGGTCTAATGATCAGTTGAGCTAATTCATTTCTTTCACTGCATATTTGGTCTAATAACAAAGCCCCCTTCATTTGGTCCTTGCCAGGATTTATTTTACTAGACCAAATGGATGTCAGACCAAACAGGAAAGAAATGAAACAGGAATTAGATGAAACAACAAGTGGACAAAATGATGATTAAATCTCATAGAGAATAGACAAATTGGCTTTCGACGAAATACAATAAGAAGAACTGAGAATAGGACAAATTGGCACTGGACCAAATGACAATTCACCGATATTTTGGCCTTACAAGATCTCCACAATCCCTGCATCTTATGTTTCAATGCTTTAACACTTACATTTGCATCAATGTTCAATTTACCTTTGCGCATATGCTGGCAGCACTGACAATAGGAAACTTGGAATCTGCCTTTGGTGTAACCGTGATATCAAGATCAGGAAAGAGACCTTTGAGCTTATCCTGGTATTTCTTGGCATCACCTACTGTATCTACATACACCTGAAAAGAGAAGACATGAATTATTTTAGAAAAATTACATTTATACATCAGAGCTCATGAATGGTTTGAATGACTTAAAATGTTAGAAAATTATATGAAGGTTAGGATAATGCATTCTATTACAAAACTAAAATGTGCTTGAAAGAGTAAAATAAACTGATGCTGTGAATCTATTTCAATATCTTTGAAATAATCAATCGCAAATGCATGCAAGCAAATCAAGTTAGAATTCAAAAACTAGATGTGCTTAGCAATACTATGTGAAAAGTTCAGTTAGTATTGAGACACTGTCAGAGAAATGTGACTTGCTTGTAGCCAGCTGGACCTCCTTAACCCGTTCTGTGCCACCAGATTTTTGAGCAGTTGTCAAAATGAACTTTCAAAAGTTAAATATTAACTTTCAGTGAGTTTTTCTCTTGAGCAAAATGGGCAAAATGGGCAAAGATATATTGCATAGGAATAATATTATATTGGAAGGCACAGGTTTCTGTATGAGGAAGAATTTTCAAGCCATACTGAGCCTGAACGAAATGTCCAACATTCAAATTTTGGGCGGGATTTGCCGCCCACGGCATGGTAGGGGTTAAGGTGCCTTGGGATTGTGATTCTACAACTGGTACAATTGGTACTGCCAGTTTCATAACTAACCCTAATTACCATTTCTTTCAGAGAAGTAGGATCTATTCCTAACAGGGAAGGAAAAGAAATGCCTTTTTTGGAGGGGGATACTATTTTATATAGAAGTTTCAGGTGCCAATCTTCCCCTTCTGTCTTTAATATATAGAGGTAATCATATTCTCATATTCTACAAAACTGTTTAAAAAGTTAAACCTACCTTCACTTTATTAGTCCACTGATTTATGGAAGGCAAAGAATCAACCATATAAATTAACGTGATTATATAACAAAGAAACAAAATTAATTTGGTTATCAAGTGAAAACAAGAAAGCAATTCCACAGAAAAAGTTTTTGTGTTTTTATCTAGGTACAAAATTATGGAGATTTGTACAGATGAAGAGGGTGACATTGGGACTGCAAATCGGTGGACAAAATCTACAAACCTAGGGCTAGGGGGACTTAAAGTCAGGCAGCTCTCAAGAATCATACCATGGAGGTCAACACTATGTACTTTCTTACCTCTTTGACCTGAACACCATCAGCCAGCGCCAACCTTAGCAGACCTATAGCCGAGTCCATGGACACAGCATTCAAACTGTGCTTGGTTCTGAATGAATAATGTCAGAGTCATAAAGTGAGATCGTATTTTACTACCAAATACGATAACGGACACAGAGTAATGCAAGTATTAGGGCTGAACGATATTTTGATGATATTGAAATGATTGCGATATTGAAAAAAAAAGTATAAAAGTTTTTGCTAATATAGAGCAAAAGGATATGCAATGTGACATATATATACTTATTCAGATATTTTAGTTCAATACTTATTTGTAAAATGTATCTTGAGATTTTTCTACATAGCATTGGTGGGAGAAAGTCAGTTTATCTCTTAAAAACACATAATCCTGGGTTCTCACAGGGAATTAGACATCATCATTTACCCAATAACGGGTGTTACCACTCACAGAGAGTGAACTTTTGAGTTACATGTCGTTTTTCCGAAGGTTCATAATTTCGAAAGGAAAAAAGGGTTCATATTTCCGAAGGTTCATAATTTCGAAAAGTTATGTTTCGTTCTATTGCATCTTCGGAATTCCGAACCTTCAAAATTATGATCCTTTTTTCATTTTCGGAAATACGAACCTTCAGAATAACGAAACTTCGGACTAATGCATCAAATGTTCAGAATTATGAACCCCCTATTATGGGTAATTTGTGTTTGAATTATGAACCTTCGGAAAAATGACTACCCCCAGCCTTTTGCTGTTTGCAAGATTTGTACACATGTTAATCGGTAATTCCACCAAGTCAAGAGTATGCACAATGCAAACTACAACCCCATGCACATGGATACTGCCAAGAGTATGAATTTAACAAACAAGGGCCCTGTTTCATAAAACTTGTTATTAATAACAAGTCACAATAATTGATGTACATGTATGCAAGCTACTGAACTTGTTGCATTTGATTGGCATTGAGCACATTTATTACAGAAATGTGACACTTCTTAGGATAAAAAATTTTATGACGCAGGGCCCAGAATTAAATATTTAAGCTTGAGGGTCCACGTCTAAGCCCACCTTCTCAGCATGGAGTTAGAAATGTAGTTGGGTGATAAGATCTCAACTTTGTAACCCATGAAGTCACTGGCATCTTGAATTCTTTTCATCAAAGTTTCTCTTTGCTCTTCATTCAGTGTCTTGGAATCTGAGGTTAAGAAAAAAGATACAAGAGATCAGTGAGTGGTTTTACCCTAGAAAGCTGCAGGAAAAGAGTGCTAGCAATTTAACAGGCAATTCTAGAAAAATGTGAAAACATGTATACATGTAGACTAAAGGAAATCTCATATTGTTTCACAACAGAAAAGGTGAAAAGGGTCCATTGATGAGGGTGAGGTGGAATCAGGAATGAATTAACATGACACTATGCAAACATTCCCAAACCCTATCCCACATTTAAGGTTTGATTATGGAAGAAATTGCATCTGGGGTAAGATCTAGCTGTACAATTTCCGTGGCTTATCAGTTTGGTACTGGCACACAGAGCTGTACATGGGATGCAAATACTGTGTGAGGAGAAGGATATCAACAAAAAACAAAGATCTAATATCACCATTTCCCACATACTGTGAGCCATGCAAACCACCCTCTTAGTGTGCTAAAGGGGTTACCTTCCAGGCTCTACTAAAGTTGTAAAAATCAAATGAATGTAAAAGGAAAAAAAAAACAAGAAAAAGCGGCAGGTGTGATCAGGTTTTTCTTACCTTGCACATGTAGTCCGTATATTCAAGTTACACGCGCAAGGTAAGAAAAACTGATCAGAACTGCATTTTTTTATATTTTTTTTGGGGGGGGGTTCCTTTATTTTTTTTATTTTTACAATTTTAGTAGATACTGGAAGGTAACCCCTTTAGCAAACTCTGAGGGTGGTTTGCATGGCTCACAGTATGTGGGAAATGGTGATAGTTAGATCTAAGATTTTTTGGATGATACCCTTCTCCACACATAGTATATGCATCCCATGTACAGCTCTGTGTGCCATTATATAAGCCACGGAGCCCGTACAGCTAGGTAAGATCAGGGTTCTCGCCAGTGTGTAACACCCTTGGTGCCAATACTAAGCTTGGGCGACTTCAGAGAAAAAATGACAGGGGCAAATTGAGTTAAAGAAAGGTTCACTAGATCCCCTCCAAAAATTTATTGTGGACAGAAATATGGAATATACCCTTGCCTTATTCCTATTATATTTCAAAGGCATCATCAAACCAACTACCAAAATGAATGTAACCCCCCAAAACCCCTCTTATTTACCTGCAAATCCGAGTTCTCCAAGTTGAGTGTTCCAGGAAAGGGGGCAGAAACTTGTTCCATACACCATTGGACCTACGATATTAAGATATTTAAAAAAAATTCTCCCTTTGTATCACATAACATCAAGTGATTCAAAGCACAATTGTTTCATTTATTTATGAGTGATTTGTTGTCGTGTCTACAAAATCAACAACAATCTTTGTCTAGAGTCTATAGACTCTACTCACACACACATATGCAAGGTTATTTATAAATAACCTAACACAATGGAGCTCTATACCAGCGGAATTGCTTCTCATAGGTGAGTTCTTGATCTGAAATATCTGTTTCAAAGGAGCAAGATTGCTGGCCAAAAACAGCCTGAAAATTTCACTTGATCAAGGTAATAAAGATCCTATGGAAGAAATTGTCAGGAAATCATCTTAAAATTTAAAAGAAAGTAGTTTTATTCATAATCATTGTTCATATGTTTTTATACAAAACCTGTATGATAAAAGGCTATTCCTTTATCAAAAACTTAGAAAATTTTTGAGATTTTCTGTATTGAACAAATGGGAGAGAAGCTCACAAGATACGCCACAGAGTTGCCAATTTGTGTTTGATTGATTACAACTTCAAAATTCATAACTTTCTTAAATTTCTTGTCGGATTTCGCTCAAACTATCACCAATCTGTTTCTCTCATTTTTTTCTCTTTATTTATTAAATCAACTTAATACCAGGGTAGACTTTCCCTTTAATAACAACAACTCCAGAGACAAAGTGCATAGGGTCTACATGTCCATTGTCTTGATGATACATGATTTGAATAGAAAAAAAAACAGATTTGTTCATCACCTTGTACTTTGTAGGCTGTAGAATACCTGCTCATGTTAAAACAGATCTAGATTTAGATCAAATCATTAATAATCAATGAAGATATCATCAACATCATTAGTTAAAACAAAACAGGGAGTAAGCAGGTACATGTAAGAGTAAGTTTATGACGGGGAGCCCTATGTCTGCACACCTAAGATTTTACTTGAAATTGTACAATAATTTCTTTAATATTCCTGTAATGCCTAATTTTATATTATTCCTGATATTCTTAAGACTTAAGAGTAAGTGTGTAAAAAATCTTGTCAAAATTAGAGCAAGAACAACGCCATTTTCACAATCCGTGTCATTTTGATACTGAAAAAACAGTGGTGCCCATGCTTCATTGCTTGCCATGTCTGTGAGCTCATTTATTTGACATGCAATTCAGGATTTTTTGCATCAATGACAAATTTCAAGACCTGTGAATAAACTTACTGAAATGAGACCTGTTACAATACTTTGACTCGTTTTTTTTTTTACATGAATATCTATCGATATACATGATATAACATAACAAAGACGACAATTTTGTGCGTTGCACTGTGACTGTTGCAACTTGCACTAGGTTTTGTATTGTTTTATCAGAATCGTGTAGAACTTAATGCACATGGCGCATGTGCGCAGACAAGGGGGCTGAGCAGACTTGGGCACTATAGCCGTATATGATTCTTAGAATTGGAAAAGTAAATGGGTAACTCAGATCCAGATCAGTTTTTGTCACTCGCCACGAGATATACTCCCGCTAAGCCTAAGCATGCTAAGTCTGTATCCGTGAACGTTGAGTGGCCTAACTGAACCGGGCAGCCCCGGGGCAGCAAGTAGCCGCGGCACCGGTGGATGACTTACCCAACACGGGACCTCTTCCAGCTTCATCGATTCCAAAGCAACAGGGTTCGTCTTTGCAAATCTGAGGGATTTTTGATTGAATAAACACATTCCTACTGTTATTCTGATCAAACTCTGTCAGATCAATGACAGCAGATGTATCTTGACTTTCTTCCATGTCTTCAGAAGCCTCGCTTTCAATATCGTTTTCGTCCATTGTTGTTGCCCTAATTCTTTTGAACTTTGCCGCGCGCGATCTTCTTGAGTTCTGTGGCGCGCGCTAATGCTTCCGGTTCCGGTTTGATTAAAGGTTGACGCACTTTTTATGTACACAAAAAACAAAGGTCGGGAAACGAGGAGAAATCACTATTCAAGCGAGTGTAACTCTGTTCCGGCTCTGTTCAACAGTACTCTTTACATCCCCCCCCCCTTAAAAAGAAAAAAAAATCATGCATATTTATTATATCAGACCCACAGTACTAAATAAACCCACAAAAAAACCACCAAAAAAACCCGGAGTTTAATAGCGAAAATTTTGTCATACCATCGGACTTATCAAAACATGCTGGGAGTATTCTGAAACACATCTTTATTGGGGAGACAGATATCTTGATTGTCACGACAAATTCAAACTTAGACAAAAGTTTACCCTCATTTTAATGCTTTATTATAGATGGAAATGTGCCATATATAATATCAAAGATATAGAAGAAACGAAATGCGGATGGGCTGCACATGCAGGGGAGGGGGCTGAATATATCTACAATGTATTATCTATCATTATCAGACGTGCCAAGATTGTCATTTAAAAAGATAAATGTTTTATATAGGTTTTCCCGGTAAAATTCGCAAAATTAGCTTTCAAATTCATTTTCAAACGTATTCAAGCGATTTGCTTACTAGTATCCCGTTTACTCCTTTTGTTCAAATTAGTTTTCAGGCGTTCAAATTCATTTTCCAGCGTAGAAAAATGTGGTCAAACATCCAAATTAATTTATCATCGTTCAATTTAAAAAGGCCAAAACGTCATTCAAATTCATTTGCTACAACTTGGTTGCGGAATCTTGCCCGAGTTTTACTTACCTTTTCATTAATAGTCAGCAGTATGTTCATTCATTTTCAAACAGGTACAAGAAGTACAGAAAATAGTTGGGCTTTGCCCTTTTTTATGAATCAAACTTCTCCAATTCTATGTTTTGAAATGTAATTTGTTGTTGCAAAATGATGAAAGCGTCTAATGATATGGTGTAAAAACGAATTATTGGACTACAGACACTTAACTTTTCAGATACTGTATCGTTTCAAATGTGTATATACAGCATATTCAACAAGTTCAAAGTAGCCTTTCACGTCATATGGTCTGTCTTTTTCATTTTGTTTAATTTTATTTTTTTCAGTTGACCTTTCGCATTGTTATTTCTTGTTTGTTTTCGATAATCGCAGCCCCCCCCCCCCAAAAAAAAAAAAGATAAGAAAAAAAAATAGGAGGGGAGCTAAGGGGGCTCGAGCAACCCCACATAGTCAGAAATCTTATCCATTTTGTTCTTAGTTATCATTATGTTCCATGAATTTACATTTTTGTAGAGTAATGTCATTTTTCATCATTATCAGTTCCCATCTTGATTTATGACACTGCAAGAACACGTCTTTGAATATTGTTTCTAAATCTTATCTTGTAAACAAATTGTAAATTCGAAGGGATGTGTGCATTGTTAAAGCCATTGCTTAAATCGCGAACATGCTTGTCTGTTGATGATATCGAATTCCCAAATGTTCGCGATCCGAAGCTCTCGTGATTTTGAATCCTCATTTTTGTAAAAGTTTAATTTGAATGCTCATTCTATCAAAATGCATGATGAAAGTATGCGATCGATTGCCCTTAAAATCAAATTGAATGCTTATTTTATGCAATTGAATGAGCATTCAAATTCAGATGAAATCGAGCGACTGTTCATCAATTTGGCTGCTGTTCTGATGGATTTGACCGGGAAAACTTATATTACAAACTTGACCAGATTCCATTGGGGAGGGGAGTTGTATCTCAAGCTACTGTCCCGACAGAATTTTGAATTGAATAATGTCCCTTGCCCCTTGTCTACATTATCTAACAAGGTTTGTATCATTTCTGTATCTTTCCTCTCATGTGATTCATTTGGCATTCCAATGCAGGAATATGCAGCAAGTTACAAAACATCAGGGCGCCATCTTGAGAGCCTATAAGTTAATGTAAAAGATGAAGGTACCAGTTTCATATTTTGTTATATATTTCATATATACGGTATAAAGACGGCTCCTCATGGGAAATAGTGTTCACTTTTTTTTTTCAACATGGATTCCTATATGTAAAACTTAATGCTGAAAACGAAGGCACCGACTGATTTTTTTTTTTATCAAAAGGGCCCAAATTTTATGTTTTAGTGGCTCGCCATAATTTTTATGCATTTCAGAGCCAACCTTGGTGCTAGAAACGTTCGTTTGGTGTTGAACTGTTGAAGACCCACTATAAACAGTAAAATGGAACATGGTAATGGTTAAGACCCACCAAAGACCACAGGGGCCACGTATTTGTTCCAAAAGGGCCCAAAGGACCAGTTAATCACTATTGAGTCGAAAACAGTGCTTTAAATGCTTTTCTCGAGGTAATAGAAGCTCATTTCACTGACTAACATATATCAAAATATATGCACATGATGTGCCGAACTTATTGGTGATAACGTATGATGAATAATACACGGCGGGCACCTACAGCTTCCATTTAAAAAGGTTTCAGGCCCAGTTTTGTAAATAAGGGCACATCAAAGGGCCCATAGTCTTGCTCAAATAATGCAGTGAGCTTTAACACTACTGTTCTCTAAAGTGATATCAGTATAAAGAAGTATGTCCAAAGCGCCACAGTTCGAAATTCTAGCATTCCAGGAGAAATTTTGAGTGCTAAAATCAAAGTTTGAAAACACCTTTCCGGCGAATATAGCAGGATATGTAAAATAGTCCAATACGTAGATTTTTGTGTGCTCCCATAAAGAAAAATGTCAAAGAATTTTATGTTAATTCAAAGTTGTTAGCTTTCTATTTACACCCTCGTAGCCAGAAGTTAGGGGGTTGGGGAGGGAGGGGCACAAAGTTTTGCGCAATCCGACCGCCCGGGCGGTCGGATTGCGCTCGCATTTGTCTTTACATATTTATTGCTGTTTGAAAACCCTATAACCCTAACCCAATACCCCGTTTGATTTAGCTCTGATATTATTTTGATAAGTACTGCTGGAACTCAGTCATAAGAAGCTTTTTCACACTCATACAAATAAGAATGGACAAATAACAAAACTTACATCCAGAAAGATATATAAAAGCTTTACGTATATATCAAAATGATATAGTGCATGTAAGCAAATTTTTAAAAACTGATTATGGTATAGAAAGCTAATTGCGTCATCATTTTCTCCAATTTATTACATTCGTTTCCGTGAAAACAGGTATTACTCTCACGTATGAAGGCAATTCATTTCACAAAACATATTTTCATTCAACATAAACATATTCTTGGTTCTAATGGGAGTCTGCAGGGACGGCGGTTTTTATATACAGGCCACCCGTAATCTGATAAAAGGGTCGGCCTATACATCATCTGCATCTACACATCACATTTCTTCCTTTACTTTTTTCTTTTTTCCATCCATCTTTTTTTTTTCCTTTTTCGTCTTATATGAGATTTTAGCATTTTTATCAGCGTGTTTATCGAGGCATTTGTCTATGAGGTGACCGATCTGATGTCAACAACTCCGACCCCCCCCCCCCCCTCACCCAACAGCCATAAAAGACGAATACAGACATGCGCAATATATTTATTCTAATTCCTTTCATCAAACAGCATATTGTATAAAATGTAGGTCATAAACATTAAAGGCCTATTCTTAGAAATATAATTTTAAAGAATTATGACTTCTATTATATTGTCTCAGAAACTGTAGCCGAAAAATTTATTGCAATATTGAGACGTGTCGAATAATAATACATGTATTTACAAAATTGGCCTCATCACACCTGACATAATTTATGTGTAAACTCCTATATCCGAAATATTTTGCAGCCGTCAGACCGTGTGTAGATGTAGGCCTACTCGGGAACATGGGTTTCGATCGGGGGGGGGGGGTGCAAAAAATGCAAAGGAGAGAAAGAAAAAAAAGGGGGAAATGAAGAAAAATCATAATCCTTACAGATTATGTTCCCCCATATCCGCTGGGTAAATGCACTAGAAATTTAGTTTTTGAAGGTTTGAAATGCGAAAATTTTCCAAAGCTCGGTCGTTTTGCTCCCTCGCACAATTATGTTCGTTCAGGATCTCGTAATTTCGCGCCCTCAGTATATAGTTCTTAAACAGATTAAAGGGTTCAAAATTTGCAAAAAATATGTAAAAAGATGTAATTGCTTTATGACTCCTGCTCATAGGCGTATAGTCAGGGGGCACAAGGGGCCCATGCCCCTTATTCATCCCCCTAAAAAAAAGCGAGAGCGAAAAAGCGGGGGAAGTGAGAGAACAAAAGCCTAAAGAGGCCTACGAGCCGTTATCTTTCAATCAAAATTTGCTAAAACGTCAAAGTATTCGCGCTTTGCGCGGGAAGGGGGAAGTAACTCCCCTCTCCCTGCATCCATGCCTGTGACATACAGTGCAGTATATTACCTCCAAATAATTGAAAAGCAGTCCAGGTGTCGAGCTAACTTTCCGCCTAAAAAAGGTATACGAGCCGTTATCTTTCCCTCAAATTTGCTATAAAACGTTAGAGCTTTTAAAATCCCCCTCCCTACACCCATCCCTGTTACAACAGTGCAGTGTTACGTACAAATAACTGAATAACAATCCGGGCGTCGAACTAACTTTTCCCCTAAAAAAGGTGCTACGAGCCGTTATCTTTCTTTCAAACGTCAGAGCTTTCACGCTTAGCGGGAGAGGGGGAAACTCCCCCCTCCCTGCACCCGTTAACCGTTTATCAATGTATAAATTCGAGCTTCTCACCGCTCAGTATTGCGGTGGTCAATTGCAAAATTTCCTGGGTAAAACGCAAAAGAAATTGCGTTTTTTTAGGGTTAAAAATTGAACAATTTGCCGCTCGGTCGCTTGGTCCCTCGCTCGTACAATAACCTAGCTAAGTTTGGGCACTCGGGGGGGGGGGGGGGGGGGGCGTAACTTCATTGTTTGCCCCGGGCGCCATAATCCCTAGATACGCCACTGGGTTCTTGTATTGAGAGAAAATAGAACAAACTATAAATATCTCATACGCTATATGTATGCTGTACAGTAGGATATTAAAAAAGAGGAGCTCACACTGAATATAGGCCCTTCTCACTCCCGAGAAATTATTTTTTAGACTCTTATTTTAGTGTTCAAAAATTTCCCCAATTAAAAATGAATAATAGTTATAATGAAAAAGAAGAGCGTAACTCTCCCCAAAATAGGATTAAACCAAGAACATAGTCCTCAGCTTTTTTTCATTTTCTGTATTTTACTGAATGGATAGATCAACAGCTGTCTCCCTGTCTCGATTTAAGCAGATGCCAAAGCCCCTCCCGCATCCACTACCCCTACCCAAAGGGCACACACCCCCTCCCCAAATAAAATCCTGGATACGAGAGTGTAAACAGAAAAGCTATAAACAACTTCCACTGAACATATTTATTTGCCCTTTTTTCATCTTTATGGGAGTGGGAGTATACACAACTGAAAGCTACGTTTGGGACTGTTTTACAAATCCTGCAGAGGTGTTTACGAACGTTGATTTTAGCACTCGAAATTTCTCTTGGAATGCTCAAATTTTGAACTATGATAGTTTCTACATACTTCTTTGTACTGAAACCAGTATAAAGAACAATTTTGTTACAGATCACTGCATTATTTAGGAAGACTATGGACCCTTTGATGGGCCCTTATTTACGAAAATGGGCCTGAAACCTATTTAATGGAAGCTAGGTGTTTGAAATGAAAATAAAATTGAATTGAATTGAATTGAATTAGGTGCCCGCCGTGTATATTTATTGTATATGACTATCACCAATAACATCGGCACATCACGTAGCATAATTATGTTTCGATATGCAAGACAGAGATTTATATGATTTTTAATGCATTTTCAACTGGGCCGTAATTAATAGATTCAGGGATCCCATGTCCTTTCAGGTACATGTACATGTACCTCCAAAATGATGTAATCTTGGTTGATTTGATAAATACTATTTTTAGAACATATTTAAAAATATCTTGAGAAAGAAAATATGTCATGCCACTATAGTTTAATGCTCTCTATTCACTTACGTTACATTTGGCCCTCTAAATCAGAATTTGGGCACTTGACACATATTTGGCCACCATAATTATCATAACCACAATGTATAATAATATTTTGATATCAAAATAGTCATTTACTAAGCTTCTATTACCTCAAGAAAAGCATTTAAACCACCGTTTTCGACTCTATAGTAATTAGCTGGTCCTTTGAAGAAAGATGTTATTTCGTCATCAGAATCGATAAGATACAAAAATAAACGTATTTCGGGCAATTCGCTGCCCAAAGGATATTCGGTCATTATTTTCACCGCCCTCATCCGAGGATATTCAGGCATGCACTTCGCTGCGATGAAATGAGGCGATAGTTGCCCAAATATCGGAACTTTAAATATCTTCGGGGGGGGGGGGGGGGCGCCGCTCACAGCCCCTACCCGAGGCTCCTACTGTGCCTGGATCTCAGTCCATCTGATAAATTTGTATAGCCTGTGGATGCCAATATCATACAACTATTTATATTCTTATTAAAAGACAAACATTTGTAAAAGAATTCTCCTATATTATATATGCAGAAAGTATGGGAAGAAGAAGAAGAAGAAGAAGAAGAAGAAGAAGAAGAAGAAGAAGAAGAAGAAGAAGAAGAAGAAGAAGAAGAAGAAGAAGAAGAAGAAGAAGAAGAAGAAGAAGAAGAAGAAGAAGAAGAAGAAGAAGAAGGAGAAGAAGAAGAAGAAGAAGAAGAAGAAGAATGAGAACAAGAAGTAGTCCTCAAGCTGTCAAAATTAGCTGACAACAGTAAAAAACAAAAAAAAAGGGAAAATCGGTCTTATTTTCATTAATATTTTTATTCATTCTTTGTTCTTCTGTGTTCTTTTTTTTTTTTGGGGGGGGGGGGTGCGGTGGGTCACAACCATAGATAAAAAAAACCCGCCCTACAACTCCCTTGTAAATTGTTCTCGGATACTATTATATTATTGTCGGATATTTTATTGTGACAAGTATTTAAGCATCAAGCAGAAAAATATGTTTCCATTATATTTCATACTAGCTTTTATTTTCTTGTTGTTGGTGCAGTTACCACTCGATTTCTGTTATTTCATCAGTACAGAACGTAATTCCACAATATTTTACTCTAGATATAGATGCTTTGACGACTTCATCAATATGTTGCGTTGTGTTCACCGGGGGGGGGGGGGGGGGTACTCAGATTATAATCGGACGGGGGTGTGCGGCTGAGAACTCCAGACCCATACCCACATTTAAGGGTCCTTTTGCTGTAAATAGGCACCCATGTCTAAGGATTTTTTGTGAAAAATGGACCCATGTCTAAGGATCTAAGGGAGAAAAGAGAGGAATGAAACAAATGATAAGAGCCGGGATAAGAGACCCATGTCTAAGGATTTTTTGGGGAAAAATGGGACCCATGTCTAAGGATCTTTTTAATGAAAAGGGGACCCATGTCTAAGGATCTTTCTTCAAAAAGTCACCCTTCCCAGCGGCACATCCCCGTATACCCAATATACGTGAGTACCCCCCCCCCCCCCCCCGGGTGTTCAACCGTCTTAGCTCTAGTTTGATCAAGGAGGTTTCCGGGAGAGAACACCGTTCGCGTTATATGTCATTCATAATTATGTGCATGTTAGAAATGGTTCACATACAAATTATGAATCCACGACTATCCCTTTAACATTGGTAGATAGTCTTATACTCCAGTTGTTTGTATTGAAACAACGCTACTTATGCCCCAGTAACATGTGGAGTCATGCAGAGGTAGTCCGTATTATTTGTAGTTACGACTCGCAAACAACTAAACAATTATGTCGGCTTCGGGTAGAGTCCTCCAGTAAAACAGTGATGTCCTTTTTAGAGGAACAAGCATGATTACCGAGCTCCAGAGCTGTTTTTGTAGGCGAAAGGAATACATATGTATAGATATTGATATTCTACATTGGTAAGATTTATTCTGGTTTACATTTTGTCTAATATTGTGTCGTGAATGAACAAGAAGTGAGTCCGTAATAAATGGGCTTGCACGTACTACAACACTGGGGCTGTAGCGCTGTGTGCAATGACTACACTGCTGCTGAAGGGCATGCTCGGCAGCAAAGTTTGTACATTGCGTTAGCGTGTAGGCCTAGATGCTGGCTCGCTTACCCGAAGCTGTGGCTTGGCACGTTCGCCACGACACGGACATGACGGCTGTAGTGTAGATCTATGATGATGATGCCTACATTTAGTTCCATATTCACTTTGCATGATGGTCATGTAACATGATTAATTAATGATTCTTGTGATTTATGACTCAATTGATATGACTGATGCTCACAATTCAGGAGTTAAATTTCTATAATCTGATAATCATGCTCAGTTGTCTCGGTCATCACTGACACTGTCCTGTCGCCTGGACTTTGGTCATGTTGGTCACTGCACTGCTGCACACCACGAATAGTGGTCATATTGACCACTACGATATGCATGCAAATATAGTTGGTATTTTCTGTCGCGTGTACTAACGATATGGGGGAAAATATTTTAAATACTTTCAAATTCAGCCATTAAAAAGTCTCACTCCTAACTGAAATGGCCGTTAGGAAGAACTTTTGATATTTCCAGCAAAATCCAAAGTCAAAATCATGTCCAAAACCAAAGAAATCCCTGCCGATTTTTTTCGTGATCGCGTGTTGTTTGCAATCATACCGCCGATGTCTTAGACTAAAATCGGGCAATAAAATTTTTGTCCACGAAGAAACTCGGGATCACAAGCACACATCGATGTCAACAATCGCGCACACAGAAAATTGGGACTTTCCCGTGTACGCGATAGGGACATTGGGGAGATGTCAGCGCCCACGGCAACCAGGAAATGTACACAATGACTCCGATAGCTCGTTTTCGCAAGAATCGACAGTAAATTACGGATTTCATTTTTGGAATTATCTTTTCCAACATCGGTGAGTTGAATTTATTGTGTTTCCTGGATATGTTGGGGTTGGTTTTTGTAAATTAAATGCCGATTTTGAGTGAATGTTGGTGACTTTCGTGCAGTGGTGTTTGAAAAAGTTGAGGTGTTATGACTGCCTATATTCTACACACAAAGTACATGTATAGTCATGTAGCTATGAGTTCACTGCTGCAGCTATTTTAAAAATCGGGTCTATCATGAGCTATTCTGATACTTTTGTTGCTTCTTAAAGGGAAAGTCCACCCTGATTTCAAGTTCGTTTTAAAAGAAGCAGAATAATGAGAAAACAGAATAGTAAAAGTTTGAGCCAAATCCGATAAGAAAGAAAGTTATGATTTTTAAAAGTTGTAATCAATGAAACACAAATTAGCAACTCTGTGGCGTATCTGGCGAGCTCCTCTCCCATTTGCTCAGTACATAAAAATTCATAAATTTTCATTTTCTTGGGTTTTGGTGAAGGAATAGATTTGTTTCATACATAAGAGCAATGATTATATCTAGACTAAGGTGCATGTATGATTGAATACTTTCTTTAGAGAAAATGGAAATTAATGATATTTGGGGTGCAGGGAAATGGGAGAGGAGCTCGCCAGATACATCATGGAGTTGGCAATTTGTGTTTGATTGATTACAAATTCAAAAATTCATAACTTTCCTATTTCTTATCGTATTTTTCTCAACCCTTCACTGATCCTTTTCTTTATTTTTTCTGCTTTTTTTAAAACCAACTTTAATGATTTTTGGGATTTTCAAACTATGAGTATTGCAGCCCAATATCAATGCTAGATTAACCTATTATGACTGTAGTCCAGTGGAAAATTTGTTTGTACATTTGATAGATCTGTTAGTCATATCATAGAAGAGACCAAGCATACTCCATTGAGCCCAAATCTTTAACCTGCAAATATTTGTAAAAGGGCAAGTCTAAGATATTTAGTAATTTGGTGTCCCATACGTTATCAACTGAATACAATTATCAGAATCTGAGATGTGGTTGGTAATGTATGGGACATAGCTTGGACTTTCCCTAAAGGCTTACAAAACATACATGTAACATTCATACATACAACGTAGTAGGTAACCCAAGATGTACTTGTCTGTAAGTACATGTAGATCTCTAAAATTGTTCTACTTTGTACGATAATATGGATGATAATAATATTGATCATGTTATAGATGATGTACATGTATGTACATCTGTTTTTATAGAGCATTTTAAGAACTTTCATTGTCACTGATCAAAGTGCTTTGTAGTGTATTTATAGCCTGGTCCTTTGATTAAAGTTTATTTCCACAATTAAAACTCTATTCTCCTCTCCTCTGGGAGCATTTCAGCCTGTAATCATTTTGCAGGTGCAAACATGGCAATTCAACAATAATGATGATTGCTTCTTACTGAGTAAACCCTCTTATACACCTGGATAGAGTGAAGGAATGTAGATAAAAATACCTCTAGCTGTATATGTAGATCAAAATGGCGAGCTACATGCAGGTAGGATCAAACCCATGATAGTAGTATCTGATCAGCAACTGGTTCTGTTTGAAAACTAAATGCAAACAGCCAGTTTGTCCAGTGGTCGACTCGCTGGCCTGCTGATGACCCAGGGTTTGATTCTGTCTTTTGGAAGAATATGTTAATGGTTGTCATCCAGATGTAAATAATTGCAAATGATTGATATACATTTGTGAAAATGATTACACACATGCACACATTTCCACAGGAGGTGCCAACAAAGTTGTCACATAAAAGCCTGTAGCTGTACATGTGTGTAGGTTTATAGCGTCTACAGTTTGCAGACTGAATAATTCAGAATTTCAGATGCAAGATCATTACTTTTGTTTGTTCCTACAAAATCAACAACCCCAAGAGCCCCAAAATACTAACATGCTAACATTTATTACATTAGAAGAAGTTGAAATTTCAGCCAGAAAATGTAAAGACAGTATTCAATTCCAGGAGAGAAGCACTGTTATTCTAAATATTGTTCATACATATAGTTAACACTTACTATGCCATTTTGAAGAGACTCTACACACCAACCCCATAGAAGAGTATTTATGTGTCAAACAAAGAGTTCATGCACATGGATACGATTTTTGAGGTTTTTTAGATGCATCATGCATAATTCAAAATCATGATGAGAATCACACAATATGCACACCAGTGCAAAGGACCAGTAGTAATTAGATAGTAGTTTATAGTACATGTAGCATCATTAGATGTGATGTTTAAAGAAGTATAAAAGTATGTAATTTACTTATTGAATGAACAAAAGATGATCTCTGAGTGATCCTTGTATTTAAAGTTTAAATCAAAAGCATACAATGCTCTCACATATGTTGGATCCTTTGTCTTTTTAGAACTGAAACACTACTAGCATTGAAGTACAAGCCTGATGAATTTATGAAATATACTTCATTTATTTTGTAGCTTGGTGAATTGGTAAGACAAATTCAGAGCTACATATGTCTTATCAAGTTCTGGTAATTGAATCACATTTCAAGAGCAATTAGCTTCAAGTAATGCTGAATTTTATTTCATTTCATATTAATTCATTGGAAAACCCCACTTAACAGTGTAGTCCGAAGATAATTTACAACTGGATAGAAAATAATTTAGAACCGGATATGATATTGTTTGTAACAGAAAAAAAAAACTTTTATATATATCTGCTAGCAAAACAACAGATCATTATTTTTGTCACTATTATTTTTTATTACAACCTTAACTACATACATGCACTTGTATCGTAAATGGATGTATACCCTTTGAAACTGTTAATAATAATTATTGTGGTAGGCCTCAATACATTATACATGTACATGTACATTGTACATGTAGCTAAAACAGTAACAGTTATGAAACAGAAACAAATCATAATATACTATACTCATAAATCCTTCCAGAGAACTGAAGGGTAATACATCCTTGATATTTTTAGTTATCCAGGTTACCGCAAAAAGGAAGCACTTCTTCAAAAGTAGGAAATGCCAGTGATGGTGAAACTTTGTGTTAATTTGTTGACATGCAGAATAAACCTCTGTGGTTTCTTGGGTATGAAGTATAAATGAGTGTTTTGGAGATGCTTAGTTTAGAACCTCAGATCCAGTTTGTATTTAAATTTGGTTTAGATTATTCTACATGTACTGTATGTTACTATGTTTGTCTCCATGATTTACATGATGTACATTATACTTTAATATCTGGAAGGATGTATGAGAACAACACTAATTGTCGTCCTATCTGAAATGCTTTACACCAGTAAAGCATGTGTATTTTCTTAGGTATTCTTTGTAAGTTTGTATCGGTGCATTTTGTGTACATGGGCAAGTCCAATATATGTCCCACCATATATACCAAGTGTTATTGTATTGTATTACAGAATTGTGAAGATGAACATACATAAAAGTATCAGTTTACTTGACACTGATCAGATCCAAGCCTCTAGCAGGGCTATCAGTTTGATACATAGTCATCAGATAAACTAAAATTTTAGTTGTGGTCGCTAAGGTATACAACAAAGTAGCTTGGGCTTGCTCACATTGTATGTTCATGTAGGCTACCAGGCTATACTGTATGCAAATTTTACTGAAATTATGGTATTTCAGCTGTAACTTTTAAAGAATATATTGAATCAGAGCATCGTTTTAACATCACAAATGATTACTTGAATGGAATATGATTCCAGGGCTTATTACTACATGTATGTACATGTGTGCATGGATTAATGTAGCATAGAA
Organism: Heliocidaris erythrogramma; assembly: GCA_025617745.1. Classification (NCBI taxonomy): domain Eukaryota; kingdom Metazoa; phylum Echinodermata; class Echinoidea; order Camarodonta; family Echinometridae; genus Heliocidaris; species Heliocidaris erythrogramma. The sequence continues at coordinate 19,494,286 of CM046868.1, read as the reverse complement.
AGTTGGCATGGATGACACTTGTAAAGCACACTCATCTTGTAGAATCACATCTGTGATTCATGCTTCAATAATTTATGTCTACATATTTAGTATATTTAGCCAAAGCTTCAGTTCAATCATATTACAGTCAATGGAAAATGATTTCCTTCACCAATCTATCATACACAGATGCAGAGTGGAATGGAATGGAACAGTTTGTTATTTACATTTAAACTTTACGACTGAGTCAACATGGTTAACTGACAGTTAAATGGCCGTTAGATGCAGACTTTGAAAAATGTTGAACCAGTAATTGAATAAGAAAAAAAGAAGGAAGGAGAAAGAAGTACATGTATGTCTACGCAGACTATGTTCTGCACTGTGCATATCGTCTGTTTGGAGCCAGAAGGGTATTAACTCCTATACTTTAAACACATGGTTAATGCCCTTCTAGCTCTCAACAGACAATATGTATGTTTACATAATAGAGATATGTACATATACAGTGCACAGGGGAATTTTAGTGGTGTAGTACATCATAAATATCAAGGCTTAGTCGGAAACTGACCCTCAAAAGAAAAATAATCAATCAGAAAAAGTTCCCTCATTTCTTTGCCGAGATCAAGTAATGCAATCTAAACGCATGGCTTTGATCTCAAAACTGGAAATCATTAGCATGGCATTTCATGTCTTATTCTGTTAGCATGCTCACAAAATGTGCGGCTCTACGGTATAAAAATTCCCAACCATGTTCGCAAAAATGCACATCCTCATTGACTACAACAAATTCTTGGTGGATAGTGCGCATGTCTGCCGCATGACTATGGAAAGATAGTATAGCGCGGCAATGCAGTAGTGTATTGTGAAAGATATTAAAGGGGGTGTAAACTGACGAGACTGTGTCTTTCCTTTAGCCTGACTCGGGGGCCAATTGGGTTTAACCTCAACTATGATGCGACAGCAGTAGTCGCTCCTCATGTACATACGTGCAACATACACGAAACTGAAGAGTACGGGTAACTTCCTTCTGTTTCGCAAATGCTGACCATGTAGAGATTAAGTCGCTGACTACCGTTAGCTGAGGTCCATTCGTTTACGTGCAGTTGTCCCCCCCCCCCAAAAAAAAAAAGGGATGTAGATGACGTTATCCAGTATTTGCCGTGCAACACCCCCTTTAACTGAAACTGAAGCCCTGTTTGCTTTTACAGGATTTGTTTGCAATTGTTTGCATGGTAGCTTAAACTATACAGATAAACTGAGCATAAAAAGAATGTGGACACTCTTTATTGTTCAAACTTTCATATAAACTGTCAATATAATGAAATATATATCAAATTATAGAAAAATTGATTTCTCTAGCAATATCAATTAAGATGAATTAAGATCAATTTTTGAACTTTCATGCTTAGATGAGCATATTCATTTTACCATTAGAAGGTCTGATTAAGAAAATTGCAAAAATAGAGCGAGTAGCCAATCAAATGTTTATGAACATATGTGTGCATCTGTATGACATTCTTGTTTAAAACTTAAAATAAACTAGATTGATACTGTTTAGCAACAGTGAACCGCCGCGCCTGCGCGATGTAGTGTCCCACCTCATTACCATTCAATAAGAATTAATTGCGGATGCGCTGTGGTGTAGTGGATTGGGGTTCTTGTCTTTGGATCTGAGGGTCGCAGGTTCGAACCCAACTATGTCTGGTGTGTATGTCCTTGGGCAAGGCATTTTATCAGCTCGCTTTTTTTACCCATGAGTGATGGGAACCTTGGTCGGGTGTTAACTAAGCCGGGAGTGTCATACCTCGGTAATGTATTCATTTTTATGATTTTCATTAAATGAAAACCTTATCAGCGTCTCAAAAGTAAACTTATTAAATGCATTCCGTACAAATTCACATTTTGTATGAACTAGACCTAAAAATCATCTTTGAAATGAAAGCTCCGAGTGCTCTGAGTGGTTAGCACTCGCATGAGTCTCTACTGAGGCCTGCGGTAACGAACTACTGTCTGTACTGGGGATAGAATCGAAAAATATCAGAAATTGTTAAATAAATCCCCAGAACAGACAGTTATTCATCTCTAGGCTACCGTCTAGAACTACTCGGCTGTAAGTTAGGCCCACTCAGGGCACCGTTACTATCCTTGGCTGTGAAAAAAAAAAAACGTGTGGGACTACACACTAACGAGAGTCTACGGCGACTCCCTTAAATCATTGCTGGGGGCACAAATGCACGCAGTTTTATCAGGTTTTACCTGTGTAATTTTTTTAGGTGTCTTACCTTATCATATCATGCTGTTCTTGCACCCATTGCGTCCAAGAAAATGAAAATATCTGATTTTGGTTCTTGCTTCCTTTTTATCGTCTCACTCACGGTAACTGTCTATCACGTTTCCTTGATACACATTATTGCCATAGAGCTCTCGGCGATTGTTATGCAGATTACGTACAGCTCACAAAAATAGTTTTGATCCACACCGTTGCGCGCGCGCGGATACGATAACTCAATAGATACTATGTTGCAGTGCTTTTTCGTACACTGCATGCACAGTACGTGTATATAAAAGGCTGTACCTTCGGCGCTATAAAATCAAAAAAATTAATTAAAAAAATTAATTTAAAAAAATCAGATGCACCTGTGACCGTGGAATTCAATAGGAAATCGCATATTACTTAGATGAAGATTCGCTGAAAGTTTGGTGAACTGAAATGGAACCATTCAAATGCACTAACAAACAAACAAACAAGCAAGCAAACAAACATCGAGACAGAATCGACTGAAATTAGTACCGCCCTTGCTTCGCGCGGCGGTAATAATGAGAAACAATGAGGAAGATTGAGCTCTGAATGTCAACTGTAGTCTCAGGACTGCATTACCACTCATTTGTTGAATGTTTTAACAGTTAAAAAAAGCCCCCCCCCCCAAAAAAAAAAAAAAAAAAAAAACAGATAACAAAAAAAAACCAAAAAAAAGAAAAAAAAAAACGAAAAAAAAACAACACAAAAACCCCCAAAAATACAAAATGAAAAATGAAAAAAAAAAAAAACCTTTCTTTTTAAATTATTTTTTTAAAGCAAATAAGAAAAGCCTTGGTGTTTATTTTGACCGTCCTGAAATAAAATTACCACATAGCATTCTCTTTTATTGCCCATACATTTATCTTCTGCAGGACTACTGTAGCAAGTAAATGTTACATTTTCATGTATTTATCAGACATCCCAACCATACTTTTAAAATACATGTACTTATTCATATACATGTTTATTTAGATGTTTGTGCATATTTCAATCTGGTTCATTTCTTTTTCTCTTTATACATTTACTTCATAGTGAAAGCATGGGACAGACAGTGTGTGTCCAACTCACAGTGTCCCTAAGTAATAGTGTGATGTTGATTGTGCATTGTGACCAGCCAGTGATGTTATTGGAGTGTTGAATTGATTAGGGAGGATGCATACAGTGTAATGCACCGATGGTTTGGGTGAGCAAAGGGTCACTACAGAATGATGGTTAGTATAAAATGCTATGTTGAACACAGTGCTGTAGCTCACAACACCAAATCCTGATCTGGTCTGGCTCGTGAACTTTTAAAACTCCTTAGAGGGAATTTTGACACTAATAAATGTCTGTTCTTTTCCGTAGCTTAGATGGCTTTTTAACACATACATGTATTACAATACACTCTAGGCAGACATGCACCAATTAATACATTAGAAAAATACCCTTTCTGAGTAATAACAGATGACAAAGAGTGAGCTTTTCACAGCTTTTTTCTACTGGACCTACTGGATACATATGAAGCAAATATGATTAGATTGTGACTGTCATGTTACAGATTAATTGTAAAGGGTTTTTACATGCAGTTTGAAAATCAGCAACAGGTTAAAAGTTCTCTCAGTTCTGGGAAAAATCATTCTGAAGCAAAATTATTTATAAAATATTGGTCATAATTTTTTTTTTTTTTTAATGTTTCTACATACATGTATGGCTCAGATTGCACCAAAGAGCAGCTAAGAACCACTTCAGGGCCCGTTGTAAAGAGACCTTGCACTTTACACACATCAGTTCATACTCCTTCCAAGTTGCAGTGTTACATGTTTGAGTTTTATGTTGTTTACCACCCTGCGCCATGAGCGCCATATTGAGGCGGATATCAGCGCTATAGAAGAAGCCATCATCATCATCATCATATCACCATTTTTTTTTTTACATCAGTTAACATCTGCCTGGAATGTTAGTGACACTCCATCTCATGCCTTGATCCACAATGGTCAGTTCACATCTTCTGTTCCAGATTTTCATACATGGAACAACGAGACATTCAATTTTATACCACAATCCACAATGACCCGGTTACATCTGTTCAATATTGCCATGCCTTGAATATTATTAGTAAGTTCACATCTATTGAAGATTTCCATGCCTTGCATAGTATACATGTAAATGTACATGTAATATTCACTATACTGTTACTGTACAGGTAACATTCACTACACTGTTACTCTAATGTACAAGCTACAGACTACACTTGTCCTGATAAGACAATCTGAATAAGTAATGAGGACTAAACTTGTCTAAAGATTTGTCTAGAAAACCTTGTTCAGGTTCAACCGTGTCTTCCAGGAAGTACTCTATACTCAGTCCCAGTTTGAGAATTCACTGAAGAGAATGCTTGTGCCGATAAAAATCTAGTGTGCGTATTCAAAACGATGAAGGATGAAAATGCCTCAAATGCAACATTGCTTTGTGTTGGAATCATCTGTTTGTGAAAAACTAGAAGGGCTTGAACTCACATCCATGAAAACAGACAATGCCTATCACTCAACAGACTGTGTGTTCTGTACCTGTTTTAAAACCAACCTCAAAATGCAGCACTGAAAATTACTCATAAGTAATTGTCAGAAGGGGCCCATTTGAAAAAAAATGAAGCCATCTCTCATCATACCATGCAATGAACACTTTTGTCTCCTCATCTCATGTTGATATTCACAGTCCTTTCCATACAATACAGACATGAAATATTTGTCAGAAACCCCTGGAAATGTCAGCATTGCCTCTATGTTGCTGGTGCATGCGTACCCTAGGAGAGAGAGAGAGTGAAAAAAAAAGCTCCTGGAGCAAATTTCCCTCTCCCAAATCAATTCAAAGTGCAGTGGTTGGGTGATCATCGTAATAAAGGTCTTGGGGAAAAGCACTTCAGACTTGGGTATAGTCTGTAGTTGGGAGGCTTTGTTTTTTGCCAGTTCCCACAGTGCCAAGAATACAGATGATGAATTTTGGAGAATGAAGCAGAAGGTGGATGAAAACTCTAAATCATGGAGGGTGTCCTCTATCCATTGTTATTTACAGGGCACTCATAACTCTTCAATTCCCTTCATAGTTGTTTTTAATGATTTATTTCTATAAATGTTATGATGCATTGGAGCAGGTTATCATTGTCGAGTCTTTTAGTCTAGACTATATATGGAGATATTTTTTATTTATTTAAAGGAACAGAAGATGCAATTGAATACATGTATGTATTAAAGAGCAATTACATGTAGATAAGAAAAACAGTAGTCATTGAATCCAGTATTGGAAATATATTCCCAAATCAGGTAAAATAAATCATTGGACAGTTGAATTCTTTTTCCATTATGCAGTCTATAATATTTGCAGAGATTCCATCCAGTAAAAGATTAAATTGTGTGCTTAATCTACATATATTTTGGGTAATGATTTCCTTTAACACAGAGATAACACCCTTCTGGCTTTCAACAGATGGTACATTGTATGTACAGACATGTACTTTACCTCTTGAGACCAACCACAATTTGTTGTACTGAAAAACATACAGTATGAAAATAAATCCTGCATAACACACAGTCTCATATAAGTTATGCTTTTCAGTGAATTTAGGTTCCATCAAGTTCTTGTTAGGTTGTCTGTATTTTGCTGTTTCATCTACTGCACTGCAGGATAAAAATATAGAATAAGTCTAGACAGCTTCACTCGAAATGCAATGCTTTTACTAGAACTCCTGATTAGCCGTAATATTTGTTATACAATGTGTTTTTAATGAGTTCCAATGCTGGTTACAATGTATAGGGTTTTGCCTGTTGTCTGTACAGTAAGAATTCCGGTATCAGTAAGTGAAATTTGTATGAAATTTGCAATTTTTTTCTCTTGCTTTTCAAGAAAGATTATAATTTTATCCTCTCATTTCAAGAAATTTAATGATTTTCTTTCTGTTTCTTTCTACAGATAATCCCTCACCCTCATCCTTTCCCCCCAAGCCGACTACGCATTCCATCTTAACCTGGCGACGACCACGCACGGCTCCAAGATTGGGCTGCAAACCAGAACACCAAACGAAGAGTTCGTCCTGCCAGCGTTCCCGCCGGAGCAAAACCCAGCCCTGGACGGACCGGGGGACAGACCGAGGTTTCCGTTTGGTATGCCAGCGCCGGGAATGCCGGTACCGATGGACGGACGCGACCATGGTTACGTGCCGTGAGTAGTATTTCTTTCATCTTTCCTTGACCCAAAACCTAACCCAAGTTCGTGCAAATTTTGTCCAACATGAAAGACCAGTTTACTCATGAACAAATGTTGCTCTTGATGACCAGAACGGGAATGCTTGCACGAGGCTTGCTAGAACATAGCTTGCTAGAACATAGCTTGCTAGAACATAGCTCATCTAACATGTACAATGTACATTTGTAATACAACACCTGCATTTCATCTTTGGCTTTATGCATAGCAGGACAAGTGAAGAGTTTGTCAGGACTGGTTCTAAGGAGAAATTTTATCTGGAACTTTTATGAGAGTAAATTGTCTGGAGGTTTGTCTTTTTTATCAGATGGCTACATTCAATATGCTCCCAAAGCATTTTAAAATTATTTGAAAAAAGGTGATTGCACCAAAATTAGGTGAAATAAACATTAAAAAATGCACATCATTGATTGGATATGTTCCTTTTTTTGTGTGTGTGCATTTGCCAAATCGACAGAAAATGAACCAAAGCAAGCCCAGATCCTTGGACTTCGTATATAGTGAATCATATTGTCTTTCATCAATTTGATGTTGGACTTCAAATACCTTCAAATTGCTTGCACTTTGCTGGTATAAACAAAGCAAGAAACATAGGTTGTACCCACACCCAGGTTCAGTTATATGCTTAGTATTTTGAGAACAAACTAGAATTCTAATTTTGTAGAAAACCTCACTGATTACATCATACCATTTATCCTACCAAAGAGAAACTCTTTGCTCCTACTGAATATGAGCCTGCAAGCACCTGAGCAAAACAGCTTGGTTTGAGGAGAGAGAGAGTGAACCGAGATTGAGAGAGAGATAGGTGTAATGAGCCTGCGTCTTCATTACGTACAGTTCACTTTTGGGTCATTGTGCGGTGAGGTAAAGGCCAGTTTCAATCTCTATCTCGGGTTAGTGGCCTGCTAGTGTTTTGGCCATCACTATGATCAAATTTTGCATCTCCATGTAAGGTGCATATGGGAATTTTCTGATTCTTGCTTCGGCGTTGGATTGGTTTATCCCAAGTAGAGAAATCTGCCGATAGAAGGTGTGCACACATGTATGACTCATGAATACAGCCAAAATTAGTGGTCATATCTTTAAATAAGAATAACTGATGAGCTTTCTATTTCTTCTTATTATTATGTGGAAAGATATAGTGGCAATGTCACATGAAAAGAATTGTTCTTGAAATAAGAAATAATTAAAAATAACTTTGAACCAAATGTTGATGCCACATGTGTGTGTATACATGTACATACGGGTGTAGTGATTTTCACTGCATGTATGTGATTTTCAGCAAGTAAATGTATCTGTTGAAGAAATATTAATTAGTTTTTAGGTTATCATATTAGGGGCTAAATGAGATTTAAAGTTAACTACCGGTACTGATCTCAGTGAGTATTATAATACTCTGAGAAGGCAGAAAAAAGATCACATGATTGTCATCACCAGAAAAGTTTTTATATTGCACTTTGAACATTAGATTTCTTACAAATTTATGTAAGAAATCTTATGTAATTTAATGTTTACAAATATAATTTAATTACTGCCTTCCACCAATGTGAACCTTGGCTGTCGAAGCTTGGGTAAGGCCCTGCCTGATGTAGCAATAGCTCATATAGCATTGTGCCAGATGGATCTATCAATAGAGATGCTGTACATAACATTGACAGAAATTACAATTTTAAGTTCATTGATCAAGAACACATTAATTAATAAACTGGTATGTTTTTTATTGAAAACTTTCCTGGATTGTCAGTGAATTGATTAATACATTCTGTTGAAAATTGCAAAAATGTAGTGTTGTGTTTCAGTTATTTTAAAGCATGAATTTACAATATAGATGAATCTTCATAAAGACCACTGAAGGGTAGGAAAACAAAGGAAACTGCATGTATTCAAAAAATGATATTCTAATACAGGTTTCAATAAGAACGCTGCTCAAGCGAAGAAAATAAGTGAGCGTTTGAACTACAGATGGTCTTGATACATTACTGTACATTGTACATTGCAAAGGCAGGTTAAACTATCCCTGTCTGTTCTGGGATTCAGTATTACGTAAATACATCTCTAAATTTTATACCTGTACATGTTGTTTATAGCCCCAACTCCCCAAAATTGCAGAGTCAGTAATCATTCCAAATCACCGGCATGCTTTGCATCCTCCCGTTAAGGGACTGTTGCTGCAACACCACTCACAAGGGCCTTAAAGGGAAGCACAGATTCATTAGCTGTGACGAATTTCTTCCTTCCCGTCAGGGTTAGAAATGAAATAAAAATGTTGAGAAGGGAATTTGGTTAGTCATCTTTCTGGTTTTCAGACAGGTAGCGTTATTCCCATGAATGTGTCGGTGTTGGCAGGCGATATGGCAGTGCCTATGGAGGCAAGAGGAAGCAAGGCTCACAGATTTTTGTAAGCCCCAAGTGTATTGCAGCTTGAGTGCATTAAAGGGCAAATCACCAGTATGAGGTCCAGTTTCCACATCATTCATATAAGGTCACTAAATAATTTTTTTATTTGTCATAAAAGAAGAAAGGTGCTATATCAATGCAAATTTGTACTCTTATTTGATTTTCCTAGCAGTGCTCAAATGGCTGAAATCCTTTTTGATCATTTATTTACGTATGTTTGTTGTTGTTTTTTGAAGATCATTGTTTACATCATCACTTATTGATGCATTAACATATTCTTCAGGTAACCCCTCATTGAAAACACCTTGTATTGATCAAATCTTGTGTTGATCAAATCTTGTGTGGGAAGACATTAAAAGGAAGATTAGATCAGTTCTTGGTATTTATAAAACATTAACTCATATTTCAATTTTCCCTTTGAATCTACATGTATATACCCAAGTTTATGCTGCTATCAGCATCTTTTTTTGTGAATGAAGGTGTTAGCTTGGCTCTGATGAAAGATAGGCCGCAATTGTGTTATAGCACAGTACTCTGACAGGATGTCTTCATAAACGGAAATCGGCGTGAATGTGTGGCAACAAACGATAAGAAGTTGAGCATGAGAGAAGGGGCGGGGCTTGGCATCACGGCCGCGTGGGGAAATGGCCAATGACAGGTCAGGAAGAACAAGGAGGAAAAGTGTGGTCCTGAGCGCACATGTGACAAATTTCCATTTGTCTAATAGCCCACTGGTCGTAATTGAATCGTGAGCACACTTAATTTGTAGCAGAAAGAAATTACTGTGTTTGTTATCATCGGCATCATGATACTGTCCATGTACATCTGCATACACTTGGTTATTTGAAAATAATTTTTAAAGGAGACCAGCAATGAAAAGAGAAGAAGTAAATGCTATGATTCATGTCTTCCGGCCCCCTTTTTTTTAAAGCAAATTTGCGGGTTGGTACTGTTTTTTCCTTTAAAATCTACTTGCCTTCCTTCCTTGCCCCTGTGTACACAATGTGCCTATGCAATAATCTTGATACATTTTCCCATGTGCACCTTCATTTATATTTGTGCAGTCATTCTACTTTGTTTACAACTACATGTATTTCTCTTGTCTTGAATTTTGGATTGACAATCCAAACTTCCTATTTCCTATTATTTTGAAGCTTTTGTCATTGAATTTGCATGAAGGGGTAATTATATTATATATTTTTTCTGAAGAAATATTTGCTATTTTAAGAACTTAATTTTCAACATTGGCCTATATTTGCAAATTATACATGTAGATTCAGTTATGCAGCTAAATCATGTAGATCTGTTAAATTTGCTGTGCTTGTTTATTTACAGGCAGGCTGGACATAAACAGGAGTCCAAGGGCAAAA
>CM046868.1:19372229-19483505 GCA_025617745.1 Heliocidaris erythrogramma | reverse complement strand
CATTTAAAAAGATAAATGTTTTTATTATCTTGATTATAATGTTTTTTCCCGGTAAAATTCGCAAAATTAGCTTTCAAATTCATTTTCAAACGTATTCAAGCGATTTGCTTACTAGTATCCCGTTTACTCCTTTTGTTCAAATTAGTTTTCAGGCGTTCAAATTCATTTTCCAGCGTAGAAAAATGTGGTCAAACATCCAAATTAATTTATCATCGTTCAATTTAAAAAGGCCAAAACGTCATTCAAATTCATTTGCTACAACTTGGTTGCGGAATCTTGCCCGAGTTTTACTTACCTTTTCATTAATAGTCAGCAGTATGTTCATTCATTTTCAAACAGGTACAAGAAGTACAGAAAATAGTTGGGCTTTGCCCTTTTTTATGAATCAAACTTCTCCAATTCTATGTTTTGAAATGTAATTTGTTGTTGCAAAATGATGAAAGCGTCTAATGATATGGTGTAAAAACGAATTATTGGACTACAGACACTTAACTTTTCAGATACTGTATCGTTTCAAATGTGTATATACAGCATATTCAACAAGTTCAAAGTAGCCTTTCACGTCATATGGTCTGTCTTTTTCATTTTGTTTAATTTTATTTTTTTCAGTTGACCTTTCGCATTGTTATTTCTTGTTTGTTTTCGATAATCGCAGCCCCCCCCCCCCCAAAAAAAAAAAAGATAAGAAAAAAAAATAGGAGGGGAGCTAAGGGGGCTCGAGCAACCCCACATAGTCAGAAATCTTATCCATTTTGTTCTTAGTTATCATTATGTTCCATGAATTTACATTTTTGTAGAGTAATGTCATTTTTCATCATTATCAGTTCCCATCTTGATTTATGACACTGCAAGAACACGTCTTTGAATATTGTTTCTAAATCTTATCTTGTAAACAAATTGTAAATTCGAAGGGATGTGTGCATTGTTAAAGCCATTGCTTAAATCGCGAACATGCTTGTCTGTTGATGATATCGAATTCCCAAATGTTCGCGATCCGAAGCTCTCGTGATTTTGAATCCTCATTTTTGTAAAAGTTTAATTTGAATGCTCATTCTATCAAAATGCATGATGAAAGTATGCGATCGATTGCCCTTAAAATCAAATTGAATGCTTATTTTATGCAATTGAATGAGCATTCAAATTCAGATGAAATCGAGCGACTGTTCATCAATTTGGCTGCTGTTTTGATGGATTTGACGGGATGATTTATATTACAAACGTGACCAGATTCCATAGGGGAGGGGAGTTGTATCTCAAGCTACTGTCCCGACAGAATTTTGAATTGAATAATGTCCCTTGCCCCTTGTCTACATTATCTAACAAGGTTTGTATCATTTCTGTATCTTTCCTCTCATGTGATTCATTTGGCATTCCAATGCAGGAATATGCAGCAAGTTACAAAACATCAGGGCGCCATCTTGAGAGCCTATAAGTTAATGTAAAAGATGAAGGTACCAGTTTCATATTTTGTTATATATTTCATATATACGGTATAAAGACGGCTCCTCATGGGAAATAGTGTTCACTTTTTTTTTTCAACATGGATTCCTATATGTAAAACTTAATGCTGAAAACGAAGGCACCGACTGATTTTTTTTTTTATCAAAAGGGCCCAAATTTTATGTTTTAGTGGCTCGCCATAATTTTTATGCATTTCAGAGCCAACCTTGGTGCTAGAAACGTTCGTTTGGTGTTGAACTGTTGAAGACCCACTATAAACAGTAAAATGGAACATGGTAATGGTTAAGACCCACCAAAGGCCACAGGGGCCACGTATTTGTTCCAAAAGGGCCCAAAGGACCAGTTAATCACTAGAGTCGAAAACAGTACTTTAAATGTTTTTTTGGGGTAATAGAAGCTCATTTCACTGACTAAAATATATCAAAATATATGCACATGATGTGCCGAACTGATAACGTATGATGAATAATACACGGCGGGCACCTACAGCTTCCATTTTAAAAGGTTTCAGGCCCAGTTTCGTAAATAAGGGCACATCAAAGGGCCCATAGTCTTGCTCAAATAATGCAGTGAGCTTTAACACTACTGTTCTCTAAAGTGATATCAGTATAAAGAAGTATGTCCAAAGCGCCACAGTTCGAAATTCTAGCATTCCAGGAGAAATTTTGAGTGCTAAAATCAAAGTTTGAAAACACCTTTCCGGCGAATATGGCAGGATATGTAAAACAGTCCAATACGTAGATTTTTGAGTGCTCCCATGAAGAAAAAATGGTAAAGAATTTATGTTAATTTAAAGTTGTTAGCTTTCTATTTACACCCTCGTAGCCAGAAGTTAGGGGGTTGGGGAGGGAGGGGCACAAAGTTTTGCGCAATCCGACCGCCCGGGCGGTCGGATTGCGCTCGCATTTGTCTTTACATATTTATTGCTGTTTGAAAACCCTATAACCCTAACCCAATACCCCGTTTGATTTAGCTCTGATATTATTTTGATAAGTACTGCTGGAACTCAGTCATAAGAAGCTTTTTCACACTCATACAAATAAGAATGGACAAATAACAAAACTTACATCTAGAAAGATATATAAAAGCTTTACGTATATATCAAAATGATATAGTGCATGTAAGCAAATTTTTAAAAACTGATTATGGTATAGAAAGCTAATTGCGTCATCATTTTCTCCAATTTATTACATTCGTTTCCGTGAAAACAGGTATTACTCTCACGTATGAAGGCAATTCATTTCACAAAACATATTTTCATTCAACATAAACATATTCTTGGTTCTAATGGGAGTCTGCAGGGACGGCGGTTTTTATATACAGGCCACCCGTAATCTGATAAAAGGGTCGGCCTATACATCATCTGCATCTACACATCACATTTCTTCCTTTACTTTTTTCTTTTTTCCATCCATCTTTTTTTTTTCCTTTTTCGTCTTATATGAGATTTTAGCATTTTTATCAGCGTGTTTATCGAGGCATTTGTCTATGAGGTGACCGATCTGATGTCAACAACTCCGACCCCCCCCCCCCCCTCACCCAACAGCCATAAAAGACGAATACAGACATGCGCAATATATTTATTCTAATTCCTTTCATCAAACAGCATATTGTATAAAATGTAGGTCATAAACATTAAAGGCCTATTCTTAGAAATATAATTTTAAAGAATTATGACTTCTATTATATTGTCTCAGAAACTGTAGCCGAAAAATTTATTGCAATATTGAGACGTGTCGAATAATAATACATGTATTTACAAAATTGGCCTCATCACACCTGACATAATTTATGTGTAAACTCCTATATCCGAAATATTTTGCAGCCGTCAGACCGTGTGTAGATGTAGGCCTACTCGGGAACATGGGTTTCGATCGGGGGGGGGGGGTGCAAAAAATGCAAAGGAGAGAAAGAAAAAAAAGGGGAAATGAAGAAAAATCATAATCCTTACAGATTATGTTCCCCTATATCCGCTGGGTAAATGCACTAGAAATTTAGTTTTGAAGGTTTGAAATGCGAAAATTTTCCAAAGCTCGGTCGTTTTGCTCCCTCGCACAATTATGTTCGTTCAGGATCTCGTAATTTCGCGCCCTCAGTATATAGTTCTTAAACAGATTAAAGGGTTCAAAATTTGCAAAAAATATGTAAAAAGATGTAATTGCTTTATGACTCCTGCTCATAGGCGTATAGTCAGGGGGCACAAGGGGCCCATGCCCCTTATTCATCCCCCTAAAAAAAAGCGAGAGCGAAAAAGCGGGGGAAGTGAGAGAACAAAAGCCTAAAGAGGCCTACGAGCCGTTATCTTTCAATCAAAATTTGCTAAAACGTCAAAGTATTCGCGCTTTGCGCGGGAAGGGGGAAGTAACTCCCCTCTCCCTGCATCCATGCCTGTGACATACAGTGCAGTATATTACCTCCAAATAATTGAAAAGCAGTCCAGGTGTCGAGCTAACTTTCCGCCTAAAAAAGGTATACGAGCCGTTATCTTTCCCTCAAATTTGCTATAAAACGTTAGAGCTTTTAAAATCCCCCTCCCTACACCCATCCCTGTTACAACAGTGCAGTGTTACGTACAAATAACTGAATAGCAATCCGGGCGTCGAACTAACTTTTCCCCTAAAAAAAAGTGCTACGAGCCGTTATCTTTCTTTCAAACGTCAGAGCTTTCACGCTTAGCGGGAGAGGGGGAAACTCCCCCCTCACTGCACCCGTTAACCGTTTATCAATGTATAAATTCGAGCTTCTCACCGCTCAGTATTGCGGTGGTCAATTGCAAAATTTCCTGGGTAAAACGCAAAAGAAATTGCGTTTTTTTAGGGTTAAAAATTGAACAATTTGCCGCTCGGTCGCTTGGTCCCTCGCTCGTACAATAACCTAGCTAAGTTTGGGCACTCGGGGGGGGGGGGGGGGGGGCGTAACTTCATTGTTTGCCCGGGCGCCATAATCCCATAATAGATACGCCACTGGGTTCTTGTATTGAGAGAAAATAGAACAAACTATAAATATCTCATACGCTATATGTATGCTGTACAGTAGGATATTAAAAAAGAGGAGCTCACACTGAATATAGGCCCTTCTCACTCCCGAGAAATTATTTTTTAGACTCTTATTTTAGTTCAAAAATTTCCCCAATTAAAAATGAATAATAGTTATAATGAAAAAGAAGAGCGTAACTCTCCCCAAAATAGGATTAAACCAAGAACATAGTCCTCAGCTTTTTTTCATTTTCTGTATTTTACTGAATGGATAGATCAACAGCTGTCTCCCTGTCTCGATTTAAGCAGATGCCAAAGCCCCTCCCGCATCCACTACCCCTACCCAAAGGGCACACACCCCCTCCCCAAATAAAATCCTGGATACGAGAGTGTAAACAGAAAAGCTATAAACAACTTCCACTGAACATATTTATTTGCCCTTTTTTCATCTTTATGGGAGTGGGAGTATACACAACTGAAAGCTACGTTTGGGACTGTTTTACAAATCCTGCAGAGGTGTTTACGAACGTTGATTTTAGCACTCGAAATTTCTCTTGGAATGCTCAAATTTTGAACTATGATAGTTTCTACATACTTCTTTGTACTGAAACCAGTATAAAGAACAATTTTGTTACAGATCACTGCATTATTTAGGAAGACTATGGACCCTTTGATGGGCCCTTATTTACGAAAATGGGCCTGAAACCTATTTAATGGAAGCTAGGTGTTTGAAATGAAAATAAAATTGAATTGAATTGAATTGAATTAGGTGCCCGCCGTGTATATTTATTGTATATGACTATCACCAATAACATCGGCACATCACGTAGCATAATTATGTTTCGATATGCAAGACAGAGATTTATATGATTTTTAATGCATTTTCAACTGGGCCGTAATTAATAGATTCAGGGATCCCATGTCCTTTCAGGTACATGTACATGTACCTCCAAAATGATGTAATCTTGGTTGATTTGATAAATACTATTTTTAGAACATATTTAAAAATATCTTGAGAAAGAAAATATGTCATGCCACTATAGTTTAATGCTCTCTATTCACTTACGTTACATTTGGCCCTCTAAATCAGAATTTGGGCACTTGACACATATTTGGCCACCATATTATCATAACCACAATGTATAATAATATTTTGATACCAAAATAGTCATTTACTAAGCTTCTATTACCTCAAGAAAAGCATTTAAACCACCGTTTTCGACTCTATAGTAATTAGCTGGTCCTTTGAAGAAAGATGTTATTTCGTCATCAGAATCGATAAGATACAAAAATAAACGTATTTCGGGCAATTCGCTGCCCAAAGGATATTCGGTCATTATTTTCACCGCCCTCATCCGAGGATATTCAGGCATGCACTTCGCTGCGATGAAATGAGGCGATAGTTGCCCAAATATCGGAACTTTAAATATCTTCGGGGGGGGGGGGGGGCGCCGCTCACAGCCCCTACCCGAGGCTCCTACTGTGCCTGGATCTCAGTCCATCTGATAAATTTGTATAGCCTGTGGATGCCAATATCATACAACTATTTATATTCTTATTAAAAGACAAACATTTGTAAAAGAATTCTCCTATATTATATATGCAGAAAGTATGGGAAGAAGAAGAGAAGAAGAAGAAGAAGAAGAAGAAGAAGAAGAAGAAGAAGAAGAAGAAGAAGAAGAAGAAGAAGAAGAAGAAGAAGAAGAAGAAGAAGAAGAAGAAGAAGAAGAGAAGAAGAAGAAGAAGGAGAAGAAGAAGAAGAAGAAGAAGAAGAAGAATGAGAACAAGAAGTAGTCCTCAAGCTGTCAAAATTAGCTGACAACAGTAAAAAACAAAAAAAAGGGAAAATCGGTCTTATTTTCATTAATATTTTTATTCATTCTTTGTTCTTCTGTGTTCTTTTTTTTTTTTTGGGGGGGGGGGTGCGGTGGGTCACAACCATAGATAAAAAAAAACCGCCCTACCACTCCCTTGTAAATTGTTCTCGGATACTATTATATTATTGTCGGATATTTTATTGTGACAAGTATTTAAGCATCAAGCAGAAAAATATGTTTCCATTATATTTCATACTAGCTTTTATTTTCTTGTTGTTGGTGCAGTTACCACTCGATTTCTGTTATTTCATCAGTACAGAACGTAATTCCACAATATTTTACTCTAGATATAGATGCTTTGACGACTTCATCAATATGTTGCGTTGTGTTCACCGGGGGGGGGGGGGGGGGGTACTCAGATTATAATCGGACGGGGGTGTGCGGCTGAGAACTCCAGACCCATACCCACATTTAAGGGTCCTTTTGCTGTAAATAGGCACCCATGTCTAAGGATTTTTTGTGAAAAATGGACCCATGTCTAAGGATCTAAGGGAGAAAAGAGAGGAATGAAACAAATGATAAGAGCCGGGATAAGAGACCCATGTCTAAGGATTTTTTGGGGAAAAATGGGACCCATGTCTAAGGATCTTTTTAATGAAAAGGGGACCCATGTCTAAGGATCTTTCTTCAAAAAGTCACCCTTCCCAGCGGCACATCCCCGTATACCCAATATACGTGAGTACCCCCCCCCCCCCCCGGGTGTTCAACCGTCTTAGCTCTAGTTTGATCAAGGAGGTTTCCGGGAGAGAACACCGTTCGCGTTATATGTCATTCATAATTATGTGCATGTTAGAAATGGTTCACATACAAATTATGAATCCACGACTATCCCTTTAACATTGGTAGATAGTCTTATACTCCAGTTGTTTGTATTGAAACAACGCTACTTATGCCCCAGTAACATGTGGAGTCATGCAGAGGTAGTCCGTATTATTTGTAGTTACGACTCGCAAACAACTAAACAATTATGTCGGCTTCGGGTAGAGTCCTCCAGTAAAACAGTGATGTCCTTTTTAGAGGAACAAGCATGATTACCGAGCTCCAGAGCTGTTTTTGTAGGCGAAAGGAATACATATGTATAGATATTGATATTCTACATTGGTAAGATTTATTCTGGTTTACATTTTGTCTAATATTGTGTCGTGAATGAACAAGAAGTGAGTCCGTAATAAATGGGCTTGCACGTACTACAACACTGGGGCTGTAGCGCTGTGTGCAATGACTACACTGCTGCTGAAGGGCATGCTCGGCAGCAAAGTTTGTACATTGCGTTAGCGTGTAGGCCTAGATGCTGGCTCGCTTACCCGAAGCTGTGGCTTGGCACGTTCGCCACGACACGGACATGACGGCTGTAGTGTAGATCTATGATGATGATGCCTACATTTAGTTCCATATTCACTTTGCATGATGGTCATGTAACATGATTAATTAATGATTCTTGTGATTTATGACTCAATTGATATGACTGATGCTCACAATTCAGGAGTTAAATTTCTATAATCTGATAATCATGCTCAGTTGTCTCGGTCATCACTGACACTGTCCTGTCGCCTGGACTTTGGTCATGTTGGTCACTGCACTGCTGCACACCACGAATAGTGGTCATATTGACCACTACGATATGCATGCAAATATAGTTGGTATTTTCTGTCGCGTGTACTAACGATATGGGGGAAAATATTTTAAATACTTTCAAATTCAGCCATTAAAAAGTCTCACTCCTAACTGAAATGGCCGTTAGGAAGAACTTTTGATATTTCCAGCAAAATCCAAAGTCAAAATCATGTCCAAAACCAAAGAAATCCCTGCCGATTTTTTTCGTGATCGCGTGTTGTTTACAATCATACCGCCGATGTCTTAGACTAAAATCGGGCAATAAAATTTTTGTCCACGAAGAAACTCGGGATCACAAGCACACATCGATGTCAACAATCGCGCACACAGAAAATTGGGACTTTCCCGTGTACGCGATAGGGACATTGGGGAGATGTCAGCGCCCACGGCAACCAGGAAATGTACACAATGACTCCGATAGCTCGTTTTCGCAAGAATCGACAGTAAATTACGGATTTCATTTTTGGAATTATCTTTTCCAACATCGGTGAGTTGAATTTATTGTATTTCCTGGATATGTTGGGGTTGGTTTTTGTAAATTAAATGCCGATTTTGAGTGAATGTTGGTGACTTTCGTGCAGTGGTGTTTGAAAAAGTTGAGGTGTTATGACTGCCTATATTCTACACACAAAGTACATGTATAGTCATGTAGCT
The DNA here is from genome assembly GCA_025617745.1 of Heliocidaris erythrogramma. NCBI lineage: Eukaryota > Metazoa > Echinodermata > Echinoidea > Camarodonta > Echinometridae > Heliocidaris > Heliocidaris erythrogramma. The sequence goes on along the minus strand of CM046868.1, from coordinate 19,474,924 downwards.
ATGAGTTCACTGCTGCAGCTATTTTAAAAATCGGGTCTATCATGAGCTATTCTGATACTTTTGTTGCTTCTTAAAGGGAAAGTCCACCCTGATTTCAAGTTGGTTTTAAATGAAGCAGAATAATGAGAAAACAGAATAGTAAAAGTTTGAGCCAAATCCGATAAGAAAGAAAGTTATGATTTTTAAAAGTTGTAATCAATGAAACACAAATTAGCAACTCTGTGGCGTATCTGGCGAGCTCCTCTCCCATTTGCTCAGTACATAAAAATTCATAAATTTTCATTTTCTTGGGTTTTGGTGAAGGAATAGATTTGTTTCATACATAAGAGCAATGATTATATCTAGACTAAGGTGCATGTATGATTGAATACTTTCTTTAGAGAAAATGGAAATTAATGATATTTGGGGTGCAGGGAAATGGGAGAGGAGCTCGCCAGATACATCATGGAGTTGGCAATTTGTGTTTGATTGATTACAAATTCAAAAATTCATAACTTTCCTATTTCTTATCGTATTTTTCTCAACCCTTCACTGATCCTTTTCTTTATTTTTTCTGCTTTTTTTAAAACCAACTTTAATGATTTTTGGGATTTTCAAACTATGAGTATTGCAGCCCAATATCAATGCTAGATTAACCTATTATGACTGTAGTCCAGTGGAAAATTTGTTTGTACATTTGATAGATCTGTTAGTCATATCATAGAAGAGACCAAGCATACTCCATTGAGCCCAAATCTTTAACCTGCAAATATTTGTAAAAGGGCAAGTCTAAGATATTTAGTAATTTGGTGTCCCATACGTTATCAACTGAATACAATTATCAGAATCTGAGATGTGGTTGGTAATGTATGGGACATAGCTTGGACTTTCCCTAAAGGCTTACAAAACATACATGTAACATTCATACATACAACGTAGTAGGTAACCCAAGATGTACTTGTCTGTAAGTACATGTAGATCTCTAAAATTGTTCTACTTTGTACGATAATATGGATGATAATAATATTGATCATGTTATAGATGATGTACATGTATGTACATCTGTTTTTATAGAGCATTTTAAGAACTTTCATTGTCACTGATCAAAGTGCTTTGTAGTGTATTTATAGCCTGGTCCTTTGATTAAAGTTTATTTCCACAATTAAAACTCTATTCTCCTCTCCTCTGGGAGCATTTCAGCCTGTAATCATTTTGCAGGTGCAAACATGGCAATTCAACAATAATGATGATTGCTTCTTACTGAGTAAACCCTCTTATACACCTGGATAGAGTGAAGGAATGTAGATAAAAATACCTCTAGCTGTATATGTAGATCAAAATGGCGAGCTACATGCAGGTAGGATCAAACCCATGATAGTAGTATCTGATCAGCAACTGGTTCTGTTTGAAAACTAAATGCAAACAGCCAGTTTGTCCAGTGGTCGACTCGCTGGCCTGCTGATGACCCAGGGTTTGATTCTGTCTTTTGGAAGAATATGTTAATGGTTGTCATCCAGATGTAAATAATTGCAAATGATTGATATACATTTGTGAAAATGATTACACACATGCACACATTTCCACAGGAGGTGCCAACAAAGTTGTCACATAAAAGCCTGTAGCTGTACATGTGTGTAGGTTTATAGCGTCTACAGTTTGCAGACTGAATAATTCAGAATTTCAGATGCAAGATCATTACTTTTGTTTGTTCCTACAAAATCAACAACCCCAAGAGCCCCAAAATACTAACATGCTAACATTTATTACATTAGAAGAAGTTGAAATTTCAGCCAGAAAATGTAAAGACAGTATTCAATTCCAGGAGAGAAGCACTGTTATTCTAAATATTGTTCATACATATAGTTAACACTTACTATGCCATTTTGAAGAGACTCTACACACCAACCCCATAGAAGAGTATTTATGTGTCAAACAAAGAGTTCATGCACATGGATACGATTTTTGAGGTTTTTTAGATGCATCATGCATAATTCAAAATCATGATGAGAATCACACAATATGCACACCAGTGCAAAGGACCAGTAGTAATTAGATAGTAGTTTATAGTACATGTAGCATCATTAGATGTGATGTTTAAAGAAGTATAAAAGTATGTAATTTACTTATTGAATGAACAAAAGATGATCTCTGAGTGATCCTTGTATTTAAAGTTTAAATCAAAAGCATACAATGCTCTCACATATGTTGGATCCTTTGTCTTTTTAGAACTGAAACACTACTAGCATTGAAGTACAAGCCTGATGAATTTATGAAATATACTTCATTTATTTTGTAGCTTGGTGAATTGGTAAGACAAATTCAGAGCTACATATGTCTTATCAAGTTCTGGTAATTGAATCACATTTCAAGAGCAATTAGCTTCAAGTAATGCTGAATTTTATTTCATTTCATATTAATTCATTGGAAAACCCCACTTAACAGTGTAGTCCGAAGATAATTTACAACTGGATAGAAAATAATTTAGAACCGGATATGATATTGTTTGTAACAGAAAAAAAAAACTTTTATATATATCTGCTAGCAAAACAACAGATCATTATTTTTGTCACTATTATTTTTTATTACAACCTTAACTACATACATGCACTTGTATCGTAAATGGATGTATACCCTTTGAAACTGTTAATAATAATTATTGTGGTAGGCCTCAATACATTATACATGTACATGTACATTGTACATGTAGCTAAAACAGTAACAGTTATGAAACAGAAACAAATCATAATATACTATACTCATAAATCCTTCCAGAGAACTGAAGGGTAATACATCCTTGATATTTTTAGTTATCCAGGTTACCGCAAAAAGGAAGCACTTCTTCAAAAGTAGGAAATGCCAGTGATGGTGAAACTTTGTGTTAATTTGTTGACATGCAGAATAAACCTCTGTGGTTTCTTGGGTATGAAGTATAAATGAGTGTTTTGGAGATGCTTAGTTTAGAACCTCAGATCCAGTTTGTATTTAAATTTGGTTTAGATTATTCTACATGTACTGTATGTTACTATGTTTGTCTCCATGATTTACATGATGTACATTATACTTTAATATCTGGAAGGATGTATGAGAACAACACTAATTGTCGTCCTATCTGAAATGCTTTACACCAGTAAAGCATGTGTATTTTCTTAGGTATTCTTTGTAAGTTTGTATCGGTGCATTTTGTGTACATGGGCAAGTCCAATATATGTCCCACCATATATACCAAGTGTTATTGTATTGTATTACAGAATTGTGAAGATGAACATACATAAAAGTATCAGTTTACTTGACACTGATCAGATCCAAGCCTCTAGCAGGGCTATCAGTTTGATACATAGTCATCAGATAAACTAAAATTTTAGTTGTGGTCGCTAAGGTATACAACAAAGTAGCTTGGGCTTGCTCACATTGTATGTTCATGTAGGCTACCAGGCTATACTGTATGCAAATTTTACTGAAATTATGGTATTTCAGCTGTAACTTTTAAAGAATATATTGAATCAGAGCATCGTTTTAACATCACAAATGATTACTTGAATGGAATATGATTCCAGGGCTTATTACTACATGTATGTACATGTGTGCATGGATTAATGTAGCATAGAAAGTTGGCATGGATGACACTTGTAAAGCACACTCATCTTGTAGAATCACATCTGTGATTCATGCTTCAATAATTTATGTCTACATATTTAGTATATTTAGCCAAAGCTTCAGTTCAATCATATTACAGTCAATGGAAAATGATTTCCTTCACCAATCTATCATACACAGATGCAGAGTGGAATGGAATGGAACAGTTTGTTATTTACATTTAAACTTTACGACTGAGTCAACATGGTTAACTGACAGTTAAATGGCCGTTAGATGCAGACTTTGAAAAATGTTGAACCAGTAATTGAATAAGAAAAAAAGAAGGAAGGAGAAAGAAGTACATGTATGTCTACGCAGACTATGTTCTGCACTGTGCATATCGTCTGTTTGGAGCCAGAAGGGTATTAACTCCTATACTTTAAACACATGGTTAATGCCCTTCTAGCTCTCAACAGACAATATGTATGTTTACATAATAGAGATATGTACATATACAGTGCACAGGGGAATTTTAGTGGTGTAGTACATCATAAATATCAAGGCTTAGTCGGAAACTGACCCTCAAAAGAAAAATAATCAATCAGAAAAAGTTCCCTCATTTCTTTGCCGAGATCAAGTAATGCAATCTAAACGCATGGCTTTGATCTCAAAACTGGAAATCATTAGCATGGCATTTCATGTCTTATTCTGTTAGCATGCTCACAAAATGTGCGGCTCTACGGTATAAAAATTCCCAACCATGTTCGCAAAAATGCACATCCTCATTGACTACAACAAATTCTTGGTGGATAGTGCGCATGTCTGCCGCATGACTATGGAAAGATAGTATAGCGCGGCAATGCAGTAGTGTATTGTGAAAGATATTAAAGGGGGTGTAAACTGACGAGACTGTGTCTTTCCTTTAGCCTGACTCGGGGGCCAATTGGGTTTAACCTCAACTATGATGCGACAGCAGTAGTCGCTCCTCATGTACATACGTGCAACATACACGAAACTGAAGAGTACGGGTAACTTCCTTCTGTTTCGCAAATGCTGACCATGTAGAGATTAAGTCGCTGACTACCGTTAGCTGAGGTCCATTCGTTTACGTGCAGTTGTCCCCCCCCCAAAAAAAAAAAGGGATGTAGATGACGTTATCCAGTATTTGCCGTGCAACACCCCCTTTAACTGAAACTGAAGCCCTGTTTGCTTTTACAGGATTTGTTTGCAATTGTTTGCATGGTAGCTTAAACTATACAGATAAACTGAGCATAAAAAGAATGTGGACACTCTTTATTGTTCAAACTTTCATATAAACTGTCAATATAATGAAATATATATCAAATTATAGAAAAATTGATTTCTCTAGCAATATCAATTAAGATGAATTAAGATCAATTTTTGAACTTTCATGCTTAGATGAGCATATTCATTTTACCATTAGAAGGTCTGATTAAGAAAATTGCAAAAATAGAGCGAGTAGCCAATCAAATGTTTATGAACATATGTGTGCATCTGTATGACATTCTTGTTTAAAACTTAAAATAAACTAGATTGATACTGTTTAGCAACAGTGAACCGCCGCGCCTGCGCGATGTAGTGTCCCACCTCATTACCATTCAATAAGAATTAATTGCGGATGCGCTGTGGTGTAGTGGATTGGGGTTCTTGTCTTTGGATCTGAGGGTCGCAGGTTCGAACCCAACTATGTCTGGTGTGTATGTCCTTGGGCAAGGCATTTTATCAGCTCGCTTTTTTTACCCATGAGTGATGGGAACCTTGGTCGGGTGTTAACTAAGCCGGGAGTGTCATACCTCGGTAATGTATTCATTTTTATGATTTTCATTAAATGAAAACCTTATCAGCGTCTCAAAAGTAAACTTATTAAATGCATTCCGTACAAATTCACATTTTGTATGAACTAGACCTAAAAATCATCTTTGAAATGAAAGCTCCGAGTGCTCTGAGTGGTTAGCACTCGCATGAGTCTCTACTGAGGCCTGCGGTAACGAACTACTGTCTGTACTGGGGATAGAATCGAAAAATATCAGAAATTGTTAAATAAATCCCCAGAACAGACAGTTATTCATCTCTAGGCTACCGTCTAGAACTACTCGGCTGTAAGTTAGGCCCACTCAGGGCACCGTTACTATCCTTGGCTGTGAAAAAAAAAAAAAACGTGGGACTACACACTAACGAGAGTCTACGGCGACTCCCTTAAATCATTGCTGGGGGCACAAATGCACGCAGTTTTATCAGGTTTTACCTGTGTAATTTTTTTAGGTGTCTTACCTTATCATATCATGCTGTTCTTGCACCCATTGCGTCCAAGAAAATGAAAATATCTGATTTTGGTTCTTGCTTCCTTTTTATCGTCTCACTCACGGTAACTGTCTATCACGTTTCCTTGATACACATTATTGCCATAGAGCTCTCGGCGATTGTTATGCAGATTACGTACAGCTCACAAAAATAGTTTTGATCCACACCGTTGCGCGCGCGCGGATACGATAACTCAATAGATACTATGTTGCAGTGCTTTTTCGTACACTGCATGCACAGTACGTGTATATAAAAGGCTGTACCTTCGGCGCTATAAAATCAAAAAAATTAATTAAAAAAATTAATTTAAAAAAATCAGATGCACCTGTGACCGTGGAATTCAATAGGAAATCGCATATTACTTAGATGAAGATTCGCTGAAAGTTTGGTGAACTGAAATGGAACCATTCAAATGCACTAACAAACAAACAAACAAGCAAGCAAACAAACATCGAGACAGAATCAACGGAAATTAGTACCGCCCTTGCTTCGCGCGGCGGTAATAATGAGAAACAATGAGGAAGATTGAGCTCTGAATGTCAACTGTAGTCTCAGGACTGCATTACCACTCATTTGTTGAATGTTTTAACAGTTAAAAAAAGCCCCCCCCCCAAAAAAAAAAAAAAAAAAAAAAACAGATAACAAAAAAAAACCAAAAAAAGAAAAAAAAACGAAAAAAAAACAACACAAAAACCCCAAAAATACAAAATGAAAAATGAAAAAAAAAAAAAACCTTTCTTTTTAAATTATTTTTTTAAAGCAAATAAGAAAAGCCTTGGTGTTTATTTTGACCGTCCTGAAATAAAATTACCACATAGCATTCTCTTTTATTGCCCATACATTTATCTTCTGCAGGACTACTGTAGCAAGTAAATGTTACATTTTCATGTATTTATCAGACATCCCAACCATACTTTTAAAATACATGTACTTATTCATGTACATGTTTATTTAGATGTTTCTGCATATTTCAATCTGGTTCATTTCTTTTTCTCTTACATGTACTTCATAGTGAAAGCATGGGACAGACAGTGTGTGTCCAACTCACAGTGTCCCTAAGTAATAGTGTGATGTTGATTGTGCATTGTGACCAGCCAGTGATGTTATTGGAGTGTTGAATTGATTAGGGAGGATGCATACAGTGTAATGCACCGATGGTTTGGGTGAGCAAAGGGTCACTACAGAATGATGGTTAGTAAATGCTATGTTGAACACAGTGCTGTAGCTCACAACACCAAATCCTGATCTGGTCTGGCTCGTGAACTTTTAAAACTCCTTAGAGGGAATTTTGACACTAATAAATGTCTGTTCTTTTCCGTAGCTTAGATGGCTTTTTAACACATACATGTATTACAATACACTCTAGGCAGACATGCACCAATTAATACATTAGAAAAATACCCTTTCTGAGTAATTACAGATGACAAAGAGTGAGCTTTTCACAGCTTTTTTCTACTGGACCTACTGGATACATATGAAGCAAATATGATTAGATTGTGACTGTCATGTTACAGATTAATTGTAAAGGGTTTTTACATGCAGTTTGAAAATCAGCAACAGGTTAAAAGTTCTCTCAGTTCTGGGAAAAATCATTCTGAAGCAAAATTATTTATAAAATATTGGTCATAATTTTTTTTTTTTTTTAATGTTTCTACATACATGTATGGCTCAGATTGCACCAAAGAGCAGCTAAGAACCACTTCAGGGCCCGTTGTAAAGAGACCTTGCACTTTACACACATCAGTTCATACTCCTTCCAAGTTGCAGTGTTACATGTTTGAGTTTTATGTTGTTTACCACCCTGCGCCATGAGCGCCATATTGAGGCGGATATCAGCGCTATAGAAGAAGCCATCATCATCATCATCATATCACCATTTTTTTTTTTACATCAGTTAACATCTGCCTGGAATGTTAGTGACACTCCATCTCATGCCTTGATCCACAATGGTCAGTTCACATCTTCTGTTCCAGATTTTCATACATGGAACAACGAGACATTCAATTTTATACCACAATCCACAATGACCCGGTTACATCTGTTCAATATTGCCATGCCTTGAATATTATTAGTAAGTTCACATCTATTGAAGATTTCCATGCCTTGCATAGTATACATGTAAATGTACATGTAATATTCACTATACTGTTACTGTACAGGTAACATTCACTACACTGTTACTCTAATGTACAAGCTACAGACTACACTTGTCCTGATAAGACAATCTGAATAAGTAATGAGGACTAAACTTGTCTAAAGATTTGTCTAGAAAACCTTGTTCAGGTTCAACCGTGTCTTCCAGGAAGTACTCTATACTCAGTCCCAGTTTGAGAATTCACTGAAGAGAATGCTTGTGCCGATAAAAATCTAGTGTGCGTATTCAAAACGATGAAGGATGAAAATGCCTCAAATGCAACATTGCTTTGTGTTGGAATCATCTGTTTGTGAAAAACTAGAAGGGCTTGAACTCACATCCATGAAAACAGACAATGCCTATCACTCAACAGACTGTGTGTTCTGTACCTGTTTTAAAACCAACCTCAAAATGCAGCACTGAAAATTACTCATAAGTAATTGTCAGAAGGGGCCCATTTGAAAAAAAATGAAGCCATCTCTCATCATACCATGCAATGAACACTTTTGTCTCCTCATCTCATGTTGATATTCACAGTCCTTTCCATACAATACAGACATGAAATATTTGTCAGAAACCCCTGGAAATGTCAGCATTGCCTCTATGTTGCTGGTGCATGCGTACCCTAGGAGAGAGAGAGAGTGAAAAAAAAAGCTCCTGGAGCAAATTTCCCTCTCCCAAATCAATTCAAAGTGCAGTGGTTGGGTGATCATCGTAATAAAGGTCTTGGGGAAAAGCACTTCAGACTTGGGTATAGTCTGTAGTTGGGAGGCTTTGTTTTTTGCCAGTTCCCACAGTGCCAAGAATACAGATGATGAATTTTGGAGAATGAAGCAGAAGGTGGATGAAAACTCTAAATCATGGAGGGTGTCCTCTATCCATTGTTATTTACAGGGCACTCATAACTCTTCAATTCCCTTCATAGTTGTTTTTAATGATTTATTTCTATAAATGTTATGATGCATTGGAGCAGGTTATCATTGTCGAGTCTTTTAGTCTAGACTATATATGGAGATATTTTTTATTTATTTAAAGGAACAGAAGATGCAATTGAATACATGTATGTATTAAAGAGCAATTACATGTAGATAAGAAAAACAGTAGTCATTGAATCCAGTATTGGAAATATATTCCCAAATCAGGTAAAATAAATCATTGGACAGTTGAATTCTTTTTCCATTATGCAGTCTATAATATTTGCAGAGATTCCATCCAGTAAAAGATTAAATTGTGTGCTTAATCTACATATATTTTGGGTAATGATTTCCTTTAACACAGAGATAACACCCTTCTGGCTTTCAACAGATGGTACATTGTATGTACAGACATGTACTTTACCTCTTGAGACCAACCACAATTTGTTGTACTGAAAAACATACAGTATGAAAATAAATCCTGCATAACACACAGTCTCATATAAGTTATGCTTTTCAGTGAATTTAGGTTCCATCAAGTTCTTGTTAGGTTGTCTGTATTTTGCTGTTTCATCTACTGCACTGCAGGATAAAAATATAGAATAAGTCTAGACAGCTTCACTCGAAATGCAATGCTTTTACTAGAACTCCTGATTAGCCGTAATATTTGTTATACAATGTGTTTTTAATGAGTTCCAATGCTGGTTACAATGTATAGGGTTTTGCCTGTTGTCTGTACAGTAAGAATTCCGGTATCAGTAAGTGAAATTTGTATGAAATTTGCAATTTTTTTCTCTTGCTTTTCAAGAAAGATTATAATTTTATCCTCTCTTTTCAAGAAATTTAATGATTTTCTTTCTGTTTCTTTCTACAGATAATCCCTCACCCTCATCCTTTCCCCCCAAGCCGACTACGCATTCCATCTTAACCTGGCGACGACCACGCACGGCTCCAAGATTGGGCTGCAAACCAGAACACCAAACGAAGAGTTCGTCCTGCCAGCGTTCCCGCCGGAGCAAAACCCAGCCCTGGACGGACCGGGGGACAGACCGAGGTTTCCGTTTGGTATGCCAGCGCCGGGAATGCCGGTACCGATGGACGGACGCGACCATGGTTACGTGCCGTGAGTAGTATTTCTTTCATCTTTCCTTGACCCAAAACCTAACCCAAGTTCGTGCAAATTTTGTCCAACATGAAAGACCAGTTTACTCATGAACAAATGTTGCTCTTGATGACCAGAACGGGAATGCTTGCACGAGGCTTGCTAGAACATAGCTTGCTAGAACATAGCTCATCTAACATGTACAATGTACATTTGTAATACAACACCTGCATTTCATCTTTGGCTTTATGCATAGCAGGACAAGTGAAGAGTTTGTCAGGACTGGTTCTAAGGAGAAATTTTATCTGGAACTTTTATGAGAGTAAATTGTCTGGAGGTTTGTCTTTTTTATCAGATGGCTACATTCAATATGCTCCCAAAGCATTTTAAAATTATTTGAAAAAAGGTGATTGCACCAAAATTAGGTGAAATAAACATTAAAAAATGCACATCATTGATTGGATATGTTCCTTTTTTTGTGTGTGTGCATTTGCCAAATCGACAGAAAATGAACCAAAGCAAGCCCAGATCCTTGGACTTCGTATATAGTGAATCATATTGTCTTTCATCAATTTGATGTTGGACTTCAAATACCTTCAAATTGCTTGCACTTTGCTGGTATAAACAAAGCAAGAAACATAGGTTGTACCCACACCCAGGTTCAGTTATATGCTTAGTATTTTGAGAACAAACTAGAATTCTAATTTTGTAGAAAACCTCACTGATTACATCATACCATTTATCCTACCAAAGAGAAACTCTTTGCTCCTACTGAATATGAGCCTGCAAGCACCTGAGCAAAACAGCTTGGTTTGAGGAGAGAGAGAGTGAACCGAGATTGAGAGAGAGATAGGTGTAATGAGCCTGCGTCTTCATTACGTACAGTTCACTTTTGGGTCATTGTGCGGTGAGGTAAAGGCCAGTTTCAATCTCTATCTCGGGTTAGTGGCCTGCTAGTGTTTTGGCCATCACTATGATCAAATTTTGCATCTCCATGTAAGGTGCATATGGGAATTTTCTGATTCTTGCTTCGGCGTTGGATTGGTTTATCCCAAGTAGAGAAATCTGCCGATAGAAGGTGTGCACACATGTATGACTCATGAATACAGCCAAAATTAGTGGTCATATCTTTAAATAAGAATAACTGATGAGCTTTCTATTTCTTCTTATTATTATGTGGAAAGATATAGTGGCAATGTCACATGAAAAGAATTGTTCTTGAAATAAGAAATAATTAAAAATAACTTTGAACCAAATGTTGATGCCACATGTGTGTGTATACATGTACATACGGGTGTAGTGATTTTCACTGCATGTATGTGATTTTCAGCAAGTAAATGTATCTGTTGAAGAAATATTAATTAGTTTTTAGGTTATCATATTAGGGGCTAAATGAGATTTAAAGTTAACTACCGGTACTGATCTCAGTGAGTATTATAATACTCTGAGAAGGCAGAAAAAAGATCACATGATTGTCATCACCAGAAAAGTTTTTATATTGCACTTTGAACATTAGATTTCTTACAAATTTATGTAAGAAATCTTATGTAATTTAATGTTTACAAATATAATTTAATTACTGCCTTCCACCAATGTGAACCTTGGCTGTCGAAGCTTGGGTAAGGCCCTGCCTGATGTAGCAATAGCTCATATAGCATTGTGCCAGATGGATCTATCAATAGAGATGCTGTACATAACATTGACAGAAATTACAATTTTAAGTTCATTGATCAAGAACACATTAATTAATAAACTGGTATGTTTTTTATTGAAAACTTTCCTGGATTGTCAGTGAATTGATTAATACATTCTGTTGAAAATTGCAAAAATGTAGTGTTGTGTTTCAGTTATTTTAAAGCATGAATTTACAATATAGATGAATCTTCATAAAGACCACTGAAGGGTAGGAAAACAAAGGAAACTGCATGTATTCAAAAAATGATATTCTAATACAGGTTTCAATAAGAACGCTGCTCAAGCGAAGAAAATAAGTGAGCGTTTGAACTACAGATGGTCTTGATACATTACTGTACATTGTACATTGCAAAGGCAGGTTAAACTATCCCTGTCTGTTCTGGGATTCAGTATTACGTAAATACATCTCTAAATTTTATACCTGTACATGTTGTTTATAGCCCCAACTCCCCAAAATTGCAGAGTCAGTAATCATTCCAAATCACCGGCATGCTTTGCATCCTCCCGTTAAGGGACTGTTGCTGCAACACCACTCACAAGGGCCTTAAAGGGAAGCACAGATTCATTAGCTGTGACGAATTTCTTCCTTCCCGTCAGGGTTAGAAATGAAATAAAAATGTTGAGAAGGGAATTTGGTTAGTCATCTTTCTGGTTTTCAGACAGGTAGCGTTATTCCCATGAATGTGTCGGTGTTGGCAGGCGATATGGCAGTGCCTATGGAGGCAAGAGGAAGCAAGGCTCACAGATTTTTGTAAGCCCCAAGTGTATTGCAGCTTGAGTGCATTAAAGGGCAAATCACCAGTATGAGGTCCAGTTTCCACATCATTCATATAAGGTCACTAAATAATTTTTTTATTTGTCATAAAAGAAGAAAGGTGCTATATCAATGCAAATTTGTACTCTTATTTGATTTTCCTAGCAGTGCTCAAATGGCTGAAATCCTTTTTGATCATTTATTTACGTATGTTTGTTGTTGTTTTTTGAAGATCATTGTTTACATCATCACTTATTGATGCATTAACATATTCTTCAGGTAACCCCTCATTGAAAACACCTTGTATTGATCAAATCTTGTGTTGATCAAATCTTGTGTGGGAAGACATTAAAAGGAAGATTAGATCAGTTCTTGGTATTTATAAAACATTAACTCATATTTCAATTTTCCCTTTGAATCTACATGTATATACCCAAGTTTATGCTGCTATCAGCATCTTTTTTTGTGAATGAAGGTGTTAGCTTGGCTCTGATGAAAGATAGGCCGCAATTGTGTTATAGCACAGTACTCTGACAGGATGTCTTCATAAACGGAAATCGGCGTGAATGTGTGGCAACAAACGATAAGAAGTTGAGCATGAGAGAAGGGGCGGGGCTTGGCATCACGGCCGCGTGGGGAAATGGCCAATGACAGGTCAGGAAGAACAAGGAGGAAAAGTGTGGTCCTGAGCGCACATGTGACAAATTTCCATTTGTCTAATAGCCCACTGGTCGTAATTGAATCGTGAGCACACTTAATTTGTAGCAGAAAGAAATTACTGTGTTTGTTATCATCGGCATCATGATACTGTCCATGTACATCTGTATACACTTGGTTATTTGAAAATAATTTTTAAAGGAGACCAGCAATGAAAAGAGAAGAAGTAAATGCTATGATTCATGTCTTCCGGCCCCCCTTTTTTTTAAAGCAAATTTGCGGGTTGGTACTGTTTCTTCCTTTAAAATCTACTTGCCTTCGTTCCTTGCCCCTGTGTACACAATGTGCCTATGCAATAATCTTGATACATTTTCCCATGTGCACCTTCATTTATATTTGTGCAGTCATTCTACTTTGTTTACAACTACATGTATTTCTCTTGTCTTGAATTTTGGATTGACAATCCAAACTTCCTATTTCCTATTATTTTGAAGCTTTTGTCAATGAATTTGCATGAAAGGGTAATTATGTATATCTTTTCTGAAGAAATATTTGATATTTTAAGAACTTAATTTTCAACATTGGCCTATATTTGCAAATTATACATAGATTCAGTTATGCAGCTAAATCATGTAGATCTGTTAAATTTGCTGTGCTTGTTTATTTACAGGCAGGCTGGACATAAACAGGAGTCCAAGGGCAAAATACCCTTGAGGAAAAACATCAAAATGACCTCCAAATTCTTAAAAATTATTCCATGTAACATAACCTCCTTGTTATTGGGTCACTAACTCAATATTTTTTCTGAGCCCCTGACATGATAGTTTGTGTGGGGCTCTAGTTTGGGGAATTTTTGTCTCTCATTAAATTGTGATGTTTCTTTGATCAAAATATGCCCATGTTGTTGTTTTGTGATTTTTGTACATGTATCTTCACTTAATGCTTTATTTTCACCTGTATCTGCATATTAGTGTATATGTAAGTTTTTTTTTTAAAGAGGACTCCAAAATAGTCAAAAGAAGATAACATATCCTCCACAATTCATGAGACATACTAATTCAAATAGTTAATGATTAAAGATAAAGTTGAGTTCTGGTTTATGCAATAACATTGTGAAAGAAACTCTCTCAAAACAATTGGGAAAGGTTGATTATATAGTACATGTATATAAGAATTGGTGTATGCTGTAAGATTTTGGACTAGGCGATCGATCACGATAGCTCAGTTAACGATATATCGACTCAGGAACATCTTCACTTTCAATTTTCGATTCCATAAATGAATTTTGCGACTTACATCTGTTTTATTTGTTGTTTCATTTGGTCTGTAGATTCTTTGTAATGTATGTGCCAAACCAATTTTCTATTCGATTTAAAACGTTTTGTTGGTTTGTTTGGGTTGTAGATTCTCTATAAATTATATGCGAACTTATAATTTTCATTTTGATGAAAACATTTTGCGTTGTATACTGCATTCATTTCATACTTTATTGGGGTAGTATATTATCCATTAGTTAAGCGCCAAATCAATTTTTGATTCAATATATGTATTTTGCGTCTTAGTTCTAATTTGTGTGTTGTTTAATTTTGATCTGTAGATTCTTTGTAATTAATGCGCCGAACCAATTTTCTATTTGATATAAACATTTTGTGTTGTATACTTCATCCATTTGATGTTTTATTTGGATTGTATATTATCCATTAGTTACGCGCCAAATCAATTTCCAATGGAAAAAACAAAAAATTTGCGTTGTATACTTCATTCATTTCATAATTTATTTGGGTTGCATAATTATCCATTAGTTAAGCCTTAAAATCAATTTTTGATTCGATAATTATGTATTTTGCATTTTAGTTCTAATTTATTTGTTGTTTCATTTGGTCTGTAGATCTTCTTTGTAATTTATGCCCCAAACCAATTTTCTATTCGATATAAACATTTTTCGTTCTATACTTCATCCATTTCATGTTTTATTTGGGTTGTATATTATCCATTAGTTACGCGGCAAATCAATTTCCAATCAATAAAAAAACCATTTTGCGTTTATACTACATTTATTTTATATTTTATTTGGGTTTTATATTATCCCTAAGTTCAGCGCCAAATCAATTTTCGATTCGATAAATGTATTTTGCGTCTTAGTTCTAATTTATTTGTTGTTTCATTTGGTCTGTAGATTCTATGCACTGAACCAAATTTCTATTCGATATAAACATTTTGCGTTGTATACTTCATTCATTTGTTGTTTTATTTGGGGTATAGAATGCCCGTTAATTACGGCCCCAATCAATTTTTTTTTCTTTAAAATCATTCTCTGTTGTATAACTTCATTCATTTGTTGTTTTATTTGGATTGTAGATTATCCTAAGTTACGCACCAAATCAATTTCCAATTCAATAAAATCATTTTGCGTTGTATCCTTCATTCATTTGTTGTTTCATTAGGGTCGAATATTATCCGTAAGTTCCACCTCAAATTAATTTTTGAGTGCTTGTCAGCCCCGGCACTGCACATAGCAGACGACAAAGTAATAATGTGATCGCGATAATTCCACTATCGCGTCTTGGCGTTCGCCGAACGTACACGCATAGAAAAACGCACATGCATAGAAAACTGCTCGCGCGGAACTCAACTCGAGTTGAGTTCCGCGCGTCGATCGTTTATGCTGTCCTTATTTTCTTCAAACTCCTTAACCGCTAACCTGTAGAATGCCGGGTAAAGTTATTTGGGGTTAATTTTATACATTCTAACTGTATACAAATTGTGTTTTTTGGCCTCAGACTCTCAGAGACCCTTTAAATTTTGTTAGCAAGCTTTCACTGATCTGTTTATTTTATTTTTCTGTTCTTATTAAAACTAAATTAATATCAGGGTGGACTTCCATTTTGGTATACACACAGATCATTGCATATCAATGAATTTTAGAAGCTAAATATGATTGTATCAATCTTAGCAATATTGTATAAAACACCCCTTAATTGCATTTTAGAATATAGTGTACAGAAAAATTACAGCTCACCATGCTTTAGTTGAACACAACACACTGAATATTTCACACACAGTAAAGTTATCAGAAAAAAATGTTAATGCATTTTCTGCCCTTTTGTGCCGAGAACAGATCCGGTTGATACCTTCCCTGCAATGCCAGCATACGTTTATAGGATCAGAATGGCTATGTGACGTAAAGCCACCCCCCCCCCCCCCCCCCCCCCTTTCCAGCTATCTCTGACCTACATGAACCCTAGCCTTGAGTCGAGACTATTGGTTGGATTGATATTCTGTTTGCATAGCAGTATACATTTGCATTACAGTGTATTTACTCATGAGCATAAGTATGTCACTTCTTCCATTCTTATTTTCACCATTATGAATTTTCAGTAGTTTGGTCACGAAAGATTCTTTCATTATCATTTACAAAAAAATTGATCTAAATGTCTGGGGCTGGTTACATAGATCTTTCATTCATTAGTCC
Source organism: Heliocidaris erythrogramma (assembly GCA_025617745.1). NCBI lineage: Eukaryota > Metazoa > Echinodermata > Echinoidea > Camarodonta > Echinometridae > Heliocidaris > Heliocidaris erythrogramma. The sequence goes on along the minus strand of CM046868.1, from coordinate 19,458,322 downwards.
TGAATCCTACAGTTTTTGCTTGTTTCTTAAGATTGAAATGATAAATTATTGGATGCATAATTGATTTGTTTGAGACAGAAATAAAAGAAGTGATCACCAACACCACCACCATTACCACCACCACCACCACTACTACTACTACTACTACAACTACTACTACTACTTCTACTACTATACAGTGAAACCTGTACTATAAAGAACGCTCAAGGCAGACAAGAAAAGTGGTTTTTATGAGCAGGTAGTCTTTAGGAAGAGAGGTTCCTTTTGCACATGATTCAATGAGAATCACTTTTCAAGGGAAACAAAAATTTTTTTTTTTAAGACAGGTGGTCGCTAAAGCAGGTTTGACTGTACTACTACAACTACTGCTACTACTGCTACTACTTTACTGCTACTACTTTACTGCTACTACTCTACTGCTACTACTATTACAATGCAGGCTATACATGTACAGTTCTTATTTTTTTACTATTGTGTTTTTTAAAGTGGAAAATTATGCAAGTGATTAAGGAAGCCTTGCCTAATAGCATTTGCACGTGTGGTAGCCATCTTGGAAAATTATCAAATATCAAATAACATGGTACCACATCCTCTTCATTTTCGAAAAATCCTGATGGTACTTGGCCTTAACGGGAAGTGGGAATGCAAAATAGGCTAGTCTTATAATTAAATTTATTTGTCTATATACACTAAATCATATTGGAAATTTGAACCTGTAAGCCTAGTTTCAGCAATTAATTATTAATGACCAAATATAAAAAGTAGAAAGCAGATGCTGTGCACCTTTAACTTATTGATCATTTACATATTAAGTATGTGTACTGAAGATTCCTGTAGATTTGTCTATCTGAACACACATGTAATATCTTGCTATACATGTAGGTCTTCGTCACTTATATACCTGTTTAGATTAAAAGTGATATTTAAAGTCCAAATATTATATAACCTTCTGTAATGTTTAATGATGATTTTAAAATGATTTTTTTTTTTAAAGGAAAATCTGCACTGATGGACTTGATTGTGCTGAGACAAAGTGACCTGTAATTACATATAATTTGACCTCAGTGCCTGTCTGCTTTTACCAGTTCTGTCGATAGGCCTAATATTTGAAATGAAATAGAGATAAAATATGTCCTTCTGTATTGTTCATTGAAAAAAAGAAGATATGATCAGTATCCAAATCTGTGCTAATGGGTGAACACTTAATTACACTGGGACATCCCAGTAAGTTGAGGCAGAGATATATTATGACCAGAATCAAATTTGCATAAATACTCTCCGGAATTGAAGCCTGACATAAATATCCCATCTTCAACTGGTGTTGTGTGTTCATCATTTTGTAAACACATTCACAAATACACCTAGTCAGGAGTAGGCTTCTAACATCCATTATATGCCTTGTGAATCTATCGGAAACACCACACTCTCGCACTCGCACACACTCACTCATTTGCTCATTTAGAAGCCGGAGGACCAGGGTGCATGTGTATGTAGGTGTGTATGTGAGTGTATACATATACACACACCGCCATAGAACTTCTTGCGGTTTGTATACCACGTTGTAAAGTCGGTCCTTCTGTGCATCATTAAAGCAGTAGTGTATTGATTCGCTGGTGCGTGGCCCTACAGCCTAGGCACAAGCCAAGGTCCTTTGTTTAGACCCTACAGTCAGAAAGAGAATGGTAGTCTCACATCCCAGACACTCAGATTCAACAATTACCTGAGAGAAATGGCCGGAATTTCCCCTTTCATTCAGAACATAAACAAAAGTTTGGACAATTACCAGAAATTTGAATTTGCAGATATGCATGAGAAAAATGATTTTATATTTCACAGTATTGCAAAATGACTCTTAAGATATGTAACATCATTGAGGTCCCTACTTAAATTCCTGTCATGACAATTGACATGAGTAGGCTCATGTTCTTCTTGTTCTTTAAAAGGTATACAAATAAATAAAGTGACAGGACTGCACATGGAGATCTACATGTCCCTTTAATAATACTCTGCAACCTAAACAGGGAATAGAATGCATGAAAGGATTTCAGCATAAGGACAAGGCTAGTGTTCTATCCTGTCCATAAAGCTGGAAAGACCCAAGCTGGACAGTGCTTAACTCCTGTAGAAAGATCCTGTTTATATTCTGAGGTCTCCCTTTAAATCAGGCTATAGACTTTATTCCAGACACAAATCATGCTGCAGTGTATAACAATTTGAACACATATATATTAGTTTTCCAGCTCAGACTATTGTGAAGAATTTCATAATGATTTGCAGAAAGCCTAAATGCTTGCCAGGAGCAGTTAGAGATGTTGTGCATGCATGCTGTGTGTAATAGGATTTTACAGATGTATATCAATCATTCTTGTCTGGGGGCCCACTTGCAACAATACCATCAAAAAGATGTGATGACTGAGGTTTGAACCAGGGTCCATGTGAGTTGGGGTTTGTAGGTAAAGAGAGATAGCGCTAGACCTTCCCAAGCACAGTGTAAGTTTAGTCTCCAGTGCAGGTAGTCAAAGGGGCAGTCCACCCTGGTATTTAAGTTGATTGGAATAGGCCTGTTTACTAAGTGTATTTAAATTTATGCATGTTTCTCTCCAGAATCCTTAGCTACCAACTATTTAGTGCACCTGATATGCATAATGGCATAGATGTTGCTGTGTCGGACAAGCCTCTTTTTGTTCAAGAAGTATGCATAAAATTAGTAAACAGGTCTATTAAAGCGTAACAGGAGAGAAAAAGAGTAGTGAGAGTTTTAGCAAAATCTGATCAAAAAGTTCTAATCAATCGAACGCAAATTGGCCACTCCGTGAACTATCTTGCGAGGTCCTCTCCCACTTTCCAATCATGATTTTCCATTTTCTCTAAAGAAGATATTTGATCATATGCACCTAGCTGTAATCATGTTTTTACATGAAACCTGTCTGAAAAAGAATCTATTCCTGCAACAACTAAGAAAAAGAAAATTTATGAAATTTTCTGTACAGAACAAATGGGAGAGGACCTCGTAAGATATGGCTCAGAGTTGCCAATTTGTGTTTGATTGATTACAACAAAAATTCATAACTTTCTTAGTTGTTATAGGATTTTGCCCCAAATTTCACTAATTTGTTTCTCTCATTTTCATACTTTTATTCAAATCAACTACAATACCAGGGTGAACTTCCCCTTAAAAACAGGAAAAAAAATGAAGAGTGGAGATTATGAAATGAGAGGGTCTCTTACAATGAAAGAAGAGTCAATGCATCCATCATTGCAGTGAAAGTGGTCTGTTTGCATTGCTCATAAATGGTGGATGAGTGATTCTGGGGAAATTTTCTGTCACGCATTCTTACAAAATGTAGGTATGGTATAGATGGTAAAACTGTTGCTCACTTCGTCATTACTTGGCCAGAATATTCTCAATGTAATGTGTAGTGCACCCCTTTCAATACAGTTGTAATTCTATAGCCTACTTGTAATGAATATTTTTGTTGGAGCCCTGTCTGAGACATGTTAGACACTGCCACTATGAACATGGCGAACAAAGAAGCGGACAAAATATACAGCTCCTCATTGTACCTTCCACAATTGCTCTGGTAGACAAAAGAACATCCCTTCATTGCTATTACGTAAAAATATGTAGAACAGGTGTCACATGCATATTCACCTGTTATACTTATTTCACAAAATAGCAATGAAGGGATGTTCTTTTGTCTACTAGAGCAATAAGCCAGTTCGGGGTTAGCGCATGGTACAAATGACCCCAAATATCCACAGATATTTTAGACATGGAGGGTCCCTTTATGTGCACTTCAGAAAAATAACTCTGGGAGTGATAGAGGTGCCTCATGAATAGCTTTTGTTTCCCCCTTTAAAAAGAATACTTCCACCTGGATATCATGGAATGCACCATTAGTGCATAATTGAATAATGATTACATGACATTCATGAGCACATATAGAATATTAGTGTCAGTGGGTTTTAGAATTTGGTACAGATGACCTTTATCTGCTCATGCTCAGATTGCATCCCCGAAGTGGCTTATTGTGGAGGGTACAATGAGGAGCTGTATATTTTGTCCGCTCTCTTTGTCATTGTGTTCATAGTGTGCTGTCAATGGGTCGAAAATAAAAAAAAATTGAATTTGAATGTGTGGAATGGTAATTCTCAGATTAAAATGCCCTTACTTAAATGTATTTTCATTAATTAGAAATTTGATACATTTATTTAATTGAAAGTTTATTTTTATGCCTCCGCCCACCGAAGGTGGTGCCGGAGGCATTATGTTTTGGGGTTGTCCGTACGTCCGTCCCGCTTTCTCGTTCTAGCGATAACTCAAGAACCACATGAGGTATGAACTTCAAACTTGTATCACCATAGGAAGACAATCCGATTAGATTTTGGGGTATGTAGGTCAAAGGTCAAAGGTCAATTCTGAAATTGCTTTTAGCCTGAACGTGATATCTCAAGAACCATTTGATCCATTAACTTCAAACTTGGAACTAGTATGCATCACTATAATGAGACGAACTGATTAAATTTTTGTTCATGTAGGTCAAAGGTAACAGTTCATAGAGGTCATTATACAGGTGTAATTAATGTTTTTTTTACCTTTATTATCACCATATCTCAACTATTTTGTATTCATGACTACGAGGAGATCAGACTTTTGGGTAAGGTTTAAGGTCAAATGTCAAAGAGGTCAATTAACATGTAATTGGAGGCTTTTTATTCTGGTTATCACAATATTTCAAGAACAGTTTGAGCCATCAACTGAATTTAGGCGGAGGCATATATATAGGAGATGCAGTTGCATTCATCTTGTTTTAATTGTAAAAGATTGACAGATTTCATGTCTCCTTGTTACTATTGACTATTGACACTTACATGAATGAAACACACCATACTTGTACAGTAAACAGATGAAGTCAAAGTTCTCTTTGTTAACAAAAACAATAATACAATAAATCAATAATTATCATGCTCTAGTACATTTATTGTTAATTTTTTGCTAGTAATCATATTCATGCATAATACAGAAGATTTGAAGAAAAAAATTATTATTATAATAATTAAAAATTACTGTAGGGGTCTAACCCATTGCCTACATATATGGTAAACGGATGGGTCAAAGTACTAAGCCTAATATAGGAATAAGACCATTCCGCAGTCCTGAAATCATGAAGGGTTTTATTTTAACCCATGGTCTATTAAAATCATGATTGATATCTCCACCGCCGACTGAAATAAACATTATATAAGATAATATCTCACACATATTGGACATGAGGATATGTGCATGTTATTGCTTATGGAGGTTAAAACCATGGGGTGAAATAAACCTCTTTCATGAGTTCAGGTCAATGGTTAATATTGCTCACTTAATGAATTCTTCAATCTTAATCAATTTTAAAAAGATAGTTTTAGTGTAGATTTCTTTGTCTTGCTTCAGTGAAAAACAATCATAAATCACTTTTTTGTTGTCTTTCTCTTGCAAATCACATTGCTGTCTTCCTTTGTATTTTTTGTTTGTTCTGTTGTTGCCTCTGGCTGTAATTCTCATATTTGGGGTCTGTGTTTCAGGAAGTTAATGTAAAAAAAAATCACTATGAAGTTATGAGCCAGATTTTAGTCATAGATACCATTTGTATTGCTTCAAGCTGCATGTATATTTTGTGCTGTTGCTTCATATTGTCTTTCTTTTCTTCCTGTTAATTGCCTCAGGCTATACTTTCCTTACCTGGTTTATTAAGGAAGTTTACATAAGAATAACTATTAAATGAACCAAGTTTTTATGTATACAATTTGTATTTCCACAATTAACTCTTGCTTTGAGGGGCGGGGGGGGGGGGGGGGGGCTGCCCCCAGGGATGTTTACAGTTACAATCTTCGGGCAACCATCATCTCATGTTACATTACAATTGTATATTCAGGCACGTCGCTTCCCATGTATCCTTCTACATGTACATGTATTTGGACAGTGAAATACCCTAATATTTTCATGTTTAGGCAGCGAGGTGGCTGAATATGTAAATTTTATGTCTTTATGATGAAATGACATTTTTACCACAAAGTGTCTTTTTAAAAACACTGCATTGATTTCTGGCAAGAGGTGCCAGCCCCCTTGTGAAAAAGGTGCCATTATGCGCCTAGTTTTGTCCGCATTATTATTTTTTGTTTAGTGCCCTTTAAGTATACTTCTCTGGAAGGTGTATATCAAGAAGTCTACATTAAAATCTTAACAAAAAAAGTGGAGAGCCAGGTTTGATAGTAATTTCAACAACTCTCTTGCTGTATTCCTCTGTATTTTTGTTGTTTTTAATGACCCAGGTTATACTTTTATGTAGATTGTCTATCAAAAAACCTCATTCAGTGTTATAAACCAGGTTTGGTTTCATTTTTTTTCTCGCATTTCTTTTTTGTGCTGTATTTCTACATTATTTGTTTTTTTCTTCCTTGATTGGTGCCCCAGGCTATACTTTCTGTTAAGGTGTATACATCTGACAGTCTACTTTCTTACAATTTGCTTTCATCACTCGCTTCAATTTACCTTATTTTGCCAGGCAGCCACTCACGAATTTGAACCTAAGCAGCCTGGCCCAGCTAACAACCCTATCATGCAAAACGACCAGGTTGCCATAACAACAATCTCCATGGTTATTGTGTAGTTTCTTGACATACAAAAGCCTGTAGTCTGTTTGGAAGCCAAGGGTTCAATTAGATGTGGAAATGCATAGCCCGGAATGAGCTGTACCAATGGTAGAAACCTTTCGTTTCAATGTAATGAAGCTGTACAACTAAGTGCGAGCACAACTTTTTTACCTCCAGGATGGATAGGAGTAGTTCAGCGAATTCTTAAAAAAAAAGAAAAAAAGACGTATATCCTATATGGTGTATGTTACAATGTATGTATAGGTAGTTTCCATTGCATGTTTCCATTTGCTTGTCTATGCAATGGCCAGGGGTAGGAGAATAGCTGAAATTTGACTGCTTATTGTCATTACTGTTATTATTATTCATTTGTTAAATCAACATAATAACATAACATGCACAATATTTTTTAGGAGTTGAAATGTGAAACTTTAAATAATAATAATTATAATAGCTGTTTCTTACCAGTTAACAATGTAACCAACCAAAGCGCTTACAGCATTATTACTACATGTATATACCCCAGTCACTGGATTCAGGTGCGATTCTGCATATTACAGCGCACATTCTCCACTCCTCTTGGGAGCAAATAGAGATCTACAATTTATCATCTTAGTTCTGTTTTAATCAGTGTCAAACTATTTGAGAATTGTTGATTCCTATATTTATTCCTTAAAATAAGAGTCAATTCAGTAACAGCTATTTTTCTGTTTCCTCTTAAAATGTACAAAAGTGTGATTTCTTTCTTCATAAATGTTTCAAGAGAAATTTTCTTTAAATCTCTAGCTACTGATACTGTATCCTTTTATTCTGATTTATCTTCTAATTACTTTGTAATTTGACTTATGCAAAAAAACAATACAACAACAAAAAACACAATACTTGTTTGTTTAGTGAGTCGGTTCATTTAGACATTCAATTTCATAATTTTGAAAGTATATTTTTGATAGCACCATTGTTCGAACTTAACCTCTGTACAAGGTTTGCAATTTGTGTTGTAGAGTAATGTCATAAAGATCTTCATGAATATTTTGTGGATTAAACAATGCCATGAGTTTAAAAAGGAAAAAAAAAGTACTAGTAATAATGCAGAGAAGTCTACCTTTCCTACATGTATGTTAGATATACTACATGTATGTATGGTATGCCAATAGTTTGCAACATCAGTATTGATCATTTGAAGAAAAATTATAGTCTTGTAAAGTGCTCCAATGTGACATTTCTTCAGGGAACATTTAAACAAAAATGTAGCCCTATGCTTAATGACCTGAAAGTGATTGAAATCAGACTCCTTGATATCCTGTGGAGCTTTATGGGATTAAAGTTGAGTCTGCATGGTCATCTGATTATATTTTGAAAGAAAGGATAAGACATATCAAGCATGAGTGTATTTTCGAATATTTTGAAATGATAAAAAAATTACTCAATCTTGGTGGAAACCACGTACATTGAAAGGCACAGAAAGGGGTATATGGGACTACACACACATGTTTGGTACTAATGTTGAAGAGCAATGCTTTTCATTGAACTTTTCTACAATTATTCTTCTTTTACACTGACATAAAAAAATGAGAAACCTCCCAAGTTATTTTCCCCTTTTATAGCAAAAAATATGATATTTCAGAACTTTAAAACTTGGGTTTTCTTTATACAGAAGCCTTCATATGCTTTGAAATCAAATGTAACCTTTTTTGTTTGTTGAATACATTTTATATGTGGATACTGAAATACATAGATTTTACCAAAGAGGTACTAGGCAAGCTTCGTTGCACAATCTATTCTCCTAAATTGTGCCACAACCAATCCTTTTTTCTCTGACATTAAAGGTACATTTGAGTACTGTTTAATGTTTTGAAATGGCCCTGAAAGTGGTGGAATCATTAATTAAATTGTCTTTATTAATTAAATTGTTTTATTAGAGGGAAGAAAATTAATGTTTATTTTATTTTGAATAGTAATAATGAGAAGAATTATATTTGTTATGTGTAATGAATAGTTTTAATATCATAGATATAAATGTAACTATACTGTAGATGAGTAATTTCAAAGGAATTTTACAACATTATCAGTTTTGTCATCACTTTTGATCTTGCTTCCTTGTGCCATATTGATTGATTTGTCAACCTGTATTTTGCAAAAGTAAAATCCATGTAGTCTCTTTAAGTTGGATGGGTGGGGGTAACGTCCAGCCTGGCTGACTGCACAGCTAGCGTGGGGTTGGCATGTAGTCAGTGCGAGAGCGAGGCAGGGGTCATCGCATCTCCTCCGCATAAACTTATGCTGTCGTATTATGAAGAGAAAGAGAGAGAGGAGAGAGTGATAGGCCTATATCCGTATGTTTGTTCAATGTAGTGAGCATTTCTCTGGTGTACTAGTAATCAGGGAAAGATATATGGTATTGTCACAGGTGTACTGGTGTAGGCTTTTTGAATCTGTGATGTAAAAAATAGTTGAAACTTTTACATTAATATTTGAAATTGTAAATGTGATATCTAAACGTGATGATGAGAATTAATTAATTAATTGATCAAGCATCCTCATCTATTTTGTAGTGATGTCAGTGCATTGATAATGACAGAGCTATGTACAGTGTATGGTAAGATTCTAATCAAAGGGATTTATGATTTTGATGATGCTAGTGGTAGGGAGTGATTAATTCGAAATTATCAGTGATGAATTTATATCCATCAACAGGATGAAAAGATCTTCTGATAAAGATATTGGTTTCTTTTCTGTTGCTCTTTGATTTTAATGTTTTGGTAATGATGGTGGTTCATGAGGAATTGAGAATGGTGAGGATGCGGATAATTTAGATGAAGATAAAGATGATAATTATGATGGAAATGATGGGTGATGATGATGATACAGTGATGATACATGTATAATGATGATGATGATGATGATGATGATAGTGATGATGATGGTGGTAGTGATGATGGTAGTATTGATGGTTGTGGTGTTTAGGATGATGATGGTAATGATGATGTGATGATGATATGTGATGAATGTGAAGGAGGAGGAGGAGAAGGAGGCGGCACAATAGTGAATAGGTTTCATCAGGATATACATGTACTTGTAGCTCTGCTTTAGTGACTGATTACACTAATCATAATTTATGACAGTGATATACATTATAAATGATGGATGAATTCTTGATTACATTCTGATTGTCCTCTGCCATTAAATCCATGTAGCATTATTTGCTCATCATATATATGGCTAGTACAGAATTCACTTCTCCTACCTAACCCATGTATTAATCTTGCTGAGTACTGATTCCGTTCTCTCTCTCTCTTTGCTCATTCTCTCCACACAGGAGGCACACGCCATTCATCAGTCAGCCTGACTACAGAATATACGATCTCAACAAAAGGTTACAACAGAGAACGGAGGTGAGATATTAGTATAGGGTGATCCATAAAAATATATAATTTTATACTTTACACATGTTTCTGGGCAGTTGGGTTCATTGCGAAGCCCGACGACAGATATTCAATCTAAACAAAGGTTACTACAGAGAACAGCGGTAAGTTAAAAGTATAGGGTGATACATGAAAAAATATACCAACACATATTTCTGGGCAAGTAAATTTGTTGGTTGGCCTGATGACAGAATATATCATCTTAGCAAAAAGGTTATGACATAGAACACAGGTAAATGTCAATGTCATTGGTATAGGATTATACATAAAAAGTATGACTGTTATGGTGACATATATTTCAGGGCATTTACAATGATGTAGGCTCATTGGTCAGCCCTAGTTGTACGAGCTCCGTGGCTTATCAATCTGGTACTGGCACACAGAGCTGTACATGGGATGCAAATACTGTGTGTGGAGGGGGATATCAACCAAAAAATGTAGGAAAATGGTGATATTTAGATCTAGATTTTTTTGTTGATATCCCCCTCCACACACAGTATATGTATCCAGTGTACAGCTCCGTGTGCCAGTATCAGATTAATAAGCCACGGAGCTCGTACAGCTAGGTCAGCCCAACTACAGAATATATGATCTCAACAAAAAGTTACAACATAGAACAGAGGTAAATAGAAAATATTAGTATAGGGTTATACATGTACATAAAAATTATCAATTTATGGTGACAAATATTTCAGAGCAAGAAGATTATCTTAGATTTGCGGTTTGCCAAACATCCATTTAGTGCTCTCAATTCTTCAAGGAAAATCAACTCAATACACATGAAATAGGTTACTTAATAGTTCAGTGTGCACATGGGATAATTGAAGCACTTGCAGAAATGCAAATCATATTGGCCTAAATGTTGTACCCAGTTGGGCTAGTTGGTTTCCTGTACGGTATAACAGAGAATTTACTGCAATAAATCATATATACCTACCTATTATGCCAGTAGTCTTGACTACGGGACCCCTTCGAGAATTTAACACACATGAGTCACAATATTGTGCGCACCCCCCGCAATCCTATTGTCCCCTTCGCCACTCACGCGCGTCAACACGCTACGGCCATCTTCCTCTTTCTTGCTCGCCCCGACGAGATAGGACGTCTAGTCACAGCGCTCCTGAAATCAGGTCGTATAGTATCTTTTAGGCGCGCTTTTTCGCATATTTAAAGCACTTTTAGGTACCTATATTCGCTTAGTTTATAGTACTTTGTGTTTTAGTAGTCACTCTTGCCGATTGCAAGGGATATTTTGATTCCTTTTCTTGGCATTTATTTTTCCCTTTCACGGTCAGCCCCACGTAGATATTTCTGTGTGTTTGCGGGTGTTTCCGTTTGTCACCGAGCCTTTGGGTTCGGTGTTTGTTCTTACGGTTTTGGCTGTGAAATTCTTTTGTGCGTATCTCCCTGGAAATAAACTTTAGTCTTATTTACTGCATTCAGTTGAAGTATTTCTTATTTTGAAAAGTATACTTTATTGTCTGTTTTATTGCAGTGGTATGAATTCGGAAGAAGAAGCAGTTAGGTCACAGAGACCTGCTTCTTCCGAAGAGTCGTCTAGCAAGACGACTCGGCCCTCCAGAACTCTCCCGAGTACTTCGGTACATGGGGGAGGGAGGAGGGCTACGGGTAAGTTGCCTAGTGGTGTTTCCTTGCAGAGTTTGCCAGTCTCGGAGCTTGCGGCTTCGGGACGGGTGGCGTTATTTGAGTCTGGATTGTCAACTCCGAAGCCCGTGGCTTTGGGGTGGGTGGCGTCAGATTCTAGTGGTTTGGATATCTCGAATCCAATCCCCCGGTCGTCAAGACCAGAAGGGGGGGCGGTTGTTTCCCGTACGGTAGCGTTCACTCGCTTAAATCCGTTAGGGGAGACGCGCCCCACTACTGCAGGGCAACCCACGGGCTTAGTCCATGTTGGTCTGGGTTCTCAAACCCTAGCCCCCGTGCTGATGCCATATGGGGGAACGAGTACTTCCCGGGCTGTCTACATTGCCAGCTAATGGGAATGCTCGAGCTAACAGTTATGGACGTGCGTGACTACTAGTGCTCCCCTATTGCCGCTTCCTAGCGGTCCAATAGTGGGTTCACACGCCTTTAGTAGTCATCGGGCACATACCGAGTCATCTCGGTCTGCCCCCGCACTGGGTGCTTTTAGCTCCCAACCCATGGCTACTGCATCTTCTTGCTTAGCCAATATGGGTGATTTGGGCGATTCTTTGGGCTTACGCCCTGAGCGCTCTAATCCCTTTTAGGGAGGTGAACGTCCCTCTGCGGAGGGTTCGGTTCGTGTTTCCGAAGCGGCTTCGGAGATCCGAACGAATCCGATTAAGCGTTCTAAGAAAAGGGTTTCGGCTACGACTCTTGTCGAGCCAGCCAAGAAAAAGGCCAAGAAGAAGGCAAAAAGTGGCAAGGCTTTGCCGGCCTCTTGCCCGTCTGGCCTGGCTAACCCGGCTAGCTCCTCTCAAGCTGATATGTTCAGCATGATGCGGGCTTTTGCTCAGGATCAGGGTTGGTCCTTTGTACCGGCTACTTCAACCCTGGCTTCTGTCCCTATTCAGGGGTCTGACTTTGAGACTAATCAGCCTTTTGTGATTGATTCGTCTTTGTCTGAGTCGGGTTCGCATGTGCCTCCTATTCCCGCGGCCCTTGGGGCGCCGCCGGGCGAGGAGACTTTTGTTGAACCATGCGGGGCTCTGCCTGCTGAGTCCTTTGTTTGCGGTCCTTTGTCTCATTCCACTCGGGTGGAACCAGACTTGGAGGCGGCCTCTCAAGCTTCGGTTTCTGAATCGCTTGGGCAGGCGGAGCCTCAATCGCTCGCCCTGTGTGGGATGGAAGCGATTGCTTTGTTGTCTAAATATCTCCCTGAATTTCAGTCAGCCCGCGCGCAGGGTTCGACTTCGCGTTGGTTTAAGCAGCAGGATTCCTCCGAGGGTATTGCTCTCGAGGAGGATTTCAAGCTGGAGTATGACCGCATTGAGGCTGCGCTGTTGGTTAAGCGCCCTACTGCGGTTAAGGGTAAGGCTTTCGCCTTCGGTTCTCAGGGTCAAGACAGCTTTTTCAAAGCTAAGACTCTTTCTCCTGAGATTTTAGAAGTTGGTCGTCGCTTGCAGGCGACTAATCCGCTTACCTCCGCTGCGTTCAAGGCGGAGGATAAGCTTTGGTTTAATATTGAAAACCAGGTTAGGTCAGGTATGCGTTTGGCGGCTTTTCAAGGGTTTCTCTCCGACCTTAGGTCCAGGGCGGAGGAGTTGAATGTTACTGATGGTGACAAGCTGGTTATTGACGACTTGCTGCATACTCTTTTTTGTCTGCAGTGGTCGCAGCTTTCCACCGCAGCTGCTTCGGCTACGTTCCGTCGCAGGACCTTGGCTCTCTCGGCACTGGGTGTTAGAGAGTCGGGCATTGCTCAACTTCTCCGGGATGTTCCGTCTCGGGGTCCTTCGCTTTTTGGTGGTAAATTCGCTACGGTTTTTCAGAGAGAGATCGATGCGCGAAAACAGATCTCGGATATGACTAAGCAGTTTCACACTAGCTCTAAGTCAACGCGGGCCCCTGTCCGGCGTAGGCCTGCTGGTCCCGCTTCGGGTCAACGCAGTCGTGTGTCTGAGCCGCAGCCAGCTCCTTCTCGCGGGAGAGGGAGTCGTGGCAGGGGCTTTTCGAGAGGTTCTCGTGGTAAGGCGACGGCTTCGCATAAGGCCAAGCCTGGGTTTTGATGTTTTTCCCCGAGCGTTTGTTCTTCCGAATTTGGTAGGTGGCCGACTTCATTCTTTCTCCCCGCTTGGGAGGCCATCTCCGGGGACGCGTTTGTTCTCTCCGTCGTGCGAGACGGATTCTTCATAGATCTTTTCGCTTCGCTCCCCGGAGGGGCTATAAGAATTCGGTCACCTCCCATGTCTGCCCTGGCTCGATCTCATGCTTCAAAGGAGATCGAGTCTCTATTGGATAAGAGGGCTATAGTAAGGGTAAGAGACAGGCCGTCTCTTTCCCTTTCTCCGATTTTTGTTATTCCCAAGCGCTCGGGAAAACTTCGTTTAATTCTGAACCTGAAAAGAATAAACAAATTCATTTCTCCGGTTCATTTTCGGATGGAGACTCTCGCCTCCATTCTTCCGTTGATCAAGAGGAAGGACTACGCGGTCTCGATAGATCTCAAGGACGCGTATTTTCACATTCCCATTCATCGCGCATCCCGCGATCTTCTGGGGTTCTCCTTCCTCTCAGAGACTTATCGTTTTCGTGCTCTTCCCTTCGGGCTGCACCCGGCCCCTCGGGTTTTTACTCAAGTTGTAGCTGTGCTGGCGGCCTCTCTGAGGCGACGCGGCCTTCGGTTGTTTTGTTACCTGGACGATTGGCTTCTCCTTGCGGAGTCGCGCGATCGTTTGTTGGACGAGACTCGTTTGCTCGTCTCTCTTAATCAAGACTTAGGTTTCCTAATATATTGGGAAAAGTCAGAGTTAGTTCCTACTCGCAACCCAGTTTTTCTGGGGGCGGTGTTAGACATACGGAATCAGTTGGCTCGGCCCAGTCGAGACAGGATTCTCACCATTGTCTCTGCGGCTCGCAAGCTCTTGCTGGCCAGAAGGGTCACGGCCAGACAGTGGTTTCAGTTTTTAGGTTATCTAGCCAGTCTGGTCGACGTGCTAGAGGACTGCCGGCTCCTCATGAGACCTTTTCAGAGACATCTCCTCAGGTTCTTCAAGCCGGGAAAAGACTCTCTTTTGGTCTGGATTCCAGTACCAGTAAGGATCAAGTCTCTTCTCTCTTGTTGGACGAGCGAGGAGTTTCTCGCGCGAGGCAGGTCCTTCACTGCCCCTCTCCCGTCGATATCGGTTTCGACGGACGCCTCTCGGTTGGGGTGGGGAGGACACTGCAACGGCAGCACGGTTGCGGGGGATTGGTCTCATCTTGGGACTCTTCCCCATATCAATGTCCTGGAGTTTATGGCAGTTCTGTTGACCTTGCTCCATTTCAGAAGTCGACTTCTCAGTCGTTCGGTTCTGATTCTCACGGACAATGTTACTGTGGCGGCATATATCAATCGGCAGGGAGGCACTCGTTCGGCTGCCCTGAATGCCCTAGCAGCTCAGCTGTGGAGGTGGTGTCGTCGCATGGCGATCACACCCGTGGCCTCTTTCATCCCCGGTCGGGAAAACCTCATTGCGGATTTTCTGTCTCGGGGCAGGTATCTTCCATCGGAATGGATGCTCCATCCGGAGGTCTTTTGCCGCATTCGCAGTTGCCTAGGTCTATTTGCGTCGGTGCTAAATCACCAGCTGCCGAAGTATTGCTCCCGTGTTCGCGATCAGGGAGCATGGGCTCTAGATGCTTTCTCCCTCAGCTGGGAGAACCTTCAGGGATTCGCCTTTCCTCCCTTCCAACTGATTCCGCGTGTCTTGCGGAAAATCAGGGAAGATCGGGCGCGGGTGCTTGTAATAGCTCCCTTTTGGCCCAGGAGGAATTGGTTTCCAGAGCTTATGAGCCTCCTAAGGGCTCAACCGTTCGTTCTCCCGTTAAGAGCGGATCTGGTGTTGCAGCCCCTCTCGGGGATTCTTCACCACAGTCCGGAGTCCTTTCATTTGACTGCTTGGCCCCTGTCAGGGAATCTGCAAGACAGTCGGGTCTCTCTGATAGAGCCGCGGACTTTTTAATGTCCAGTCGTAGGGTTTCTACTAGGGAAATTTACAATTCCCGTCTCTCGGTCTTTTTCCTTTGGTGTAAAGAGAGAAATCAAACCCCTTCTAAGGCTCCTTTTGGTTCAATTGCGGATTTCTTAATCTCGTTATTTGACAAAGGGAGATCTATCTCTACTATCCGAGGCTACCGTTCGGCGATCGGGGCCATTCATTCGGGTTTCTCAGATGGTTCGGGGATTTCCAATTCCCCGCTACTAAGTGGTTTGATTCGCTCGTTCTTTCTGAAACGACCTTCTTTTTCTAAGTTAGTACCGTCTTGGAGTCTGCCTAAGGTCCTGGAGGCCTTGGCGAAACCTCCTTTCGAACCGTTAGGTGAAGCTTCGCTTCATCATCTTATGGTTAAGACGCTCTTTTTGGTAGCTATTGCCTCTGGGCAGAGGCGCAGTACTCTTCATGCTCTCTGTCTTACTCCTGGTCATGTTCGCTGGGAGAGAAAAGGCGTTAGATTGATTCCTAAGGCTTCTTTTATTGCCAAGAATCAGACAGCTGCCTCTGGCCCTGTTGAGATTTTTCTTTGTCCGCTTTCTGACTTTTCTTCTGTGCGCGAGGACAAAGTTTGGTGTCCTGTAAGGGCTCTCAAATGGTATATTGATAAGACTAAGTCTTATCGTAAGGATGATCAGTTGTTCCTGATCACTAGAGAGCCTTTTTCTCCTGCCTCTCTTGATTCCATCTCTAGGTGGATCGTCGAAGCTATTAGGGCCGCTGGCACAGAGGCTCTTTTATCCGACAGTAAGCCTCGTGCTCATGATACTCGTAGTGTCAGCACTTCTTGGGCTCTGTTTCAAGGTGTGGCGCTTGTTGATATTTTGAAGGCTGCTTATTGGCGTTCGTCCAATTCCTTCATTTCTTGCTACCTTAGGGATGTTCCCGCAGGTGAGGCTATGTTTGCGTCAGCCACCTTGAAGGCCGCTGTGTCTTCTTTGTAATCTTTGGTGTAATCCTATTCCCTTCTGCTTGAAACATGCCTCCCGGTCTTTGAGTTGGCGCTGGTCTGGCATAATAGGTAGGTATATATGATTTATTGCAGTAAATTTGTAAAATCAGCACTGATTTTCTTATTTACTATATAAATCTATATACCTACCTATGACCCTCCCTCCTTCCCTTCACCTTGCAAGCAACATGTTCCTACAAAAGAGGAAGATGGCCGTAGCGTGTTGACGCGCGTGAGTGGCGAAGGGGACAATAGGATTACGGGGGGTGCGCACAATATTGTGACTCATGTGTGTTAAATTCTCGAAGGGGTCCCGTAGTCAAGACTACTGGCATAATAGGTAGGTATATAGATTTATATAGTAAATAAGAAAATCAGTGCTGATTTTACAAATATATTACAATAGAGCACAAGAACAATGTTTCACTTTATGATGTTTGTTTTTCATCCACTCAACAAAAAATTACCATCATAGCAGGGGACTGTATAGGGCCTACAAGTATGAAATTTGTAGTTTTCTCTGTCAGAATGGGGGTGACCCGATATTTGCACCAGTGACAGTTCTGGGCTCTCTTTCATAAAACTTTTTAATCAATAACAACTATCCCATTTCTATGACAAATATGCTCTCAGCCAATCAGATTCAAGGATTTCAGTAGCTTATAACTATCATTGCAACTTGTTATTGATAACAAGTTTTTTGAAATGGGTTCCTGGGCTTTATTTCATCAAAGATATGGGCTTAGGGTTGCAAAATGGTTTTAGGTTAAAGGGATTTGGTAACTTTGTGAGGGCTTGATTTAATAAATTGTTGAATTTTGATATCTGTCTTGTATAGTGATGTTCAGAAGGATAAATAAAAGGTTTTCAAATATATAATGCTATTATTAAGATATCTATGACTGAATACTCCCATTTACGAAAGCTTATGGCCATACGCTTGAGTCTAACACTGAGTATATGGGGGGAAATGAGTCTGGCATTTCCGGTCACTTGCATATGTTTACTTTTGTGAAGGATATGATGATTTTGAAGTGCCGTTCAGAAATGAAGTCAGAATGGGAGTCACGTACCGGTGCTCAGTGCGCTCGAATACAGCCCTAGACTGTAATACACACAGACAGGTGGTCGAATGTAACTGACGTGATCATGTCAAAGGAAGCTTGAAAACAACTAAAAATACCACGTAAGCAACAGCAAAAATACAAAATCACCGTAAAACACTCTTTTCTTAGGCAAAAAATAGTGTGGGTATCCATAATATCTCAAAGAAAAAAAGATATTGGAGGATTACGAGTGCACTTCATATCGAGATTAGGCAGCTTATTTGTTCTGCGTAGCAAGACTGCAGAGGGCAGCAGAGAGGAAAATAAATGTGGGCATTAGATCGGGTGATCAGCCAGCCATCACGTGATGTAAGGCCTACAATTTCTTCCTCTCTGCTGCCATCTGCGGTCTTGCTACGCAGAACAATGTCAAATATGGTTGCCTAATCTCAACATGAATTGCTCTCATACCGGTAATCCTCCAACATCTTTTTTTCTTTGAGATATTATGGATAACCGTACTATTTTTTGTCAAAGAAAAGAATTGTTTTACGGTAATTTTGTATTTTTGTTGTCGCATACGTGGTATTTTTAGTTGTTTTGAAGCTTACTTTGATGCGATCACGTCAGTTATATTTGACCCTCGTCTGTGTGTATTACGGTCTAGGGCTGTATTCGTGCGCACTGAGCACAGGTGACTCACATTCTGACTTCATTTCTGAACGCGCACGGTACCATGAAGCTTGATTTCCTCTTTCAGCTCTCAGTTTTAGGGCACAAGGAGACCTTTGGCTGTATTCTTGATTTTTTTTAAATTTTTATTCCCAAATGTTATTTATCTCGGGGGGGGGGGGGGGGGGGGGGAAGCATTGTGTTATCGATTTGGATTCAGTAACTGTCCTCTACGCTGCATTTTAGTTTTAGCAATTTTACCTTCACTACATACACTCAAATTTTCTGCTGTGGGGAATTCCCGTTCGGGTACCCGGTCCCCGCCCAAAATTTTCAAGTCAAACCCGGGTTTTGAAAAACCCGTGATGACTCCGGCCTATTTGCTATAGAAATGTGACACTTGTTTTTGATAAAGTTTTATGAAACAGGGTGGTGTGATGGTACATGTAGGGTTGAAGTAGTTTGCAGGCACAAACCCTTTAGTCAATCAGAACGCCTAACAGTGTCTGAACTTATACTACCATAGGGCATGTACAATAGCTGCTCCTGACCATATATTGACACAACCAGTTAGGCTTCTCTAAAGACACAATGACTTTCTAAAAAAGTGTCAAATTAGATTCTGTGCTTGCAGACTAGGATTGGAGGGGGTTAGTCTCTGGCTATCTTCCTCTATTTTCCTTCTTAATGAATTTGCTGTTACAACACCTTGAAAAAGGTAAATCTTGAAGAAGCAAATAATGCATAGATGTACTGAGTTCTAATTTACCACTAGTTTACCTGTGACACGTTTCAATTGGCCTACATATGCAACAAGTAGGTCTCTGCTCTCCCCGTAGAGCCATGCTATAGCACCCAGGCTTTGAATAATTTCACAAAAATTGCAAGTTATCAAATTACTATGCGCCCAAGGCTTTGCCTGCTTGCATGTTTGTATTCTGTTCACTTGGCAGTGTTGGCTGTGTTCTCATTGATTTTTGGCTTCCTTTCTTCTACCACAGCTAGCTAGAAGCCCATGTCCACATTAAAGCTCTAGTCGTACTGCCAGACTCGCTCAATCTGAACATGAGCAGTGTGTCCCTCAGTCCCTGTGATGTAGTCTACATGTATATATATGTAAAACAAGAAACTGTTGTAAATTTTGTGAGTGGTTTGGATTGTGAAAGTTTCATCATATTACTTGAACAGTATTAATAACAAAGGGGAAAAAAAAAGGAATCTTTGTTTTTGGGGTAATATAGGACATCTATGATAGTGGTCAGCATAATTACACTTCCATTTGGAATATAACTTGCCATCTTTGTTGGCCTATATATAGAAGCACATGTTCATACCTTTTGTCAAACCAAAGTTATATTACCCATGCACTCTCTTGAAATTTGTATTGGAGACAATACATAGTTTCATGAAGACATGAAAGAAGAAGTCCAACTTTAATAATCCTTTATCATTTCATATTGTTTTGTTACCTGGAAAATGTAGATGGTCCACCACATGTTGATGGTTTCATTTCATAATTCACATTGTGTTACATCTGTACACTCAGTTCAGACCTATGTGGTTTCTGAGCAGTAATGTGATATATTTTGGTGTATGACAGATTGTTATAGTATCTTATGGACAAAAAAAAGTGAAATTAACCACATTACATTATTTCTTTGTATGACTATTTTGGAATTATCCAGAATAATTAGAGACAAGTTTCCAAACAGGTTGTGTACAGTCTTTTTTCAACAGCTGTGTTTACATCATGATTTTCTCCAAGAAAACTAAGTTGTAGAAGGTACATGACTTGAAAATTACCAAGGAAATACAGGTGGAAAATGTTGGGAATAGTTATCTATATTGGTGGGGCTAGTATCTGTTTTTTTTGTGGGTTTTTTTTAATAGTGAGGACATTTTGTGACATTCTTTTAAAGAAGTAAATCACCTGCCTATGTGAGATGAGAACATGCAAAGGAATTGGAAGCGAATATAAGCATTAAATATTCCTGCATTGTTTGGTATGGGGAAATATCCTGTGGTTTGGATCATATTAAAAAGGTCTCATCGTAATATTTTGACAATCTGATAATGGCTATAGCACATAGCACATTTTATTCATTTTTATGCATCAGTCTAAAAAAGATGTCCATGCACATACTTGTATATCTACATTGTATTGTAATTTGTAACCTAGGGGATCCAACAAAAAGGCCATCACTATGTAGAAGATTTGGTCATGCAGTTGATGCTGAAATTTCCTGCATGAAGAATATCTTCTAGGAAAATATATTCCAGAAAGTTATCTTCTTGAAAGATGCAGAATTTCACTTTCGAAATGGACCCTACATATGTAGATGTATAACAACAAAGGCATTGACGTTCCATGAGCATTCTTTGAAGGGTGTAACTTTCCTGGAAATGACAAATCTGATCAGTTTCGTACAAATACATGTATATGATTACAATGCGATGACTCAAGAAGAATGCTATGCTTCTTTTAAAAGTTGTTTTGCTGGTGTAATTGATATTTTCTACAAAATGTCTGTATTAGATTACCACATCCCATTTGCACTAGATATAATTGTAGTGTTACTCATGCTATGGAAATTGGATTGTGGTGGAAGGAAGTCATAAAAATATAAATGGTTGAGGTAGTTTTGGGAAATATGGCTTTTTTTCTATTCATACAGCCCTGGAAATAATTATTAGACCAAACTTCTGTAATAAATGTATTATAATATCTATCAAACTAATGAAAATGATTTGTCTTTGTATTTCAATGAATGAATAACAAATTCCAACAATTGTACCTTGCTTTTATGATAGTTTATTTCTTTCTTACCACAAAAATAACACTATCAGTAACCATTCTTGGTCTAATAATTTTTTCCATGGCTGAAAGTTACAATGATTGGATGTACACTTCAGATGCCTGAATTGAACGGCCGTCTCTTTACTATGTATATATATTTTGGGTTTACTCAAGTTTTTTTTTAAATTATGAGATGCCCTACTACACTGAAGACCTTATTTTATTTTATTTTTTAGAATCAGGTCTTTAATCTTAGTTTGTTTTAAAAGATATGTATAAACTTGTCAAGTGATATGAATGTTTTAATATGGCCAAGTTAAATTGGTTCCTAGCTTCTTATCCCTGCCTGTTTCTTTTATCCTCCCTCCTTTTGTTATTTGATCATGATTTTTTTTTTGTAATTACAATAAAAATAAACCAAAACGTGATAAAATCTAGACAATAATGAACCAAAAGTCATTAGGTCATTGCAATTTTCAACTTGTTTTGATATCTGTAATTATTGTGCAATATGCTGTAAGTTTCAACTCCAGACTCTTAGGGGGGAATTTTATTTGGAAACTACTTTTGCCACTAAATACCAACTCCAGAGTTTTGAAAATCTCGTTATCTTTTACTTTTTATTATGATGTTTCATGACTTTCATCTTTGAAGATGGAATGTTGGCCTTGTGGCACTCTGAACTCCATGAACTACAGGTCATTCACAAAGATGGATTTGAAAAAAATTGGGTCATTTTGCCCAAGGATCATTCTTTTCTGTTGCTGCTTTTGTATTTGAGCTAGAAAGAAATAATGAAAGAGTGTGTGAAAGAAATTCTGAGTAGAACTTCACAAAAAGTTTTATAGAGATAAATTGCAAAAATGACAGCTTAGGCATAGTGGCATAAATCATTTCTTTCTCAGGTTTTTATGTGATCTATTTCAGAAAATTGTTGTAATAGGAGGTGATCATTACGATCAAATTAAAAGTGTTTCATTATATCCCATTCATCATGCATTTCATTGATGAGACCTATACAAGGGCTTCAAGTTCATCTATACCATCTGAAGATTCAGGAATATTTCTTTGCATAAATGAAGGTGAATGACACCTTGATAAAAAGTTGAGTTATATGAAATGACATTGTCAATGATATGCTGCATTTGATGATTTTATGGCTTGAACAAAATTTGATATTCCTTATGAATTTATTTCTATGTTTATCCTGCCCAAATTCCTGTGATTTGGTTTGTTTATATTTCTGCTTTTGATACCATAGGTGACAGAATTCTCTCTATATTTTTGTTTTTGTTTTAAAGGGGGGCATATACCTTTGTAAACCTTCCTATTAGACCCCTTACAAGTTTTTTTTTTCTTTCAGGGCCTTCAGACAGGGGGGGGGGGTATACACGTATACATCACCTCCACCCTTTTGCTGGATACACCACTTGTCAAATATATGTGAATGAATGAAATTTATTAATTAACTTAGCAGCATAAAACAAGATTTATACTATAAAGGTATGAATAAATGAATTGAAATAGAAAAGAAATATTGCTCATCTTAAATGAAATATGTGATTTTTTTAAAAATGAATAAACTAGTCAGAAACCTCTCCATTTTTCATCTATTCTTGATCGTCAGAGTAATCTGTCTAGGAATCAAAGAGAGTCATAAATCCTAGTCAGTTTGCCCAAGAATGCCAGACAATAACCACACTAATGGGATAAAATTTAACAATGGAGTTTCAGATTTATACAACCATCTTTTCCCATCTTCATAACAGGTGGTTGAAATCATTTGGTGATGAAACAAAAGGGATGAAAGCAAAATGAAAGGAAGGATGATAGATGAATAATAAAAGTACTGGTAGGACTGTGTGGTGTAGAGAAAGAGAGAGGACGATAGAAGAGAGAGAGAGAGTGAGAGCGAGGAAGAAAAAGCAAATGAAAAGGACAACGTGATGGCATCTGGAGACAGTCACAATTTATACATTTGCTGTACATTGTATGAACGTAAACTAAACAAAAGAAAATGATTGAATAGACAGAAACAAAAATAAAATTTTAGAATCAAGACTAAATCTGAATGAAACTGGGAAAAAATATGATTGATGGAGACGGTGATTATGGGTGATCCAGTCTTTTCCTCTTATTTACATTTGCCAAAAGCGACAGATTTCCTTTGGAATTTCAGGGGTTAGATCACCCCAATTTGGAAGATCCATGTATGCGATATTTGCCCTAGTGTGTTCCCTTTGAAACTTGTTTACAATAGAGATGACTCCTGTCTGAAGACCAACGACGTTGTTCTATAATTCAAATGTAGCAGGAAAGATTGAGGCATAATTTTGTTCATGATAAATCCTCGAGTCGCCAATTATGTTGCTTCTTTGGAGTCGGAGCTAAAAAATGAAGAAAAAAAAGTTGTACAAATACCTGTCAGTCACTCACCACCCATCAAATGATTTTTATGGCCTGAGAACCAGTTGGATCTCTTTCTCCTGTGAGCAGATGATTTTGTTTCAGATTAATAGGATTTGGTAAAAAGGCATGCCTCATAATCAAGAAAAATATCTCATCACATTTGCCCCATTTATGGAGAAAAGAAAATTGCTTTTCAAGTATGGATGAATGATCTTAAAAGTTAAAAACAAATTTGAAACAGACTTGGGGATTGGGTTTGAAATTGGAACAAAATTATGCCAGTAGTCAACCATGAATATTACTCTGTGCTGTAACTCCCATTTGTTCTATTCTTAGGTTACTTTATGTTCACCTTTTTAAAAATCTTTTTCCCCAATTGAGTGTATCTCAACTCAAGCGAATCAAAGATACTACACACTTGAATACTGTTTCATGATATTAAATAAGAAAAGTTTTGGTATTCAAAGTAATTGTATGAAACACACAAATCCTCTGAAAAGAAATGAATTGTATTGGCCATGTCTTGTTTGGTGTTAGTGACTTTAGGGGTAAAGTAATGACCTGGAAGGGTAAAATATGATTTATTGGGTGAAGAGAATGAACATGGTAAGCAGATGACTTGTTGGGATGAAACAGTGACAGAGAGGGGTAAATAGTTTACTTGGAGGGGGTGACAAGATGATGTATAGGGGTAAATTAGAAGAGGGGAAAACGGGAGCGTTTCATCAAGCGTTTTGTCAGTGATTTTTACCGACAACTGTTATAAGCTACCAAAATCCTTGCATCTGATTGGCTGAGAGCAAATTTGTCAGTAAAAATCACTGACAAAACGCTTGATGGAATGCTCCCCAGATGACATGGAGGGGTGAGCAGTGATACATATTGGTAGAAAAATGATGTAGAGGGGTAAAAAGATGACTTGGATGGGGGAAAAGGAGATGATTTTGAGGGGTGAAAAGGATGGATATTCGTAGATTTGGAAACGGCAGATAAAGACAGAATTGAGAGAACAGGAGAAAGCGACAAAGATTCATTAAATAAGTCCTTTCATGTAGGCCTATGTATATGATCCTGACAAATCACTTGCGAAAGATACCCAATTTTCTCATATTATAGTATTTTTGCTGATTTTTCATCACCCACTTGCTTTCCATGTCATCTGTAGATGAATACCAGCATATTGGATTACAGGATAAGAATTAGATCCTATTCCTTTATTCCTTCTGAAGAGTGATTAGAATGAAATGATCTTATGGCTCAGAGACAGGATTGAGCTGATCCTAAGTTTTTTCCTCTGTAATTAGAGTCGTTTGGAATTCCACATTCCCTCACCCCAATCATAGCTCCATTAGCCCCATAACTGGTCTGGGTAATTGAGCGGGGTCTGGTTACTGTGGCCAGGCCTCCTCATTCTTGTAACAACTTACAAGATTTCTGAAAGTTTGATTGTCGTTGTTTTTCAACAGGAATGATTGGTGATGTCAGCCGGGATAAAAGTAATCAGAGGATAGAATAGTCAAGATGAGAGAGAAAAAAAATATTATATTTGATACATTTGTTTGTGTCAGTTGAATGTGTAGACCTCAACAATTGTTTGGTGGGGGGAGGTGCAGGCAGAATGTTATCAAAAGAAAGAAGTCTTACTGATTGACTCTATAGGTCGCTTACGATTCCAATTTGAATAATAGAATGACTTGTGTATGTAAGGATAAACAGTGAAACGCAAACATATACTGTAAAAGTGGAAATTTTTGCGCAATTAATTTTTTGCGCTCGCCAACGCGCTAGGCTCATGGGCAAAAGAATACTTTTAAAAAATATTTGCGTGTTTTATTTTCGCACACATTTCATGCTGCACGAAATGCGCGAAAATGTCCACACCGCGAAATATTTATAGTATTGTATCCTGCATTGTTCTAGTATAGTCCCCGCTTCCCTGTTGAAGGCCCAGGGTACAAAAATCCAACTTGACTTTCAGTGGATGTACTGCACATGGGGCTTTAGTTTTGAAGCCCAGGTACACCCTCTACTTTGCCATTGAAGTATTTTTGCCCTTGAAGTATTTTTGCAAGCATGATTGGTTTTACATACCTGCCAACCATTCCTATTTTGGAGGAATAATTCCTATTTTTCAGCCTTCAAACTAATGTTGTAAGCATGAGATTCTTCTCTCTCTTCATGAAAACTTTTGTCTGAAAGCATATAAAATGCACTGTATTCCTAATTTTGCTTAGCAAGATTCCTATTTTTTGCTATGAAAGGTTGGCAGGTATAGTAATAATATAATTTCTTATATAGCGCTATATCTAGTTAAAAACTACTCAGAGCGCTTGAAAATACTATTATTACCCTGGCTTTAGCCCAGCTGCCCTAATAGGCGCTGAAAGCATTCAAGGAATAGGTTCCTACCAGGTACCCATTTACTACACCTGGGTGGAGAGTGGCAAATGTAGATTAATGTCTTGCCAAATGTATGGTATTACTATAAAACCAGAAACATTTTACATGCATGAACTTTTGCTAGTGGTTGAGATTTGTGAATGCCATGAATTGTTATTTCATAAAATAACCTAGGTTACATTAAAGAGTTCTGGTAATGGAAAGGTTGATCATGTCTACCTAAGAATTGGTGTTATACTGTGAGGTTTTGGAATCATCAAAATTATAAGAAATTGACCAAGTCTCAAGGAAAAGCTCATGCACCTCGCACAGAAATGGATGTGGGACTGCACACACATGTGGCATGAATGTTCAGCTTTTTCTCATCATATTTGGAATATAAGAGCATTTGAAGAGCAATCTTTTTCAGGGGACATTTCTACTATGATGTTCTTCCAAACTGACATAAGAGGAACGAGAAAGCTCACAAATTATTTTCACCTTCCCAGAACTCAACCTTCTCTTAAATGTTTGCAACATAGCAAAAGTTTCATGCCCCCCCAAAAATGGTGGTCATTGATGATTCAAGAAATTTTCATGACTTGTTTAGAAAATTTCTAGGTTTATTTAGAGTTTGGTAAATATTCAGAATGTCATCACTAGGTATCTTTTATTCCATTTACAATTCAAATAAGTTTAATTACTAACTGTATTATAATAACAAGGAACTTTGTTTCAGGTTAAAGTTATATATCCCTAAACTTCAAATCTGCAAGTTATACAGGACCAAAATGGATTTGATAGCTATTAAGTCAGTAACTGAAAAAATGTATCAATGTAGCATAATAATAATCTGGATTTATCAAGGAGCTTCAAAGCTCCTTGGATTTATATAGCGCCTAATACATCAACAATATTTCTAAGCACTTTACAGACATATTATTACCCCGGTCATCGGATTCAGGCTTGCCTGCACGCAATGCATGCACCTTCTTCACTCCACTGGGGAGCATTAATGCCAGCCAGTCGCCTTTTTACAGGCATGCACATGCTAATCCATGCTAATAGAGTTAATAGCTAGTGCTATATCCCTACTTTAATTTTTTGCTCTAATTGTTAAGCAGACCACGGAGAAACGTGGGCTATTGTGAAGGAGAAATGCAAAAAAGTAGGTCAGAAATTTTCTAATTTCACAGATCACATATTTTCCAAATCATTTTCTGAAGAGGAGACATTGTTCCAAATCATACAGAGTTGGCATGGGTTTCTGTGGAATGGTTTATGGTGAGCAAAGATTACTTATGAATAGTAAGAGACTCTCGTGGGATTAGGTGCACTTTGTATCATCTTGTGACTTGAACACAGTGCTTGATAATCAGAATGGAACAAACTCAAGCTAGGTTCACATGACAGTCGATAAACTTTAAGTTTAGTTTGTGGCTTTAAACTTTGAGGTTGTGTGGCACTCCTGGTTTCTGAAACTTACTTGAAGAGGAGGGGGGTTGGTCATCTTGAACTTAAAGTTATTTGTCGTGCGGGCACAAAACTCCTAGTTGTCACCAGCTTGTTGTTACAAACTTACAATTGACCTCAATGACAGTTCTAAACTAAGAGCTACGAGTATTATACTTGACTTGTGCCACGCAAACCGGCATCATTGTTAGTAGGTTGTCGTTTGAAACTTTAAGGTTTTGCTAATTTAAACTTTCAAACTACACTGTATAATGATGCTGTGCGAACATAGCTTCAGTCATCCACTAGACTTGTAGAATACATGGGATTATTGTTGACATTGGTGTCATAAATTTTATGAGCTGCGCTTGATATTAGCTGTTTAAAATGTGTCTACTATGTTAAATGTAAACTACAATCATAGTTAATAGTCACAGGGGTCAATTGAAAACTTCACATGATTGTCAATAGGGTGATCCAGCCTTTGCAGTGGATTCATATGCAAAAGAAAGAAATAGAGAGAAATCAGATGGTGAAAGTTTGAAAGAAATGGGACAGATAATGAGAATGTTATGAATGTTTGAAAGATGAGGGGAGTGTTTCATCAAGCTTTTGTCAGTGATTTTTTACTGACAAATTTACTCTCAGCCAATCAGATGCAAGGATTTCAGTAGCTTATAATAGTTGTCGGTAAAAAATCACTGACAAAACGCTTGATGAAACGCTCCCCAGATCACAGATGTAACATACTGATAATAAATAACATTGATATAAATTATAAGCTATTACAGTTAACTATTTAAGAAAATTTGATAATATGAAATTGTAAGCATACTGTAAACGTGGAATATTTCGCGGTGTGGAAATTTTCGTGCATTTCGCGCAGCATGAAATGTGCGCCAAAATAATCTGCGAAATTAAAAACACGCGAAATGCAATTTACTTAGTTGAGCGCGAAAAATTAATCGCGCGAAAATTTCCACTTTTACAGTAGGTGAATGCTAATACATTCCAAGTATTCATAGAATAGTAATATTTAAAAATGAAACGTAACATTTAGCCTATTTTTTTAAACTTGCAACGTTATCAGGATTTCCATTGCATCATGCAGTGATAATGGATGATAACCTTTCGGATAAAGGACTAGTGTGATACATGTATTTTGATATTGATTATGATCTTTTGTTACTTCTTCTCATTATCTCTCTCTCTCTCCCCCTCTCCCTCTCTCTCTCCCCCTCTCCTCAATTCCAGGAAAGTGATAATCTCTGGTGGGATGCCTTTGCCACAGAATTTTTTGAAGATGATGCAACTCTCACCCTTTGCTTCTGCCTTGAAGATGGTCCAAAAAGATATAGTAAGTATGATCATTTCCAGAAAGCATGTTATAAAGAGAAATTTTGAGGAATATAGTAAGTATGGTGGTTGCCAGAACACACTTTATGTAAAAAGGAAGGTTGAAGAGATATTCGTACAGTTAAGTACTGTATAACCCGTTATTTTCACAGGGGTTTTATGTCCACAACTTATGTGAATTGTGTAGGGTAGCAAATTCTATAGCACACAAAACTAAGTTGGCAATTAACTATGTGTCATGTATTGTTATTAGCCCATGTTAATTGTCACAAAAAACAAAAACTTGCAAAAATATCTGCGTCTCAGTCATCCTCGAAAATACATGTACTTGTATGTGAAAGTATCTGTTTATGCAGTTTAATTTTTCTAGAACTCAAATTTTTAAATGAGAGGTCCGGAAAGATCTGGTAATTACGATGGTTGCCAGAGCTCAGCTTCTAGATATCGAGATCCTAAAAAGCATTTCAGGACAACTGCCTCCTGGATTACAAGAGCATCCCCCTTCATTTGATAACTATCCCCTTGGACAATACCCTGGGGTCCTGGCCAAGTACACAATTCAATACTTGAATTAAGTCGGTATTTTACCGAGCATTCATGTATTTTACTTCAGCGAACCAATTTTTTGCCAAAATACAGTCTGCTAGCTAGCTGTCTCACACTTAGGGTAAAATACTTTAATAGCCCAAACATTCAACTGCATACAGTGTTGGCAAAATATTTTATCTAAGCAGAAAACTGGGTAAAATACTTAAAGATCCCTGTCTTAAGTATTGCAAGAAAATCACAAATATGGCAATTAATGTATCACTAGAAACTGGGAAGCTTACAGATGGCAATCATATAAGTTTTATGTCAACTGCGTATCTGATGATTATAAAAACAACATAAATAAAAGCTCTTCTAAGCATCTGGAATATCCGAGGATTCGCCAGAAATATAGCGATGTTTTGATGTCGTCACACTAGGGATCGATCCTGCTTAAGCAGACGATGTCCTATATTGAATGAACGTAATTGCAATGCAATTATTTATCAAATTATAAAGAGTTTGTGGTATATTTAACATGACCTTATTTCACACCATTCTAAAAGGGAAAGTGAAACTGATTCTGATAACTAAAACCGTTTGATTGTAAATACACAGGAGAACGGTCAATGATCAATGAAATAGACCCCATTTTCAAATTGAAAAGCCCTCCGAATAATATCACAGATTGTATTCGTTCCCTCTTGAAACGGCGAACATGGCCCGGTGCAAGCAGCTGAAAATACAATGGCGTCTTATTTTGTTTACAAGTGACTGATTCCTTTATTTTTTTAACGCTGCATTTTTCATCAAAATAATACCACACACAAAGTTAAGAGTGAGGCAACAGACTAACATTAAGACTGACGCTAGTCAAGTAAGAGAAATAAGTGAAGAGGAGATGACAAAACAGGCACTGAAAAATGTGTAAGATGTTATGGGACATCGTCTGCTTAGACAGGACTGGTCCTTCGTGTGTCGTCACACATCTCAGCAGCGTTCAAGGAGCTCTTCAGCTGCTATATCAGGGGCTGTATTTTACCGTTTTATAATTGATAATAATCATTAATTCAAATGTTTCCAAGCGTTGAATTTGGATAACCTTGTATAATTTATGCCATCTATGCAATAATAAGTATTAAGCCAATATTTATTTTGATGGAATTTTCTTGCAATGTGATCTTTAAATATTTCTGTCTTAAGTATTGAAAAGAAAACAGACACTGGGCAACTACCCCTTATATAAACACAAAGCAAAATGGCGTAACATTTTAACGAAAAGGTTTTAAGCAAAATAACTTGGCAGGAGTGTTCCTACACTTATTGACTAACTTCTGTGTGAAAATGAGATTGATCTGTCAAGTCATGCATGAGTGAGCACACATTAAAGGGAAAATTGTCACTTTTCAAAAGTCACAGGAGTCATATTTTATGCCATATTTTTAACAGTGAATTTTAGCATTTCTTGCTTAATTTTAGCAAGTGTGCTCACTCAACCAGCCAGAAAATTACCTCTTGTGTTTACACAATTGACAACTCATTTTGGTAGCAATATCTGATGTTAATTTTTTCAATAATCCGAATGGATTTTGCCATTTCAAAGTTAAGAGGGTTGAGCATCGCTACTTTCCACTAAAATTGTGCTCACCAAACCGTGCAAAAACACGAAAAGTGTCAGGATAGGTGCGAAGGGGTCAAACGATGGATGATAAACAACTACAGCACTTGAACAAAAACCAGAAACAGAATTCGCCAAAATGACCCCCCAAAATGGCTCTTGTGACTTTTGAAAAGTGACAATTTTGCCTTGAATGTGTGCTCACTCATGCATGCCTCAGGTGAACACTCTGACCAAGTTATTTTGTTCGAAACCTTTTCGTTAAAAAGTTATGCCATTTTGATTCAGGGGGAACTTACTTTTTGTGTTGTGTTTAGAACATTGTTGATAGTAATGAGAGGTGGGTTTGTGAACCACTTGTTTGTATTTGAGGACATAGTCATTTTTAGTGTCTTATTTGCTATATTTTGAAATAAGTTATAAAACATAATACATGTACCTCCCACAATACCCCCTTATCCTAAGATATCATTGTGTGATAAAACAAAAGAGAGAAGATCAATTGAAATAGGAGGAGGTGCCATGGCTCAGTGGTAGAGCACTCCTAACTGGGAGGACCCGGGTTCAAAACCAAGGGGTTGCACTAGTGCACTTTAGTAAGGCATTTATCATTATTACCAAGTCCCTCAGAGAGGACTTAAAGTTGTCGGTCCATGGGTTGCTTCCTTATAATAAGCATATACATGCTCTATTAGCAGTCAGGTAGAAACAACCATTAAACCTTATTTCAACAGTTTGGTTGTCGTAAGATTTTATTTTATTATTTAGTTTGAACTCTTATTAATTGTTATTATGTCAATAGGAAATAACATGTTTTGTTTTGTTTTGTTCCTGCCCACTTCTTATTGTGAGAATACCAAAAACATTGTTTTGAAAAGCGTTATAAACGTGTGTGGGAGCTGATTCAGGGATTTAAAATAACGTAATAACAGATTAGGATGAAAAGAATTTCTCACTAATATTAATATTTATTCATTGAATATTATTTTTCATAAATCCTTCCCTGAAGAAATGCAATGAATTTGGGTGTCGAAACTGAAATGTCAACCACTCTTAAGGATTAAATGATATGTTGCAAATAAGGCTTGACATTGAGTGAAGAAAGGTTTATCCAACTAATTATTTCTTTCTGAATTTCCTGCGACATATTCATGTATTTTTGCTCTAATGTGTGTTGCATTCTTTTTTCTTTAACCTTTTAATATCATATTTGTCTAATTCTTAACACTACTGCTTTCAATGTTATGACAAAAAGTTCTTCTTTATTAAATAGTTTATAGATGGAATCTGAAAAAAAAATTAAAGCTTGTAAATGAATTGTGATAGAAAGGATCTCTTTTAGAATTAAAATAAATGGTTATCACTGTTATATAAATACTATTTTAAAAATGGCAATATCATGTAACGGATGCCCCATTTTGTCCATGCTTCAAAACATGTCACTTTACTCGATCCCCATTTTGGGAGGGGGAATGGGGTTTTCCCATTTATTTTCTTTTATCTCCCCCTTCTTATGAACTTCCTCAGTATTACGGTGAGAAACGGGCATGAGCAAACTGTGAAACCAAGCCAAAATATCTAGATTCAAGAGAGAAAACAGCCCAAGACCATTGCACTGATTATGTGACAAATTGCTGATCTGGGTCCTGTTTCATAAAACTTGTTATCAATAACAACTGCCCCATTTCTATGACAAAGTTGCTATCAGCCAATCAGATTCAAGGATTTCAATAGCTCAGGACAATTATTGTACATGTATCTACTTTGGATTCAGCAGCGTTCCGCCGCCGCTGCGTCACGCTTGTGTGCGCTGTAACTGCCACATTCCTTGACGGATTTCTTTCAAATTTTGTATGGAGGTGTAGCTTGGTATAATGTAGAACCCTATAGATTTTGGTGATGCTGCCCCCAGTGTTCCATCTTTTATAGGGTAAAAGGCCAAGTTTATGTGGATAGTTTGTGTGCGCTCTAGCGGTCACATTTCTCAACGGATTTCGTTCACATTTTGCATGAAGGTCTCTCGGTGTAATCTAAAAACCTATAGTTTTTGGTGATGCTGCCACTAGGTGTCCCGTCTTTTATAGGGTCAACGGTCATACTTCAGAGAATGGTGTGAGTGCACTCTGCAGGCCACATTTCTGAATGGATTTCTTTCAAATTTTGTATGGAGATGTATCTTGATATAATCTACACATCTTTACTTTTTGGTAACCTCATTTGGTTACCTCATTGTTCCGTCCTTTATAGGGTCCAAGGTCATATGTCTTTTGTGCGCTTTAACTGCCACATATCTTGACGGATTTCTTTGAAATTCTTTATGGAGGTGTGGCTTAGTGAAATCTACACATCTATAGTGTTTGCTGATGCTGCCCCCAGTGTTCAGTCTTTTATAGGGTCAATGGTCATATTTTAGTGGATATCTTGTGTGCGCTGTGCAGGTCTCATTTCTTGACAGATTTCTTTCGAATTTTCTATAGAGATGCATTATACTCTAATCTACAACATTGTTTTGGTGATGCTGTTCCTAGTGCTGACAATAGTCCTGGCCACTGGTGGCAATCTTTACGCCATCCTGTTGTTTGAGGGAAGGGAGGGGGAGGTCCTTTGTCCCTCCTTTCGAATCGCTGCCAGTGCCGGGGGATACATTCGCATTGCACGGCAATGGACATTTCTAGTTGTAACTTGTTATTGATAAGAATGGCATTATGAATACTCATGAGCAGAGGTCATGAATATTAATTTGCATGATCTACATGTATGAATCAGTTCTTAATTAACCTGACTTTGTTTGATATAAAAACTTGGCCTCTTCAGTACAATAAAAGCGTGTATTAAGATTTTAACTTGAATCGCAGTGCTCCTTTAAACTTGCATTATTAATGTATACATGTATATTGAATGGAATTGTGTTATTTCATAAAGCAAGAATAAGCTTGTTTTGTTCGTTAAATTTATATGGTTTCTCTGCTGATGGATGCAGCAGAGTTTAGAAGACCTTTTTACTGGATTAGATTGTTACTTAAGAATGATGTATTGATAAACAAGTTATCTTGTCAGTGGGATTCCCAAAGCTGTTTGTCTTTTATTTAAAATGTTCAAATTTGTACTAATGCACATTACTTCTTCAAAGACATTAGGCTTGATTATCTATGCTTCATGGTAGATATTTGTTTATCTTCAATTCTATGTTGCGTGCAAGAGTGGAAGATGGCTATCGGTTCCAAATCTGGGAAAACGATAACTTGATATAAAAAGAAACGGTTACTCAAAGCTAGGTGACAATTCCATCTGTGAAAAGGAATATAATTTGACTTGTCTGACAATTTTCTTCCTGTTTTGTGAGTTTCACTCGCTCTTTTACAGCCCAATTGTCTACCGCTGTTTCCCTTACGTTTGAGGTTCACTCTCCTATCCCTAATGCATCAGCAAAGGTTTTAATAATGGCATTGCAGTGAGTGGCATAGTGAAGGAAATTGCCAGTACATGTAGTGGATCCAGGGGGTATGATGGGCTTAGGGGGGGGGGGGGGGGGGGGCTGAAGAGCACATGCCCCATGCCCCACCCCCCCCCCCTCCCTCCCATGGGACTCACTACTATCCTTCCTCGTAATTTTTCCAAACATGTAAATACGGGTTGCAATAAACAGGAAAGATATAACAATAAGGGCATGCTAAAGTCAAAATGTCACCTCACACCTTGAACATATGTATTTGAAAGGTAGTCTCAGCAATTCAGCACTGCTTTGACAAATTTTGATGAACCATAAATAAACTATTGCTTATGATCACTAGTTCCTGCTAGAATGATGGATTTATTGTGCATTTCAGAAGTAGCACAAGTAAATCTATGTGTACCATTCAGTGTCTGATAAGATGTGTGAAGGGTCTCCATGTGTGGAGAATAATGCTGAAAACATTGCTCTTTCACATCCTGAAATGTTTCATCCAGTTCTAGATTAAAATTGCTCTGTTTTACTATCATACCGGGTGAAAAGTTTGTATAAGGGAAATACCCTTACTATTGGGTTAAACAAATTAATATGAGTTCAAAGTTTCATGACTCCTCCCATTTTTGGTGCCATGTCTGTCAGATGTATACAGCCATGGAAATAAAATATCATAAAAGCAAGGTGCAATTGCTGGAATTTATTATTCATTCAATGAAATACAAAGACAAATCATAATCATAGTGCGGAAGATGTTGATCATCGTGGTAGTACAAAAAGAGTAAAAGTTGATCTGTTGCCACACGAAGGAGCAAACGAGGGTTGCAACCCTCGTTTGCTCCTTCGTGTGACAACAGATCAACTGTTACTCTTTTTAAGACAAATCATTTTCATTAGTTTGAATGCATATTTTACCTTTATTACAGAAGCTTGATCTAATAATTTTTTTCCAGGGCTGTATGTGTACAATGATTTACAACCCATTTTAATGTTACATAAAGCTAATCCATTGTGTATTCTTTTTCCTTATTGATGTACTGTAAACGCTGTTATTTTCGCGTGATTAAATTTTCGCGCTGAGCGACCCAAAAACATATTCGCGGGTTCTTGAATTCGCGCTGCACAATTACTCACTGGCAAAAATGCAAGATTTGATTTGATATTTCAATGTATGACTCGGTTTTCTGCCATAGCTAGAGCTCTAAAATCGTGCTAATATTTTGCGTGTTCTAGAATTCGTGCTCGCTGAAAGTAGCACGAAAATCAATGTAATGCAAATATTTCTGCATTTACAGTAATTTCCCTCCCAGTTTTATCCCTTGCTGTTGTTACTTTCAATGAAGGATGATAACATGTTACCTCTTCCTTTTACTTTTCCTTTTGCCCATTTGCTGCAGCCATAGGACGAACACTTATTCCACGTTATTTCAGAACGGTCTTTGAGGGCGGAGTTACAGATCTCTACTATTTGTTGAAGCATCCCAAGGAGTCATTCCACAATACGACCATTACGTTAGACTGTGAGCAGACAACGATGGTTACGCATCATGGCAAACCAATGTTCACAAAGGTATAACTCAGACTGTACCTTCACACTCCAACTTTAGCATGGCCAGATGATTAATGGTTATTTAATTTTGTATTCCTTGAGAGCACAGCAGTGACATTCAAATAGCATAATCAAACAATTATAAACAAGTAAATTGAACAAGATGGCTATAGGCTGCCTAATTTAAATGAAAAAAGAAACACATGACTACCAGTATAGCCTGCCTTTCTATATACTTAAAAGGCTCTGTTTTATGAAACTTGCTATCAAGAATTCGCGTGTGTGTGTGTGTGTGTGTGTGAGAGAGAGAGAGATGGAGAGGGAGAGGGAGAGAAACAGAAAATAAGCCGAAACCCTCGTAGATTTGAATTGATATGAATTAACAGTTCAAATGGAGATAGAATCATACAGAATGAACATGATATTGCAGTGAAGCAATTCCAGGCATTTTCATACTACATGTAGGTTAACAAGAGAAGAAAACTTCATAGTACAGTGGAAACTCAGTATAACGAGTTCCTTGGGACCATCAAAATTACCTTGTTATAGCAGGAATCTCATTATATCAGGTTAAAAAAACAATAGAATATAAAGAGCTGGGACCAGGAATATTACCTTGTTATATGAGGAATATTGTTATATCAGACCTCTTTGTTGTACTGAGTTTCCACTGTAACAGAGCTAGAGAGACCCTAATGAAATGAACAATATAGAAGCATTCCAATCAGTCATGATGCTACCCATCACACTGCGAGGAGACTAAGAGTGGTTACGCATCACTGCGGATACAGCTACAGCTACAACCAGACAATGAAATTAAATGAAGCCTCATCAAATATGGATAGCAAACAAACAAAAGAATGTTCTATACCCAAGGAAACCAATGTCTTTGGTCAATTCTGATTATTGGACTGATTAAAAGAAGAGCAGGGAAGAAGAAAAAGAAATTTCAGCAAGAATAGTATTTATTAATGACTGCTATCCTTATTTTTATTCAAGAAAAACAAGAGGAAAACATGAGGTCAGTATAAAAGAAAGACAGTGCCTATTTGCAGTAGAAACTCATTCTGCATACAAATGGCATAATCACATTATATATATATATATATGTGTGTTTACCACACTGATTAGGTGTATGTTGGCTCCCTGAAGTAAATACAAAGAACATTTGGGGAAATTAACGTTTGGCTTGCCGGTTTAAAATCGTGCTTAAGCAATGTAGCATAAATAGTACAAGGATTACAACAATCTCAACAGTATTGCTTATGAAATTTGAACCCACCATTTGCACCTTCAATGCTCTATATTAAAGGTTCAGAAAGTTTGATGGAAATAAGTGAAGAGAGGAATAGCAGTTTTAATGGCAGAAATGACATAAATATCCTGCATCACCGAATACAAAATAGATATATGTTTATACATACATATCAAAGGCTCCTTTAAAGGGATAGTCCACCCTGGCATTAAGTTAATTTGAATAAAACTAAGGAGAAAAATGAAAGAAATGGATTAGTGAAAGTTTGAGCAAAATCTGACAAGAAATAAGAAAGTTATGAATTTTTGAAGTTGTAATCAATCAAACACAAATTGGCAACTCCAATACGTACCTTGTGAGCTCCTCTCCCATTTGCTCAGTACCGAAAATCTCATAAATTTTCATTTTCTAAGTTTTTGATGAAGGAATAGATTTGTTTCATACAGGTTTTGTGTAAAATCATATGAGCAATGATTATATCTAAGGTGCATGTATGATTGAATATTTTCTTTAGAGAAAATGGAAATTAATCACTTTTTGGGTACAGGGCAAATGGGAGAGGAGCTCGCAAGATATGTCACGGAGTTGCCAATTTGTGTTTGATTGATTATAACTTCAGATATTCATAACTTTCTTATTTCTTATCGTTTTTTGCTCAAACCTTCACTGATTAGGTTTTTTTTAATTGTTCTACTTCATTTAAAATCGGCATGTAATCAGGGTGGACTTTCCCTTTAAGATCATACTGACAGTGTAGATCTATTTTTGAGATGGGTATTAAGCAAAAAGAGTACATAACTAAGTGTAAGGTAACAAAATGCAGCAAACAAACAAGCACCCTTTCCATTGTCTTACAACCATTCTGGCAAGCCTCGGACCGTCTATGGACTTGACTCTGACAAAAACAATTGTGCAATGGAAATATTCTCTCAAATCAAAACACTTAAAAGAATTGACCGAGAAGAATAGTAAAATCATAATTTCACCAAAGGAAGCCCTAGATTGGGGAAAGAGGAAACTTGAGGGGTGTTATCAATGTCTATATCAAAGCCAACACATCCTGAATGGCATGGAAAGAGTTTGATATTTGAAGGGCTGACATAGGGACAGGAATCTGAGCGACGGATTTCGACGTACGATAAGAAATCAAAGTGAGAGACAGGAGGAATAGGGTGAAAGAAAGCGAGAGGAAATGCTGACAAGATTTCCTCAATCATAGGGCGTGATGGCAGGCGAGATAAAGATGAATGAAGTGCCAGATACAAACTGGGTCTAAAGTTGTTTTTGTTCAGGAAAAAAACAATTTCTGTGACCCAGACTTAGACATTTTAGATGTCATGTCAACATTTCGAAGGAACTATTGTACATTCACAACTAGAAATTATAAAATTGTTTGTGAGTCTTGTGCCATGCATTGTTAGAGAGGAGAGTACACATGGCTGGGATATGGGGCATACATGACATATCTACAGCACTGGTGAATATTATGAAGGCAGAATATTGAAGAAGATATTTACTTCATTGAAAACATTGACATACACTTGAATATGGACTACGTCTAAACAGAGTTCTGAGTGTCGTGGTATAGTGGTTCATTCACTTGACTCTTAATCAAAAGGTTGAGGGTTCGAATCCCAGCCCGGCAATAACGTCCTTTGGCAAGACGTTAATCCACATTTGCCACTCTCCACCCAGGTGTAAATGGGTACCCCATATGCTAGAGCGCTACATATTTGGCAGCCAAGCTATGACCGGGGTAATAATGTTGAAGCGCCAGGAGCATCACGACGTGACGGACATGAGCGCTATACAAGAAGCCACCATTATTATTATTATTAGAGAATTTCTTAGGAGGGGAGGTAACATTTGGTGATATGATATGAGAATTTAACAAATTCACCAGTGATTTGGACATTGTGTCCTGGATTTAGTGACCTGACTTTTTCTCCAGGGTTCATTTTGTCCAAGATATACATGTAGGGTTAAGGTTGCAGGTCGGTTTTAGGTTAGGGTTAGGTGTAGTGTTTTGCCAAGGGATGAGGTTGGGAATTTGGTTAAGTGTAGGAAATTGTCGCCTGGGAATTTGTCATACAATGCTGTATATATATATGGCTGTACAGAGGGCTGGTTGATAGAGTTTACCTTTGACGGAGTCATATTTCACTGAAAAAAGGAACAATCCTGTGGACTGATATAGGTTGACTCTGTTATTTAGCTGCCTGATAGAATTGCTGATATAATATTTGTATTACAGAAAGAACTATCTTTAATCAAACTTTGTGTCCTTAATCCGCATATATTTTTTAACAAAGGGCTGTTTATAGCTGGTACTGGAATTCTCCTTTTAACAATCTGAAATTTGAATGAAGATGGATATTCCTTTAAAAAAAAAGATCCTTTAAACTTTGTGTCTTTGATATAGGTTTGTACAGAGGGCCGTCTAGTGGTGGAGTTCACATTTGATGATCTGATGCGGATCAGGTCGTGGTACTTCGACATTCGGCAGCATAGAGAACTCATTCCCAGAAGCGTCATAAATATTCAGGTATGAATAGGCCCATGTTTATCTGTATAGCATCTCCTGCAGAATTAAGGCCCTTTCAGACATAAGATGGTTAACTACTTAGGAAATAATGTCACCGCAAAATAAAATGAGAAAGTAGATCAGTCGGTAGGTGTAAGAGCCAGTGTCATGTGTAGCTTCTTTTTTTATTTTAACCCCCACAAGATTGCCTCATGATGCAGTTAATTTATTAAGTGGTTTTTATTATGTCTCGGCAGTTTACTAGTCATACCTGAAATATGCGCTGTCAGTTACGTCTGACTTTCTTAAGAATTCGATCATATACATAGGATATAAAAATCAAAACAATCCGAGAATGATTATGTCTGTAGTTAGTTGTAAAAGTGCATATACATATGAAGCACTATGAATTCAGAAATTTCTTTGATCTCTTGGGATTCACTTGACAACAGGAATATTTTGTAAATGATAAAGTCATTCTTGCAATGCTAATTGCTTCATGGAATTAGCACCAAAGGAAAACAAAAATCTTTATTGCCAATTCTTCTGATTTCATTTTGGAAGGAGGTTGAATCCGCCTAACAAAGGCATGATTATTTTGCAAATGTATCTTTCTCTCTTCACTTCCACAATTTTTTGCATGGGCATTCCTACCTCTCAATTTCTTTGCTCCCATGAAATTTTCTTATTTCAATTTACCTTTTAATACATATTTAAATAATATTCTTTTCTTATGATGATCCCAAAATTGTCCTTTTATATGTTCCAATCGTGTGCTTCATTCTGTTGTGTCGTTTGTAATAATTTGTTAAAATATATGTTGATTTTCTTCTGATCTGCACCATGTTGGGTTTTGTTTCAAAATCTCTGTCTTATATCATTGTCACCTGGCCTTATCTTCTCATTCTTTTTTCTTCTCCATTTGGTGTCATTCTATTTTCTTTTGTAACATCATCTCTGGAATTTGTCTTTGATTTTCTCTTGTTATTATACTGGGTTTATTTTTTCTTTATTTTTCATTCTCTTTTCTCGTTTTGATGCCATGGTCTTTAAATGCTTTCACTGCTTCTTTCTCTCTCTCTCTCTCTTTTTTCTTTGGGAACATTTCTTGATTGTGTTCCAATCCCATCCTGGTCTGTATCATTCATATTTTGATGGTGGTACCTCATTTTCTTTTCTTTCTTGCA
This sequence comes from Heliocidaris erythrogramma, assembly GCA_025617745.1. Lineage (NCBI taxonomy): Eukaryota > Metazoa > Echinodermata > Echinoidea > Camarodonta > Echinometridae > Heliocidaris > Heliocidaris erythrogramma. Next base: position 19,417,420 of record CM046868.1, on the reverse strand, counting down.
TCTATTTCCTCTTGTTCTGTTTCTTGTCTCTTTATCACCCTTGTCTTCATTGTTAACGCCATGGTTTTTTAAACCCTCTTTCACTTACGCACTGACTCTCTGTCACAACATTGGACTTTTACTCTCCAATATCTCAAACATATTTTCTTTATTTCCTTTCCCGTCATGGTTCATGCCATCCCTGTCTTTCTTCTTAATTACTTCATTCTTTAATGTTTGTTTCCTGCACACTTCCGTCTCTCAATTTCTACTACTTCCACATGCTGGCTTCCTTTCCTTCGGTCTTAAATCATCACTGTTCATTTGAACTTTCTCTGCCTTCTTGTTTTGCGGTTTGTTTGATCCAACTTGTTTAATTACTTAATTATCCATATCCATACAAACTGTCTTTGCATCACATCTCTACCCCACACTGGCTCTCGCACTTTTATATTTCACAATGTCTTGTCCTTGGCACTTTTGCCAAACTGAATATATGCGTCCCTCACTGTGGGGATGCTTCTGTGTTCTTTTGTCATTTTCATTTACTTACCCTTGTAATCATGCTGACCTCTCCATCTTATATATCTTTCCCTGTTTCTTGTTGATGCCCTGTTCATTATATTCAATTTTTTATTTGTAATTGTCTGTGTGGTGGATTTTTATGGTATACCCATTGCTACCCCCTTTTGCTTTCCTCCTCCCTCTATCCCACCCCCTTTATACCATCTTACTCTCCCCTACATTCGTTCTTCTTCCATTTTACCTGTACCCTTTTGCTCATCATCTTCTCCCTTACAACCAACCCTTTCCTCCCCTCGTCTCCCCTAATCCATCACCCCTTTCCATATTCCTTCACCTTTCCTCCTCTCCCTTTTCAATCATCCCTTCTCCATCTCACATCACTCGTTTCCTTACCCCCCCCCCCTTTTCCACCCACTCCCCTCACCCATCCCTCTTTATCTTAAATCCATTTGCCCCCAAACTCCCGACCCCCACCCCATCCTAATCTATATGCCTTCGGCCCCTATTATGGGTTTGCTTCCCGCCTTGCTGACACCCTTTTAGTACCATTCACAGGACCCTACGATGCTGGAACAGCTTTCCAAGAACATCACCCGACAGGGTCTAACTAGCTGTACTCTCAACTACCTCAGGGTAAGGAAGAAAATGTACAAAGTCAAATGGAAAGAAATTCTAAGTAGTCCCGAGTTCTGATAGGGTGGAAAGTAGATTTATGCAATATCCTGCAAAATTTCCATTGATTTTTACATATGACAAATAGCTTATACATTGGCAAAACTTCATATAAAAAGACCCCCCCCCCCCTCCCAAAAGAAGAAAAGTGACATATATTGGTGTAGATTTTTATAAATTTAAGTCTAAATAACCAATACATTATTTTTTCTGCTTCTTACTCAATTTATCTGTGTCAATCAACATGTATCTTAAAAATTGGATTTTCCCCCTGTGTAATACATTTTTATGGAGTTTCTATCTTATAAATTTCATTCTACTTTAATATTTACCTTGGTATCTGTGTCTCAGTAGTCAATGTTTATATATATTAAAGTACTTTTGTTATTTTCTGCCCCATCCCTGATCTCTACCTAATCTTGCCTCCATCATCTCCATGCTATCTCATCTGACATCCCATCAGCTGTGTGTGATCCTGGAGCCGATGCAGGAGCTGATGTCTCGACACAAGGTCTACAGCCTCAGCCCTCGAGATTGCCTCAAGGCCACCTTGTTCCAGAAATGGCAACGTATAGTCACACCTCCCGGTAACGTATCCTCGTGGCAACCTGTCAAAATGGACGACAAAATAGTAACCATCCACCAAAACAGACAAATTCAAATCAGAGATTGTATAGGAAACGTGGAATAGTCTTTATTTTATATTTTTGTCATTTTTTTTTCCAACCCATGTAAATAGAGAATGCCTACCCCTTCCCAGCACCCCGCCCTGTATGCCACAGTCATATTTTATTTTTATTTTGTCTATTGGAAACCTCAAACATGTAAAGGCGCATGGTTATGTTGATATGATTTTTTTTTTATTATTCAAACAATATCTTTTTCTTATCAGTGATGAAGTTCAGTCGATTTTGTACCCTAAATGTGTCCGTTATTTGTTTGTTTGTTTACCATCTTCAAAAAAAGTTAATAGGTTATCTAGACATTCAATCTTATCTGCTTCAGCATGATAAAAACAAATGAAGCAACATTGTGGCTATAGATGATTATTCTCGAGGACAAACCAATTTTCTCAAATTTCATATTTTTTTCTTCTATTTATCTCATTGATACCACAATAGCTCTTTTTTGGAATGAATGTGTTTATAATTGAACTCACATCATTTTAACACTGATATGAAAAGAGACAGAAAATAAATTGGTCCAAATATTATTCAATTTAAGTTTGAATAGAGAAATACATACATGTGCATTTCTTGAATAGTTGAAACAGAACTGTAAAGCAGAAATGTATTCATATTCCTCTACAGTAATCTCCACAACTGAACCCCAGATGTGGAATAGAAGTTTGGATAAGCGAATAATTCTGTTCTGTTGTCACTAAACAACAAAAAGAAAGGGTGAAACATCTGATTTTGACAGGTTACTGCGGAGATGCTATAGTACCGTTATTTTTATTTTCTGTGTTATTAAGTTGTAATGTATAATATTGCCTGTTGAGAGCCAGAAGGGCGTTAACTGTGGTAGGTGATTTAACGAGAAAGTTGAGTTCTGGTCAAGGTGACAAATAATTAGTGAATTTTCTCACGCTTTTGATGTCAGTGAGGAGGAATATAATGCTAGAAATGGTCCCTGAAAAGGACTGCTCGTCAAATGCCGCCATATTTGAAATATGAAGAGAAATATCTGAAAAGTTTTGACCAAAGAGTCGGGACACGTGTGTTGAGTCCCATATACCCATTTCTGTGTGTAGTGATTGTGACTACCTACAAGATGGAGTAAAACCGCAGAGTATACACCATCTTTTGTCTGTATACTACGTAATCAACTATTCTCTTCCAGTTGCTTTCACAATGTAATTGCTTGAATTGAACTCAGCTTTATGTTGAAGGGAACGCCCTTGTGGCTCTGAGCAGACGATATATTGTGCATGTTTACTAACTAACTCACAAGCCACATTTGTGTTCACACCGTAGAGTTATTTCCTCCTTGTTTTCTAGTTGTGACTAATCCATATGTGTGATTCAACAATTAAGTTCAATGCAGTTCGACTTGAATATGTTGCATATCTTGTATCCCCTCTGAATAGTCCCTTTCATGCATTTTGATGATATTTTATTACACACACACTTACTGAAAGATGTAAGCATTTCATGAATTGGAGTTTTTCCCGTTACTATTTTTTTTTCACTTAATAGTAGTGCTATGAAAACAAAGGAAATTATTGCCTTGAAATATATGTTAATGAATTTGAGGCTAGAAATTCATGAAAGCTTACTCTGACTCAAGCTGAATCCGATTAAATCCATGGGTCAGTATTCATAAAAGTGTACTAACTCTTGTCCTGGGCCCAGTTTCATAAATCTTGTTATCAATAGCAAGTTACAAGATTTGTTATATGCTACTGAAATCCTTGAATCTAATTGGCTGAAATCAAATTTGTTATAGAAATGGGGCAGTTGTTATTGATAACAAGTTTTATGAAAGAGGGCTCGGGTGTATGAATATAAACCAGACAAAGCGGGTAGAGTTGGTCTACTAACATATGGATTGCCAAGTGTTGCCTCTTCAGCCGTAAAAATGACTACAGTCTTGTAATTAAATGAATAAAAACAGATCTAGTCATCATGAAATCAATTTCGCTTATTCATTTTGATTTGATTGATTTTGTATATTTTTTATTATAGAATAACAATATCTTTCATAATGAAAAGAATGAAATTTGGAGCTCTATTAATCAGTGGATTAAGTCAATACAGGCTACTGACAGTAGCTTTTGTTTGACCTGAAATAATGCATCTTTCCTTTCTTTCTTCATTTAAGAACATGGACATGGGGTATTAAGAGAAAACTTACAATTTTTGTATTTTACTCCAGATACTATTATTAATTCTACTTTTTATTCTATCATTTTTTCTATTAATTTTATAAGGAATTACCTTTTTAGTTTTAGTGAGTGAGATCAATTTCATGAAATTAGAGATATAAACTGTGAAAGAGATCATTAAAAATTGATGTGATGCTAGTTACATCCCCAAGGAAGAAAATAAATCTTTGAATGTTCAAATTTCAAAATGTTCTCTGAGACATCAGACAGCTAGTCTTGTATCATCTTGGATAGAATGAAAGTTAGAGATAATGAACCTGAAGCCATTATGAATTGCCAATGTCTAAGGTTGTACACCTTCTGTTGATAACCAGGACGTCACTATTGACCCTTATCTTTTGACGTACAAATAACCTCGTTCATTGCCAATGATAGAAAGTTGTTCAGACTAGCAAAATGTAGAAAAATATAAACAAATGATAATTAAATTTGTTAATAATCTGCTGAAAATCATATATGTAAAAAGCATCAACATGGATATGTACACATGGGACAAGACGATGTGTTTTTCTCTTGTCAGACCCCAATGTTCTTATTCTTCTGAATGGTTTACTCCATTTATTTGTATTTTTGCTCATTCAGCTGTAAATTGTGTAGGTTTGTGTTAAGATTTCCTCATCATTAGAACTCCTATGTACCCATGTCATCTCACTGTCTCCTTTTCTCTTCTCTATTCTTTTTTCAATCTCACAAAACATCTACAGATACCAACAGACCGCAGCAAAAACGACGTAAGAGGAAATCATCAACGACGCTCTCGACAACGGGAGGTAACAATCTGGGGATGAACAATATCGGTGGGGGAAACAGTAAGAAAAAATCACCGGGCAGCTTCAGCTCTGACGGAATGCCAACGGTTTGTATATCATTCTCTCTCTTTCTCACCTTCCTTGTTTTGTTTTAGATTCAATGATTATTTTGTTTTTCGTGGTCATGTTTTCTGTTTTGTTTCTTTTTCTGTTCATCTATCATTTACAAAAATTGAATATTTTTGTCTTACCTGAATATGGTAGTGGAACCCGAATATTACGAGAGAGTGAAGAAAATCTAAGGAAAAAGTCTTATCCTGAGATCCACTTTCCAATCATTTCTACGTTCAGAAACTGCTCGGACATTTTACTTTTCAAAAAACAAGTCAAATAATCGCCATCTCCAACAACACCTCAGATATGATGGCAAAAATGCAGAAAGTAAAATTATATTTCATCTTTTTCCAAGACATTATTAGAAATTATTCATATCTTATGTCAAAACCTTGCCATCTTCAGAATAAAACACAGGAATGTATAATGAGTGTCCAAAGACATAATTTTGAAGTAGCAGAAATGTACTCTGGTACAAGAAATTGACTCTACCCAGATTAGTTTTTCAGTGTAAAAGGTTATGTTGTTTATACAAGAACATGGTTATGTAGTAGTGTATTTACTTCCCTTAAACTGTGTAGAGTTGGCAAAAACTCAGTCATACGTGTATTTGGTCTTTAAAATGTAAACGAAGAAATTTCCTACAATACTTACAGATACAGATCAACTGTCAGATGTATATAAAAATCAATTTGTTTATTTAATTTGTATTGATGTAAGTGATTTGTCAAGATTTTGTACTGTTAGTATATCATCCATGTCGACAGTGCAGTAAATTTTAGACACAGAATATCATTAAATATGTGGTTATTGGAAAACATACAGCCATGGAAAAAATTATTAGACCAAGAATGGTTACTGAAAGTGTTATATTCGTGGTTAGAAGGAAATAAAATATCATAAAAGCAAGGTACAATTGCTGGAATTTATTATTCATTCAATGAAATACAAAGACAAATCATTGTCATTAGTTTGAATGCATATTATAGTACCTTTATTACAGAAGCTTGGTCTAATAATTTTTTCCAGGGCTGTATGTTTTGCTCCAGCGTATGTTTGAATATAGGAGTTGAGAAAGAAGAAAAGATGACTAGAAAATAAGAGCAAACACAAACACAAATAGAGAAAACAGTCATGATGATGAAGAAGAAAACAGAGGGAAGACATGCAATTAGTGACCAAGATAATCCAACGATATTTTGCTACAACCCATTTGCGTGTGAGGATGAAAACAAATCCTTCATTTTTAATCCCCAGATCTTCTAGGGTTGGAGAAGAGAGAAAATGACATCAGGGTTCTTATCTAACTTTTCATTTAGGATTCTAGCCTCTCAGCTAGGCAACCTATGTCCGTTTCTCAACTTTTGTCCCTTTTGGCAGTGATATACAGTGGATTGCACAAAATTCACATTAAACAAAATATTTGCAATTTTTTTTTTTGAGTTGCAACTTAGCCTGCTAAAAGTAAAAGATTGCCCGATAGGATTAAGATGACATGGGGCCAGTTGGCAAGCACTTATTTAGAGCCCTTGATATTCCTATGAGTTTAGGAAATCTTGAAGTGTAAAATGAAGGGTTGTTGCATGGTGCATACTACACTATGTACATATATGAAGAAGATCACATTTTCCCCTTTAGTCTTTATAATATTACAACAAAATGTGAGAAGGAAGATTATTGGCAAAGGCTTTGAATATGCAGAAATTAAACATCAAAGTATCAAACAAACAAAATAAACAAGGTTTCTCGTAATAACCATCCAACCAACTGCAATGACCATCATAATGAACACCTAGTAGAGCAATACCCTACTCCTCATATGCATATGAAGAACAGAAAACAGGTAATAAAAACCTCTAATATAGTTGACTGGTTGATTATTGAATATTGATTTTCCTTTTCCAAAATTATTTCAAATAATTTTCTTTCAAAGAATGTAATTTTAAAGATTTATTTTAGTATTAATCGAACATATGATCCCACTGCAATCTAGCTAGTACGGTAATAATAGAAAGCATTAACAAAATCACTTGTAATGATAAACCAAGCATAGATGGGTAATTTAGATAGTGTCAGCAGATTTAGAAATGGAGTTTGTACCTTTTAATAATAAAGTTAACAGCTAATGTTCGAAAATTTGCTCTTTGCATATACATTGTAAGACTGCATGTGGCATGTCTTTTTGTCTTGACAGTTATAATAGCTACTTCAGTCCCCCATGCATGCCATCTCATCTCATATATCATGAATTAACCTTATGATTAGGGATCACGGAATTGACATAAATATAAAAAAAACATGAGCGGCTTTGACAACAGAAATATATAAAGACGAAACAACAATATTCTATTGCAAAGCATTCCAAGTATGAAAAAATGAAAATCTTTAATGTGAAGCATCAAGGATATTGAACTTTGACCTTTGTCAGTCTGGTACACAGTGAACAGTGCACACACCGTAATAAAGCTGTGTGAATAGTTTAATGGTAGTTCACTGTAGTATAAAAGATTACTCATATTAAAAAATGAAAACGTTCATCAAGTACCATAACAGAAGTTGATTGATAAAAGATGGAAATTCACTTAGGAAGACAAAACTGACCAATGAATATATTTTTTATGTTAGAAGTCTTTAAAAATATGGTTAAATACAATTCAAAATTGTTGGGAAATATTGATTGATTGATAAAAGATGGAAATTCACTTAGGAAGACAAAACTGACCAATGAATGTATTTTTTATGTTAGAAGTCTTTAAAAATATGGTTAAATACAATTCAAAGTTGTTGGGAAATATTCTTTGAAGCATGAGTGCTCAAATTTAAAAAGAAAAGAAAGGGGAGAGGTCAAATATAGCAGGTTTAAAGGGCAATCCAACCTTTGCAATAATTTGATTTGTGTGAAAGCAGAAAAATCAGAGTAGCAGATTGGTGAAAGTTTGGACAAAACAAGACAAACTAAAGGAAAGTAGTGATTTTCAAAAAGTTGTAATCACTATACATATGGGAATTTTAAATTGGCCGAATCGGTACGGTCAGTGTGATGTAGCGGCGGTCAACTATCCCATTCGCTCCAACACACAAAATGATTAAAATGTAAAAAAAAAAATTCAAAATGTATAACATTGTAGGATCAATGTATAACTATCTACAATATATTTTGAGTACTGACCGGAGGGATAAGGCAAGGCGCTCAGGAGAAAACCGGAATTGAATGATATTTTGGTGTATGACAAATGGGAGAGTTGACCATGAATATGTCACAATTGATTCACCAAATTGCCAATTTGAGATTCGCATAGATGTAGTGATCTCATTTTTCAAACAGCCATAACTTTCTTATTCCTTGTCCGATTTCTTTAAAACTTTCACCATCCTGTTTTTCTTATTTTTCTACTTCCACACATATAAGCATTTTTACAAAGGTTGCATTGTCCTTTAAGTTTCAGAGAACCTCCTGATTTTGCATGTTTCTTGACAGATACATGTAGTATGATTCCTTTAAGCTTTTCACAGATTTTCTGAAATTTGTATAAATCTGTGGAACAAGGAATACTCATTGATCATTGCCCAGTTTTGTGGCTCTTTGAATATCCGTCTGTCCTGTACAGCTTTGCTGCATTATGTTGGATCCTGAGCCAATGAAATTTATCTGAATTGTTCTTCATTAATCTTTTAAAATGCATCTAATATGCATGCTGCTTGTCAAGAGATTCCATTCTACTGATGATTTGTATTTTGAACATTGCTGAAAATGTGAAAAATTCAGTGAATAACCTATTTCTAAAAATATATTTTTCACTGCTCTTTTATAAGCTTGATTTATTTGATTGTTTGGGTTGTTAAATAGTGATAAGCGAAGCCCCCTTTTGTGTCTATATTGATAGAAAAATACTTGTGTTTTTATCAAAAATAATTACAAACTTCAAGTTTATTTCAGCCTTTTTGTAATGTAATTTTTTTTAAAGTAAGAAGACTGACTTTCACTGTAATCGAACAGAGTAACTGTGTAATTTCAAAATTGAGGGATTCAGAATTATTCACTCCACTTTGATTCCTTTTTAATTTGAAAAGTTAATCTCTTTTTAGTTAGATTGAATAGAAATCATCACTTGAATACGTTTCAGACATCCTTTGAATTTGACTGAGTTTTTCAGTGTTCTTTATTGGAGAGGGGAATATGATATTTTAGAATGCTTGAAAGGGTTATTTAAAGAGCGTGTGATATTTTCGCAGGCAATACCATTCACTGCCAGATTAATTATACGTGCTGGAGTTTGCATATTTTTTTGACAATGTTTATGCTCTAATCTTCCATAGAGAAATGGTCCAGGTGGGAGAAGTAAGAAACGGAGCCGGTCCGGCACCCCTCAGCCGGTCCCCATCCCTCCCTGGATACATGATTCTATTTCAGAGGTGATTATCACAAAGCAATGCTTCGCAACACCCCTGTGACAGTCACGTGGACTTTACCTTCGTACATTCCCTCTATGAGCATTGTGGGAGAAACCATTGCATACTGGGGGAGGGTATTAGAGAAAGATAACAGATTGTATTATATTTTTTTTGTGAGAGAGGTAATGTAAGTTGGGGATGAAGGTTAGGAGGCAAAGGCTAGTGGTTTGTTTTAAACAAGGGTCTTCCATTCTTATTTATACACCTACATTAAAACTGAAAAGATTTGTTACAAACAATAATTTATCTGCATTTTTATCATGGAATCCACAAAATATAGGGTATTTAAGCTTTAAAGTTTCTTAAACTTAAAATATGTTCAAATTCAATTGAATAAAATAAGCTATGAAATGTTCATATTTTCCTAATCATTAACCTAGAAATGAGCTGAGAAAGTGAATGCTAAAGATACACAGGTTTATAATGATTAAACTATGATTTAATGAAAGTTTCAAACTGGAAGGAATAAAGACTTGCACAAATATGAACAATACAATGGTTGTATGATTTCAGGATCCTATTAGATTTCAAGCCCATTTGCCTATGTGGTGTCCCAAGAATGTTTCAAAGGTTTATTTAATAAGTGTGTCTTTGTGATAGTAAGTTGTATGGATTGTTTGTCATGCAGTACTCTCAAGGGATTTTTAAAATATCCCACGTCCAGGTTAAGGAGAGAAGGAAAGTCCACATGATTTGTTGCTCAGTGGAAGGTTGCTCATCTCTTTTTTTTTGTTTACAGTTCTTTCTTTTCAACTAGCAGACTTTTCAGTCTTAATGCAACATCTATAACAGAGTATAATACATCTTCTTCACTAAACTTTTCCTTTTATTCAAAACTATTTTTCTGTATTAATCCCCCATCCCCCTTCTAAATTTTTCGAAACAGTTGTGAGATTTCAGGCGAGCAGGGAACTAACCCCCATTTCCAAGAAAAAAATTGATAACAATAATGTGCAAAGGACCACCAAATTGATCGCTCTGTAGTATTCATATATTTAGGCATGTTTCAAAATATACAGAAATCCTATCTATTTTACATCCCATTAACAGGAATTTGATACTGATTCAGTGGAGGGAAAAATAAAAAATCATAGTATGTTTCTTTGCTGTATTTTTTTCATTCAGTATTTATTTCGGTTTAGAAATTGTTTGTGCATACATGCATGCCTTCAGGTTTGCCTTTAACAGCCCTCCCTGTCCCACATCATTTAACTTATTCTCAGATTGTGTGTGCCAGCAATCGTGAATGTTTTAGAGAAAGATTTTTTTTTTAAATATAGCATGGACAATCAAATATTGTTCTATTCCAAAGAACAAGATATATTTGTTTTCTTAAGGTATATGCTGGATTGATAGTTTTGTCATGTTAAGTTTATGATGGATGTTGTCATCACAAGACCTTGAAATGAGCTTGACGTTTTATCTCTTATCTTTGTTTCCATGTCAATGCATTTCCCCCAAAGTATGATACTAGCGGCCATCTTAACATACAGGTACTTTGTATCACAAACACTATGCATTTGTTTTTGGATTTTTCAAACTTTTTAATTGTGGAAATGTGCAATTCATGCAAAAAGATTGAGCCCCAAAACAGTCTTTGTCTGTGTGTAGGTTTAAACAGCAATGTTTTTTTTTTTTTAATTTTGCCTGTTCCTTGGATATTTCACAACTGTTCTGCTGCTTTTTTTTAATTTTCAAGACGATTTTTCAGGGCTCTCTTTTCTTTTTTTTCTTTTACCAAGGGATTTTATTTGCTTCTTATTTCTGCACTTTCAGTACTTTCTTGTCCTTTGTGAAGTTTATATTTTTATTCTTTTTAATTCCACTTGTTTGACTGTTGCTCACTCATTAATTGGAGCTATTTTGGAAATACTCACACAGCACAAAACCTAAAACATGGTCACAGTTTGGCACTTGTTCACATGTTTCAGCACCCTTTTGTTCCCAATGGTGGTATTTGTTTATATGTTGGTTGCATGTTGCACTGTTTATTTGTAATAACTGAGGAGCAAGTTAAATGATGTGTCGGCACAACCACAGAGATTTTATTTTCATTTGTTCACAGTGCACAATCGCTGTTGCTAGTTGTTGATATGAATGGGGGAATAGGCCCTATGTCTACAAGCATTAGACAAAGAGGGCTGACAATCAACCTTAAGAAGAGGCAAAAAGGTTGGGAATATAAAGGTGTATCTATAAATGATCATTTCAAAATGTTAAGCACCCTGTTGATTTTGTAGGAAAAGAAATATATTCTATATAGGTTGATGTCACTAAGAAATACACACTCTTATTTTTAATTCTGCGAATTTGTCACCAAAACACTCCTTATTTGAAAAAAATGTGTCCCCTTTCCCCATGAATAGCATAACTTTATATTTTTAGCTGAAATCCTAGTGAAATTGAAGTTTTGGAGATACTGTACTACTGCATTACCAACAAATATAATTGAGAATGGTTGAGTAGTTTTTAAGATATTACCAATCAAAATCTTGTTGCCTTTTTTTTTTATAGACACCCCATAATTTCATTTGCAGTGAAACCACCAGAAAGAAGGGGAGTTGGGAGGGTTCCCTTTCGAAAACATTTTTTGATGAGGTTCAATGGTTAGGAAATTGAGGAAGTTCCTATTTCTTGATTGAAAGGATACATACAAATTTATAATTATATAAAAGATCTGGTCAAGTTAATTGGGATGGGAAGTTGTTGGTTTGTGATAAAGTGATATGGGCCTTGTTTATATACTGAAGTTACTCTAGAATTGAAATTAAGTAACTGGGGTGGATAAAGTTTCATTTATTTCTGGTCACGTTTGGAGTCTTCCCCCCCCCCTCCCCGCTCTCCTCTTCCTCCTCTTTTTTTTATATACTGTAATACCAACTGAATATGTAAGAAGTATCCTCTGGGCATTATAGGGCCATCTCGTAAAGTATATTTCAGGAGCTTCATCAAGGAAACAAAAAATCTGGTATACGATAAATTTCTTTTTAAATACTCAGCACTTTAATCTTCCCCATTTCTTGCCATAATTATGCTATTAAGCTCTAACTCTTTCATAATTTTTCTCTGCCTGTTTTTTTTTTTATTATCACATAATTATACTTCTCTTCTCTTACAAACCGAATATTTTACATTTATCACAATTCTTTGAATTAATCCTGTGATATCACTATCTAATTAAGGTGCTTTGAAATCTAAATAACTGCTTATTTGCCAACAAAACTACATTCACTTTTAACATACTTGATATCCTGTGCCATTTAATTATGGGAAATGTAAAAGAAAAACAAAAGAAAATAACACAGATTGATCAATGAACTAAGCACTTATGGAAATTAAAGTCATGTGCAACTAACAAAGTATACTAAAGCTATTGAAATGTATTTCCATATACTCATAACAAAATGATATATATATATATATCTATGTACGTAAGCTCTTTTATTGCCAAATGCGTATGACCTATACTAAATGCTCTAATTGTATCAATCACAAACCCTCCTTTTGAAATATAGATCCTATTAGAATTGTTTGCAAATTACACATTATGCTAATGCGCAGATTAATATTATGTGAAGTGAACTTGAGACACATTCACCTGTGCTATGTAGTATTAAAAACAACATGTAGTCTTCAAGTAATGAATGAAGTTAATGAATGAAGAATCTTTCTTTACTGGCAATTATGAGAAAACAGAGAAGAAGGAGGAAGGAATTGCATGAAAATTAGTTTTGATAGTATGTACAGCTGTGAAACTGTCTAGCTGTATGATAGTCTTGCACAGGTATGGTACAATGTATAGAATTTATGAGTTTCCTGACGCTACCGTCACCGACAGCACACGAGACCAGCAGCCAACGAGACTGATAGTCCATGAGACCAGCATCAATCGTGTGGGCCTTCTGAAAACTATCTCGAGGGTTTACCAGACAGACATTGTCAGTCCGTCAGTCGTGTGGACTATCAACCTCTAGGGCTGTCAGTCTTGTATGTTTATAGGTTTCTGTCCATTCTGTCATGCTTTTGGATCTTGGAAGGTCGTTGACCCATTGATGGTGGTTTGCTCAGATGGATTGTACATTGAAGAAATTAGTACAATATAGGTGTCACCTAGTTCTATTTAAATCTTTAAAAAAACCCATGAAGGTGAAAGTTTTACCAACCGCTTGTTGGGCCAAGTAAAATTGATTTCTACTCTCTTGTCTAGGTGATTCTGTGTTATTTGGTATTTAATATTTGGTATTCATAATACATATGAAAATGCTACGGGGTCAAGTTTTTTAAGAAACATGTAAAATTTCATTTGTCCATGCACTGCGGAAGCTCAAAACCAATTAAATTACACTTTCTGTTTTCTCTTACCCCCCAGTCTAGATTTCTCCAGATTCTTCTGCCCTACGTCAAAAGAAGAAAACACCCCTTACTTGGGCTATTTAGTAAACAAGTCAATTTTTTTGTTGAATAGTCAAAGTCAGATAAAATGACAATTAACACACACATGTAATTCTCTTGATATATTTCTTTAAGGTACATCTTTTAATACAATTTATGTTAACATTTGAGCTTTATATTGGTTTCTTGATAAATAGATAGATCAATCCATCATATGTCTATTTTCTTATTGGCATGACCTCTGCTTTACCTGTGCACTACCTGTTTTTGAAAAAAAAAAGAAAAAGAACAAATCCTTGATGATATATGTGCTGCACAGGCTTTGAATATGCCACAATGCGTTGCTGGTTTTGTGAACCGTCATACGCTCATAAGCTTAGCATTGCACCTGAAGTATACTGTGTTATGAAAGCAGCATCAAATTTATCCCAACTCCTAGAATATGATAATTTATCTCTTCGTTCTTTTTTGTGGTCGTAAAGTTTTTCCATTAAACAATAGTTTTTTAAACAAAGACAGATATAGATAAAGAGAAAGAGAAAAATATTTTGTTTCACTTATTGTGAAATTTCTGTGTGCCAATTTCTTGCTATGCAAAGAATTAGGAGCAGTTATGCACAAAAGAATATATATACATATTTAGTATTTCATTTATATTTCATATAACATATTTTGTATTCTTTTATTTCTTATCATTCATGATTTTTGTGATTTATTGATATTTTCATTTTCCCTTTTTTACATTAATTTATTCATTGTAAATATTTTGTATATTAATTATTCATTTATTTCTATTTTATTCATTTAATATTGATTTTCACTGACATTGCATTCTATATCACACAGTTTGTAGAGGTGATTTAAAGTTTTTGTAAAGGGGAATTAACCTCAAAATGTAAATGTGCTTATATTCAAAGATGTAATCTATTCCTTCTTGTTGTCCTACGTAGTTTTGCATTAAAATATATGAGATGGGTATAAATCAAGATTTTCTCAGCAAAATTAATCGTCTGCTAGCAATACCTGGGGGCTGCCATTATCTTGATGTGTACATGAAGATATTTTTAATCCCAATGCAAAATTGTTTTTCTTCCTGATACAAAATTCCATTTGAGATTTAAAATATTTAACAGATATATACATATATTCTAAAAACGAAAATGTGTTTTATATTTCTTTAAAAATTACTATTTACTAAATATAAATCTATTTTCTTGATACTATGACGTACGTGACGGAGCGAATTAATTCAAATTTATGGATAACTTTCCCCGAGCGTCAATAGTGACAAACTATGCATTCACCTGCTTTGAGATAATGGACTTCAATAGTCAGAATGTGCGTTGTATAAATTATGTTCTGCTCTGCCAGGCAAGCTCAAGAAATCGATTTCTATTTAGCGAAACCGGAGAATTTGTAATGAAGAGAAGTAATTTAGCGCGAGGATTAAAAATATCTTCCTGACCAGAACGGTTTCCAGTGGTTCATGTACATCTCCATATCACCAAGAAAATGGCAGCCCCCAGTAAAGTAAAGTGTTAGCAGATGATGCCGTGTGCTAGAATGTCTTGATTTAAACCATTTTCTGATATTTTAATTCTAAAGTGATACAGGCCAATGATTAAGAATATATTACTCCTTTTAACAACAGTACATTTATATTCTAGTGTTAATTCTCCTTTAAGTAATTGATATAACTATTATACATTTTTACTTATCTTTATTGAAATTATCGGTTCCAACTTACGCATATATACATGTAAACATGTTTAAAAGGCCAGGATGTAGACAACATTATTGACATTATATTATCTAATATTGAAGCAAGTATGCAGGAGCATTTGAAAAGTGGCTGAAAAGTGGTATTGAAAGCAAAATACTGGATAAAGTGTCATCAAGCATTAAAAAAAACATATGTTAAACAGTGGCAAGTATTCCAGAATAGGCTGAATAATAAATTAAGTAACTGGTACATGTCACAAATGAAAATGTTCTGGGGAGCGTTTCATGAAAGGAAGTTGTCGGATATTTTATCCGACAACTGTTTAAGCTACTGAAATCATTGCATCTGATTGGCTGAAAGCAAATTTGTCAGTAAAAATCACTGACCAAATGCTTGATGAAACGCTCCCCTGTTCTACATGTACCTTGCTCCCAATTATAAAGCACACAAAATATGACTTCTGGTTCTTATCAAGAGCTAGTGGTGGATCTTTAGCATTTCATTGCATTTTGTAGTACCATGTAATGTATGTGTTGATAAAGTACCCTAATGAAATTAGGAGGGCTTATGATAATGACCAGCATTGTGATATCAAGGATGTACATTGTGATGTTAAGTTTGAAAAGTGTGTGAAAAATTCCCTTCTGCGTATTTTGGCCTAGCAATGGTGTGGGCATAATACCCATAGCATATTTCCTCTTTCATCTTACTGACTGAAAGAACTTTTTTGTTTGTTTGTTTAAATCTGGGAGTGATGGGGAACTAATACCTAGGTTTATTGATGATCTGAGAGTGGAACAGCTTTTTTAAAGAGAAACTGTCTAAACAGATATCTGAACTGTTGGTCTTTGAATATTAGGATTGTTTAGGTTGGCAAAAAAAAGAAAGAAAGAAAGAAATAAATATAAATACACATAACTGACTGAGAATCACCTAAGCTGAAAAGTACTAACACATATGTAAAGATATGGGACCAAATGCATTGTAGCCGGTAAATGTAGCTAGTCCTGATCCCTTATGGTTGTGTACAGTATATGCAAAATCCCAGTTGATTTTGAACAATTTCCATGGAATGCATTTAGCAGCTACGTGAATGATCTCTTTTGGTGATTCTGTTTTTATTAAATTTTTCTTAACCAGAACTTGGGATAGATGTTTGAAGTATATTTATTTCTTAAAATACAGTATTTCTTCTCCCTGGGTCACCTGATTATAATAAATCACTAACTGATATTTTGCAATGCTGTGTAATATGGAAGGTTTGGGGGTGCGAACATGTTCTAATTAATTTGCAGTTATGGTGAAACTCTCTGTAACTAACAAGGAAATTTTCCTCTCTGGGAACACCTAACCTGAATTATGTTACTATGAAACCTTTTTAAGTAACCGATGATATTTTTTGTACAAATCTTTTTTAATTGATCAAAATAGAATTTTGAAAAACTTAATTATAAACTGAATTTAGCCTTTAAGAATGGTTGCGTTAAATCTCTGTGTTTGTTTTTCTAGGATGTGATGGTTGTCGGGGAGCCATCGCTCATGGGCGGAGAGTTCGGCGATGAGGATGAGCGGCTGATCACGAGGCTTGAGAACCAGCAGGCCGACGCCAACAACGGCATGGACAATGACGAGGACTTTGCAGGGGGCGAATCAGGGGGCACCGGTCCTGGACCAGGCGGCCCCAAATCCACCAATTCATCATCGGGCCCCGGCCAAGGGTCCTGGAACTCGACCGACACCAAACCCCCTCCCGGAACCAACCCTCCTCAAGACGAGAAACAGGTAGCGGCATCACAGAACTAAAAGGGTGCTGCCCAACATGCTCAACAGGAATAAAGACAAAAACAGTGGTCTTGCTCGTTGCCATGGGACTGTTTTTTTGTGACGACAAACTGGAACGACTTTCTGTTTCCAGTGAACTACTACTCTTCTCCAATTTTTTTATTTATATCTTTTCTTGGGGAAAATTTTTGATGGCCATTTTTTTTTTACTCTATTTTGTTGTATATACATGACTATGTTTACAGCAGTGGTATTACATGGTTCTTTGTGCTAGTATGATTATTTCAACAATTAAATTATTGATATTTCCATTTTGACCCACCTCATACGAGCGAGTGAAGTAATTCTTGCTCAATATTCCATTTTGAGCAGGACCTGTGAATCTAAACTAGAGGTATTCAGGAGTACTAAATGAAGAAGCCTTTATTGAATGTTCAGTATCGCAACAAATAGTATTCATAGTGCATATACATGGAGATTGATTTATAAAAAACTTTAAAATATCAATTCCATCCTTTTTTCCCTTGATCATTAATACCACTGCTGTATCATTCTATCTGTTTTTGTGTGTTTCATAGTTTTGTATATTGTACATATGACAAATTACGAAAGAGTGACGGAAATCTAGACTTGGTTCCTTAATGTGTTTCCTGTGAAGGTGTCATTTGGACATTTTGAAGGAGACGTTACATATTATCTTCATCTATTCATATGATTCTTATGTTCTCACATGTGACATCATTTAGTATATATGTATGTCACTTTGTCATTATGTTATTTTTACTCCCCTCCCCCCTCCCCCCATGCCCTGCTTTTACATCTCATTATTTTCAGAGGTACATGGCTTGGTATTGCTTGTTGGTTCATAGTCTAGTAGCAGTTGGAATGTGTATATGTTTGGCCCCAAAAGTTTTTTCACAATCTTTTCACATCTTTCCTCCTTCATATGGAGAGGAAGTTAGTGGTCCTCTTCAGTTCCTAATTCCATAATTATCGACAGTGGGAGTTTAAAATGTTCTAGTGTTAGAATATTAAGGTACTTAAGTTTGGAGTTTTATTCATATTAAAGCAATCTGTCTTGCAATGTATTTCGGGTACAATCCATTCAACACTGTAGCCTATTTGGACAAGCCACTCTCATACATGTACAGTATGTTCACCTCCAAGTTGATAGCAGGATGCCATTGCGAAAGAAGTTGCTATTTATGCAAATTAATCCCCCTTTCTCCCTCTTTCATTCTCATTTCCTGTTTGTCTCTCTCTCTCCTCTCTCTCTCTCTCTCTCTCTCTCTCTCTCTCTCTCTCTCTCTCTCATTTCCTCTACTTTCTTTGAGGGGGAGGATGGAAAGTATACAGAGCACCTCTTAATAAGTCCTTGAAACGTTTACAAAGCTGAGAATATGTACAGCCTAAAAGAGCTATTGGATCTGTGACAAAAGAATCCTGTCATCGGGCTAGTATATTTTGGAGATAAGATTAGAGAATTCTTGTATACTTTGTAGATATATGAAGAGAAACGAAAATGAGTCGGCAACTATATTACCACTGAGAATTATAAGTCGTTCCCACCCTTGTTTCATGTCATATTTACAACAACAACAACAACAATAAATGGTACTTAGTTGTTTTTGTTGTTTTAATTGTCCTAAAGATACGTACTGGTGTAATATCTTACAAAGCATATTCTCTCTAATTATTCTGCAAGGCCATCAAAAACAATCAGCACGAAGTACAATATATGTACTTTACCTTTAAATTTGTTGATGACAGGTTTCCTAACTTTACCAAACATTCGCAGAAAACGAGAGAGCTAGTCTCGCCTTAACAAAATGTCATTCATTTTGCTTGAAGCATAAACTATGCTTCATCCAACATTCTAGGAAATGGAAAAATTGCATAAGTCAACCACATATGAAAGCTTTAAAGTGTACCAATGACTTTAAAAAATTATTTGTGTATAGCTAGAATGTATAAAACCAACCTCAAAACACTTTACCTAACCTTCTATGGGTTAACGGTTAAGGAGTATGAAGAAAATGAAAGAAAACATAAAACCCCTCGCGTGGAACCCATCTCCCAGTTCAGTTCCGCGCGGGCAATTATATTATGCGAGCGCGTACCATTGTGTCGACTAGTCGCTTCTCACAAGTCGTCGTGTTGTTTATTGGGAGTGTATTTCAACTTACAATATCTCGATAGAATCAACTTATAAAGCTAATATTTTGATTATAGTATAACGATATGGAACCCCTTATGTACGGAGCAAAATATTTTTTTGTGATTGGTACACTTTAATTATAGTTAAATAGTACCTTTGAAAATAAGAAATCAGCATTATTATTTTATTTCTCCCTCCCTTTCTTCCTCTTCATTCTAAGTATCTTCTCCCCCATGTTTGGTGTTTTTTGATGATACATCCTGGATATTTATTGTTACTCAAATCACTGTATTTGTACATATCAGGTGTGTTTTTTTCTTGTGTTTAGGTATACAAGTGTTTGTGTATAGTGCATTTTATGTTCATCATGGTGCACTGCCCGTACGTAATGTATAGAGAGGGGTGTTCTTTTTTTCAGTGGGAGTTTTATTTTTGTCGAGATGAAATACGGTGATGGTCCCGACGTTGGCAAAACATGATGGGTCTTTCCTTGTCGTAATAGAATTGTTCTACAGAGTTTAGGATGTTGGATAGAATGAAGAATGTCTAGAGCTATATTGAAAGGTATTGTATTGTGTCTTAGTAGAGGGGAATCATGGATTGTAAAACTGAATCAGGAATCATTGTTTCATATCATTTTTTAAAATCGTTATTCATTATTGTATAGCTTTTCCTGTTATTGTGTGCTTTATTTCTTTATTTATTCTTGTTGATATTGATTCATTAATGGTAATGAAGACTAAGATTCATGTGGCACTAACAGAAGCTCTAGTGTCTTCTTTTTTATCATTGCTGGTATAATAGGATGGGCATCATTTATTATTATCATCTGTATACATTGTTCCAAGTGATTTTTATTTTACTAAAATATGTACTTGTACATGTATATCTGCCCAATGGTTACATCCTCTTAATTCTGTCAGTGCTACATGTATAAGGGGAGGTTTAAAGGTTATCAAGCACATAAAAAATGATTTTTGTTTAGAAACAAAATATATAGAATAAATTTCCAAAAACTTGACCTGGCATTCTATGGGTTGACTGAAGCATGAAGGAAATAAAGGATACAATATTTAAAAAATGCACACAGAACCCAAATGGGACTTGGTCTTGTGTGCATCCTTTTCAAAGTGAATGCATACACTATCGCTTATTAGAAGTAACATTTCAAGCTTTATATTTTGATTATTTATCAAAATGGAACCCCAACACACAGAGCAAAATCAGATTTTGCTTATCGTTACCCTTCGTCGTACATTTGCATTGTAGAACCCAAATTTGTTGTCCATTTTGTCAAGGAAAAACATTTGATTCATAAAGAATGACATTTCAATTAATGATTAATAAAGATAAAACTGGTAGAATAACTTGATACCTTGATATTATCAGACATTTTCCATGCAAATAATTTTCTCACAAAAACAAAAAAATCCCATTTTTTTTTTCTTCTACCCATCTCATTTTTCTTTCCCCTTCCTTAATTTTCTTTCTTTTATAAAACTTTCTAAAGAGGCCCAATTCCCACTTAAGTTTAGGCCTGCCTTAAATGTACTATTCAACACTCTATGTGACAGTGACAAAAACATGCATTCATATTTTATGGGGTGTCAAGATAATAAAGAAAACATCTATAGAAAAAAAATCCCCTCTCAAATGAAATTAGGCAGTATTGTGAATTTCACTTGACTACATTTGTAGATATATTTGGAATCCCACCCAAAAGATTCTATTCATTAAACACATTGAGAAAAAAAGGTGAGATCAATTTCTCTTATGATACACTGAATGATAACCTTCTTACCTAACTTTTCAATATGCTCTTTCAATTTATGCACGATTAAACCATTTTCATTTTTACTCAATGAGTTAACTGATACCTTTCAAATTATTATTAGTCAAATTTGGCATTAGCATCAGTTACACTAAGTTATGGCCTCCGCTCCCGGACCCTCTAGAATCAACACCGAATTTTGAGGTGTAATTTGGAAGAACGTGGTAACGATGTGTGTGATATGCAGTGTGCAGGTGGGTGGGTGGGATGAGATGGGATAGATTCTGTGTTTCTAACGACCTGGTATTATTTATTAGGACTATGTGTTTGACTGGTTTTGACCGACAGGGAAAGTCCCTAGAACTCAATCCTGCATCCAACAAAGAGACTCCTTTCTGCGAATCTTCTGCTAAGAGCCAGAAAGGCGTTAACTCTGTATTAGAAGACATTAGTTTATGCCCTTCTGACTTTTCACATGATATGATGTAACTTTTTCATGTCTTGTGTTTCAAAATTGTCCATGAGCGGCAATGGGTGACGGACAGTGGTATTGCATTGGGATGTCTATTGTTGATTGCAGGACTATGTGTATGTACATATGGATAGCATACAAGTTTGTACAAAAGAATGAAAGGTCGTGACCCCAAGTGACGAGGTCATGACCCCTGTAGTATCAATAATCTCTATTCTCTGCTGCAGTGTATAAGAAGAGAATTGATCTCAGTATTTCATATCAATAATAAATTTGGACTTGGATATACAATATTTTATTCTCCTTGTTTTTTTTCTTTAGTCAGTGAATGGTTTGAAGGGAAGTCCAATCTTAAAGGGGAGTGACAGGTAATAAACATTAACCTACAGTCATGTAGATAATTGTCAGCCTATTACAAATATCTTGAAATTACTCTTAATTAATTAATTGATTATTCAAGAAGGATAACAGTGTCTCAAAAAGTTTCAGTTTCCTTGCTAGACAATATCCCATGGGGGCTGCCAATTTCTTTACAAAGTAATGTCGGAGCAGTTCTATTTGTGCGATACCCACTGACCCATACACTAGCTACAATAACACTCATGATCACCTGTGGAATGCATGACACTGGATTTTCTCATAATACATGTAAAGCATTTTTGTAGTCATGTACATGTACATTCAAATGAAGATAGTTTTACCCTGTCATGTAACCTATTTGTGTCAAGATATTTGGTTCAGCTGTTTCTTTCGTTTAAGCAGGATTTGGCATGCAACAAGTTGTTGTTTGGGTCGGACAAAGGTTTGTCAATTCTTCAAAGAAGTGACAAAGACCTACAACTGCTCTTAGATATCACCTGTGCGAGACAATGGGAGTACCAAGATGGCTGCTATTTTGCATTGGTTGGCTTTAGTTGTACAATAGCTATTCAATATGCAACATCATATCCATTGTGTGCAGGTAAATGGACATGTACTCATATGACATCAGTTTTTCAAAATGGCAGCCCCCATGGGATAATATCTAGCAAGGAATCTGCAAACTTTAGAGATTGTTCTCCTTATTGAGTAATCAAATAGGAGTACATGTATTTTCAAGATATTTTGAACAGGCTACCAATTTTCCACATGATTATCAACTGTTTGTTGAGGAGTTTCATTCTCCTTTAATTGTAAGTTGTTCTGAAAGAAAGAAGAAAAATCAGACAGCAGATTATTGAAAGTTTCAAATTAATTGGACAAGCAATAAGAAAGTTACAAATTTTTGAAAGTTGTAATCACTATACATATTGGAATTTCAAATTGGCCGAATCGGTATTGTCACTAAGATGTAGTGGTGGCGGACAACTCCCCCATTTACTCCAACACACAAAAATACTAAAATGTCATTTATTTTTACAATGTATTACTAGGTAGAATCTTTTTCTTTTATGAGGACCTATGAAAATATGCTATCTACAATATATTTTGAGTACTGTCCGGAGAGGAAAAGCACTTGAGGAAACTGCAAATTAATGACAAACGCGAGAGTTGACCACTAATATGTCATAATTGAGTCACCAAATTGCCAATTTGAGACTGGCATACATTAAGTGATCTCATTTTTTTAACACCCATAACTTTCTTATTCCTTGTAGGATTTCATTCATACTTTCACCATTCTATTTTCCTCATTTTTCTGCATTCACATAAAATTATCTTATCTAAAATTATCAACTTCGGATTGAATCCTTAGTTTTCTAAGATGTAAAAATGAGACGTGCTCAATATTCTGATATTATATACATAGGTATGTACTGTTAATTTATATGGGATAGAAGAAAATGTATGCTCAATAATATTTGATCAATGAAGGCCTGATATAGAATTGGTAAAGGCAGAAAAGAATTTTCCAGATAATTGCCAAATCTTTACACAAACCTACAGTTGCATCGTACTCTTATCTCAATTCGGCATAATTCCATTCATACACAGAACATATCGACACAAGAGCTTGTTTGTTGGATATCAAATTATTTATTCCTTTTCTTGAAATTCATTATAAAACTTCCATACAATAAACAAAGCCATCCACCTTCAATTCAAATCTACAAAGCAAATAAAAGTTACGATTAATCTAATTTCCCTGATTATGCCTTTTAGTGGTAATATTTTATCAAATGAGCTCTGTTCAACCCTTCCCCTAAAAAATAAAATAAAAATGGCATTTTAAAAACAACTGCATGTGAACTTATGAAATTTTTACCCCATTTTATTCCAATACAAAACCCTATTCCCCAATTTATTGACAAAAATATTACAAATTGCTGTCAGTATAGTAGTGACCAGAAAAAGAATAAATTTCTGATGTACATGTATGTCACGATACCAAGACTATAAATTTAATTTTCAAAATAAAACCAGTCCAAGGGAAACGTAAGGATTGTCAAATACAAAATTAATCATTGGTTTAGAATTAAATCTTCACAAAAAAGGGGGAGGGCTTTACCTCTATCATATTGTCATGAGTCTTTACTTATCTACAGGTATCCATTCCATGTCAAGTATCTACAATGTAACTAATTATAATAATTATTAAGACATATACACTAAAGGAAAAAAGAAACTTATAAAAGTTCAAGAGATCACCAAATTAAATTCTCTGCATGGAAATGTACCAAATTTGGATATAATGTTGATTCAATGCATGGCTTTAAATGACAGTCAATAACAAAAAGTTTTCTTCAATGCCACAAAAGAAATGTGCACTGACATATGCATGTCAATGAATGAAACAAAAGAATTTCAAAAGGGATTTGCAAGTTCATATCCAAACAGATTAATAGCCAGTATGTCCACCTCTAGCTTGCTGGCAAGCTGTACACCGTCTTCGCATGCTTCCGATCAGATTCGCGATGGTAGCCTGGGGAACATTGTTCCATTCCTCTTGCAGTGCTGCAATGAGCGTCTCCCTATTGATGGGTTGATTGATGGGTTGACACACGTCGACCAAGCTCTTCCCAGAGATGTTCAATTGGGGAAAGGTCTGGTGAACGGGCGCACCATGGCAGAACATCAATATCCTCTTGCTCGAGGGGTGCAAATCCCTTTTGAAATTCTTTTGTTTCATTCATTGACATGCATATGGTGTACAAGGCTGCAGTTTGTCTTTGTGACTTGGGGATTAGAGAGTCCTTTGCTTCAGTGCACATTTCTTTTGTGGCATTGAAGAAAACTTTTTGTTATTGACTGTCATTTAAAGCCATGCATTGAATCAACATTATATCCAAATTTGGTACATTTCCATGCAGAGAATTTAATTTGGTGATCTCTTGAACTTTTATAAGTTTCTTTTTTCCTTTAGTGTATATTCTAGAAGAAAAAAAAAATACCTGTAATTCTGTGTCTTATTGCTATATACATGTACTCATTACGGTAACAAATCTTCCTCCAGGTAAAAAAGATTTTCTGAGTAATGCGTACTTATGGGCCTTGTCCCACTTTAATAATTATAATAATTATAACAATCATAACGATAATAGTCTCCTAAAGTTTAGGTTGAAAAAGTATTGGATGTTGATGTTGCAGATCCTATCTCTCAGATGTAGGCTAATAAGCTTTTAGCACCGTGAAGGTGTGGTCTTTCAAATACCAGGATAGTTAAATTTTCTAGTTATTGGTCATGTGGGACTGGCCCTTTAAGCCTACTTATATGCTAATACATTTATGCAAAACCAGGATAAAAAAGCCTTGAATACATTTATGAGTATATGGCAATGGAAATGCTTTCTAGTTAGGTAGAACATGCAATGGAAAATACAAAGTTATTTACCAAATTTACATGTCGTAACAAATTTGTTCAACACAATTTCTCACTGTAAATATTTGCAGATATTAGATGTACGTATGCCTTGAAATCATGTAAATCATTTAACTTTCCTAAATATTACTTCGTGACACAAAGGAAATTCATTTCTAGTTTCTATTTCTACCTAAACCTACATAATGTATTACACTTGTTTACATATAGACATCTCTTCTCATAATTATTTACAACAACAAAAGTATAATACAACATATATTATTCTCTTCATAAAAAAAAAGCATTGAACACTGCTTTCTCTTTGTGGATTAACACAAACTTTTCCACTCGTCTTTGCTGTCTTTTTGATTGCTGGTTCCAAAGTCCAGAGTGATTGTTGTGGAAGAAAGTGTTCCTTCAAACTATATCATATTGCAAATTCTTAAAGCCACGTTCATCATTAAGAAACTGTGCATATATATATACACATACATTACAAGGAGTACTTCAAGGATATTATTAAACTACATATTCTTTGTGATTCCGTGATATATAAATCACACAACGTAAGTATCAATATCTTACATCTATTCACAATTGTAGTGCAAATACCTTAAAACAAATCTTTGAATTAATATATGCTAACTTGATATGAAATTCTTTGGACTAGTGTTAACAATCAAATACATAAAAAAATGAAGTCAATCTCTTAATTTAGTACACATATTTCCACTTAATCTTTCCAATGAGTTGTATATATGCCTTCATATAATCATGCACATGCATATAACATGACAAATTTAAGAAGACCCCCACCCCCCCCCCCCACACATTCATGAATGAAGAATTTTATGTAAGATAAGTACAACCGTTCAATTAATCTACGAGCTTGAATATACACACTACATAAACTACATGTATCTTGACATCAGAAAGGAAAGCAGATTTTATATTTTTCAAATACAGTATTATTTTAGACATCACCGCACTGCTCTTTAGAAGGGATACTTATAAACCATGCAAAAAGAAATGAAGTGATGGAGTGAATATAGCAGTGGATAGGTAACCAACCAAGTGCACTTATAAATCATGTAAATCAATATTTTCCATCCACCTAGAATTATCAATTACAATCATTTTACAAAGCTTACCTGTAAAACAGCTTTTGGAATTTGGCATATATACAAATTGCAAATGAAACACAGCAAGAGTAACAGTGATAAACAGGCATGTTAGAAAACCATGGCAATATATTTCATCTAATATGTAATAATAGTGGGAGAATACAATCATGACATATATTGATGCATCAAGTCATATATATTGTATCATAGATCACAAAGAGCAACCCCAATGACCATACATAGCTGACCAGTAATACGTATATGCTTGGTAAAAGATAAATGCATGAAAATCATGCAGTCAATTATAAATATGTCGTTGATCACCACATAAACAAACATTCACAGAACGATTCTTATCTTCTGTCAATGCTGCAATATACCAATTGTACTACAAAAACATATTCCCATGTGAGAGAAAGAGAATATTACAAACATCCACATGCTTATTTTATAAGCCAATAGACAATAAGAGATCAATATGATAAATTAACATTTTATCTGTGCCACAATATCAAAATGTAGTACTGTAACAAATGCAGCCATCCCCACATGGAGCAGAGTTTTTCATACACTACAATAGAATACACAGCTGAAGTTGGATTTCATTCTATCTAACATACTGTGTGATTACAGACAGAATGATGATAGAGCTAGAGAACATCTTATCTTATCGTAGTATAAAGCACCAAAAACTAAACTGCACCATGTGAGGCTGGCTACATGTAAAGTTTTGTAATAGGATTGTTCACAAATGTCTTCAAAATTCAAATTTTCCCCCCAAAGATCTGTACAGTACCAATCGATTCCATTCACCTGTCATGGTTTAGTATCCTTAAGAAACAATATGAAGTTTGCATACTTTAGTCTTATTATGTAAGCCAAACCAATTTGAATACATTTGTAAACCAGCCTTATCACTTCTAATGACAAAATAGCCTCATAGCTTAGTGTATCCAGCCCACTGTACATTATACAGTCAGACTATGATCTTCTTTGACAAAATGACTATTAAACAGCTGGGCTCCACATGAACTTTTTTCACATGGAGTCCTGAGCCCTGTCTTAAAAAGAGTTGTGATTGATTCGAATCGATCGCAAGTTCTCCCAGATTTCCAATCTCCTATCTCTTAAGTACAGAGTTGTGATTGATATCAATTGCAAATTATTTGCAATCAATCGTAGCTCTTTATAAGACGGTGCCCAGATTAAAATTATAGGTTCTGTATGCATGAACACACGCTAAAATCTCACAGTTTGGGGTCTGGAGTTAGAATTAAGGGGGCCATGTGTACCATCAGTACAGGGTATCACAAAAACGGTCAAAATGGCTTCTATAGGCAGTTGGTATTTCTAGAGAGGTTCTGAAAGCTTATTTTCTAAGGGGACACATCGGAAAAGGTCACTACACACAGGTGGTTTGTAAATAGAGGTCACCATTTTTTTTCAACAGCTTTGACTATACATCTTTAGGATGGGGACAACTGTAACTCTTGTGGTCAACTGTCTAAGAAGTACGAGTAGGAGGGGTAGTCAAGTACGTACTTGACAATTTCAGCACATCAAATGGTAATTGATATTTCTGTTTACGAACCTCTCCAGCTGAATTAACCCCATTGGCTATGGGAACCGGGTGGATCGTGTATTAAGCGTATGGAAATAAAAGAATTCAGTAGTCAACGGGTTAATCAAGATACGTCATCACAGTCCAGTATTTCATTAAAAGACGACATACCCATTAACTCTTTCACTGCTGATGGCACGTATATGTGACTGATAGACTTGTCATATTCATTCACCAACTGCTAGACCACAGGATAGGTATATGGTTGTCAATGTATATCAAAATTTTGAGCATAAATCAAGCATTCTAAATATATGATTATAAATACATGCTACCATAGAAAATTTCAGAGAAAATTGTGGATTTTAAAAAAGATATTACCTTATTTCAACATTAAACAATGGTAAACAAATAAAGTAATAATGTTTGGGATGATAAGAAATGGTAAATTTCCTACAAGTTTTGTACACAACATTTTGTGAAATAACAGATGGTTAAAGAAGTGCAGACATTTGAAAAGTAAGCATTGATCACATTTTGGTAAAATTTTGAAGAGAGCTAAACCCCTTGGCACAGTAATAGTTAAGGCCTCATTCACATATGACGCGGTAAACCATCTGAAAAATCTGCTGCGCCAAAATAAAATGACACAAGCTTACCGTGCATCCTCAAATTTCAGTATCTTATAACACACAGATAAGTGAGTATGCTTAGAGGGCTTTGTTATGCGCCAATACTCTTTCCTCACCCTCACTTACCATTAAGTAAAACAGCCTTTTATTTTGCCGCAGCAGTTTAAAGCATCATATATGTAAACGAGCCGTTACGGGGTATAAGCAGGAGGTGCGGTCAGGGCAGTACTGGGAGGGAAACCCGGCAACTCTTGCTCCAACAGTTCATCCCAGTCTTCCACCAACCTCTCCCGTCTCTGTGGCTCGTCGTAGAGCGGGTAGCGCCGTAGGAGGTTGGTGGCTGCTATGACGACGGAGAGCGCCCCCGAGACGACGATGAGGTAGTAGCCCATCTCGAAGGTGACGTAGACTTTGCTTGTTGAAACTAGCTTGTAGGCTTTGAGCTCTTCCTCAATACAGGTGGATACCCAGTAGCAGAAACCATTAATCGCTACGCAGAATAGCACTGAGAGGGAGATAGAACGTAGGAAAATGAGAGAGAGAAATGTAGAGAGAGAGAGAAAAGACAAAGGAAAGGAAAAGTGCAGTTATCAAGGAATCTTTGGTTTTACAACAAATACTACACATCACAATGCATGATGTTGATTTTTAGGTATTTAACACAAAAAAATCTGAACTGCATGCTAATGCTCCCTTCAGCATTGATGCTAATAGGTGTTTCAGCCACAATAATTACTGTATGCATATTGTCTTAGTAAGAATCATATCTTTAAGTAAATACTGTAAAACGAAAACTTTGTGAGATGAAACTTTCTCCATTTGTAAACAAGAACTTTATTTTCATGCCAAGAAATTGCAATAATTCAGTCTTGTGTCGGTTGTAATTCAACTATTTGGCGACATGGCACTTTCAGAAATCTAAACCACTCGCACAATTTGTAAATATCCCATGCACATGACAGTATCTCGCTTTACGGTAAAATATGCATATTATTGGACTAAACTGGAGCAAATTTTGCTATAAAGCCAAAAATAAAACAAGAACTACTTTGACTTCTGGAATTCAGTAACATTCTCGTTCAAGGCTTGTGAAGGACTTTTCAAAGTTTGTTCAAATATTTATAGCCCATACAGTACCTGTTATAATGGATGAGATGGCAAATCTTCTACATAGCTTCAAAGGTGTCTGCATTGGTCCTAGGGTGTCCAGGAAGAAAGCAACAAGAGATGACACAATGCCTAAGAACAGGAACCCTATCACTGCTCTCATGATCGGTACTGCTTTAGATGTAAAACAGTACTGGTAGGCTGCAATGGAGGAAACATGATGCACCCCAATTAATATTTAAAGATACATTACTACTTTACTCATAACATATATAGCAGTCCTTTTAGACTGAAAAGGAGTAAATACGATGGACTCCAAAAAGATTTTCATTTTTTTCCTTTCAAATAGACAAATGAATTAACTGTGATGATGCCCAAGCCCAATATAGTTTTAAAATAGCCAGTGGAAACAAGATCTGTCAACCTTACTCTCAATATAGGCTCGTTCAAATATGCAGCGATAAACCACCTAAAATAAAAAGGGGGGGAGGGTATCTTATAACACAAGTGAGTACGCGTAGGACCTTTGTTGCGACATGCATCCCCACATGCCATTCATTCAATACACAAAAAACTGCCAGTTTTTTTTTTCTTCAGAGGTTTACCGCAGCATATGTGAACGAGCTTCAAGTCGTCATAATGAGGTTTCCGCAACAGTCTTGGAAGGGAAGGTTATGTTTAACCGTATTTAAAGATAAGTTGTTTATTAATAATTTCTACACTGAAATTTATCTCTGAGTTAAATTCTATGCTGGCCTTGACAGCAAATATTTTGTCCCCTTGTGCTCTTTAATCCATAACCATTTGAATGTCTCAAATAAATTTGGGAACCAATTTTGAAGGTCTTTTTAAACGACATACAGTGTACAAATTCTTTTTTGTTGTTAAGATGGGTCCCCTTTAAATACCAGATTTAATTGAATATTAGGTGAATAACACTGCATTGATATCTTGCTATCAGTAGGTCAATATGTGGCTAACACAAACATAAACTCCAATATTTGTACGATCTGCTGGCAGTGACGTATTCTACTTACATGCCATGTTTTCAATATGTGGTGTAAGGAATTGATAGGCTCCAAGATATTCCTGTTTACACTTGCCACCATGCAGCCTGAACCACTTGCGGTCTGCCAGGGCTGAGATGAGAACAGCTATCACCACCATCCCCAAGATGGAGGCCACAAGGTTCCTCTCCGTCTGTTTAGGTCTTAGCCTGTGTCTTCTCCTGTGACGGTGGTGGTGGCCGTGACTGGATCTACTCCTGCGGGATGAGCTCCCCGACGAACGGCCAGAGGATGGCATCTGTAGGTATTCCAAAAGGAACATATATGTCATGATAATGATGAAAGAATGTGTCTCTAAATGTTTGATGATTAACTTTACGGTATTACAGGCACTGCTTGAGACATTACATGATTACAGAGTATATGATAGCAATGGTTTAATGTTAAGCACACAACATATAGTAGAGAGAAACTTCTGGACATTGCCTAATCTCATGAAACTAAAACCTGGCATCCACTAGGGCGCAGACAAGACGCAGAATGTAGAATTAGTAAGACGCTGAATTAGTAAATTAGTAAATTCGCATTCATTCAGCAACCTATCCGCATATTCTAGAAAGATTCTGTTCACTGTCTTTATCATTCCTAAACACTTCCCGGCGTTTCCGCATTTTTGGGAGAGGGCAAAATTTCTGCTTCCAAATTTTGGTCTCAACCAAAATTTGGACGCGGAGATGGAAATTCCTACCACCTTCGGCAACTTGTCTGCATTGTCATGCGGACATCATCAGCACATCCCGCCTTTCTTTAACGTTTCCGCCTCCTCCGCAAATGCTCCTGAAAGCCTCCGCGGTGCGGGCAGCTTCGCAAATTCAAGCGCATGCCACGCATAATGTTTCAGGAAAGCGTGGAGCCAATGCAGATGTATATAAGCGCGTGTGGTCAAGACACGGAAGAGGTAACAGGGCTAGCTGAGTATTTCTCTCAGCTTGGATTTGAAGCAATATATACATGTACAGCAAGATGAATTGCAGCTGGTGTGATCTCCATGACGGCTAGCATGCATACCTGGTATGAGAAAAAAAAACAAAGTCTGCGCCAAATTTATAACCTTGCATTATTTCCCGATATTGTCCGCATATCTATATGGTTGTTGGAAAATAATCCTGATTGTCCCAGTCTGTGATTTTACCACTCCTAGGGGGTGTCTCGTAAAGCTGTTCGTAAAGTTACTCATGACTTTACAAATGACTTAAATAAGACAAGCCAAATGGGATGTTTTTCCAATCATTCTTAACTGCATCAACTAAAGTTGAACTGTGCAGATTTAAATTAACATTAACATTTTTAATGCAATGTATATTTTTTGCTATAATTTAATTGAGGTTATTGGAAATACAGTCACACTTTGTTAAAACATCAGGAAAAACTTTGGGCATCCTATCTGGCACTTCATATTCAAGTCGTTCGTAAAGTCCTGCGTAACTTTACGAACAGCTTTGTGAAACACCCCCCAGGTGTGATGCTAGATGTGACTGCGCTGTCCTGCTATGATCAGCATTTTTCGCGGCATTTTGTGACCTTCCCGATTGATTCCTACATGTAGGATACTCCCAGGTATGACTGCAGTCAGAGATTCGTAGTAATGTACCAAGAAACGATGATTCACACACTTTTACCACGTCTGGCACGGAAAGAATGCCAAAATGACAAAATTTACTTCCTAATCCTAATCAGGTTTTATGGAAAGCTCCAGCTCACTAGTCAGATTATGGTTATCAATTGTATACTGAAGATAACTTCTATAGAAGATACTAAACATAATTTGGCAAATGAACTACATGTACTTTGACGAGATTCCTGACTGGAACAGTTCATGCCAACAATAAGGGCATGCTGAAAAATTGGAGAAATCATTCAAGCACAAAAGGAAGGATGATATCTTTGCAGATGGGTTCCTCAACAATAAATCATAGAAAAAACAAAAACACCTGTCCTCCTCTCAAGCACATCCCTTATTGCAAAATATGAATGCAACAAATTTCAGTAATTTGTACAAAGTATGAACTTAGCACTTGGTGCTCCATAAATTTGTAAACCCACTTATTATACATATTATAAAGCTAGTTGAAATAACCTTGTACCCCTGTATAGCTGTACCTGTCTGAATTCCTACAATAGGCTCTGTGTGCATAAGCCTGGCTTAGTCCAGGCTAGATCATACACGAGGAAAGGGAAAGTACATGTACATGTACATGTAATTACAGTATTTGAATACGTCATTTTCATCTTGGAAAACCCAAAGTTGTAGCAGACTATAGTTGAAAAGTCTCTGAATTTGGGCATCATTTCATCAAACCGTTGTGGGCTCAAGTTCACCGATAACCATTCAAATGCACGTTAATTTTAATAAACATTTCTCCAATCTTTCAGCATGCCCTTTACTCTTGGCATGAACTGTTCCAGTCATGAATCTTGTCAATGTACATACATGTACATGTACAGTTCAGTTGCTAAATTAGGTTTAGTACAGAAGTTATATTCCGTATACAATTGATAACAGCAGTCCGACTAGTTGGAGCTTTCCATTAGCTTCATTGGATAGGCCAGTTTCCTATTTCAAATGAGTATGCAAATCCATGCACGACGAGACTCTGGCAAGCTCAGCAGCCTGCTGTGTGTAGTGTATTGTCTATGGGGAAGTCAGAATCTCTGTTTATATATCTTTGCTTATCCGTCTTTATTTCGAACACATCTGAGGACAAGGCAAGAGCAACATCGGATTATACCAGCTATTTCCATACAAAGTGAAATGTAAGGGTTAAAGGGATACGCAACCAGGCGGCTGTGGGGAAAGTCAGGATTGCGTAAGACCCATTCACTCGTACACAAAGATTGTGTGTAGAACGCGTCCGTTGGACTACTGGGATTATATTTCGGACTGCACAAAGCCGACCGAATCTCGCACGAGAGCTCGAGCTCAGGCGGAGCGTGCATGTTGCACAGCGACTAGTATGTCCGAAGATTGAACCCCACGGGGCAACGGCATGATCAGGTAACGAACACGGTGCCCTCTCGCGGCATAAAAACGTCCACAATCTGCGATTGAGTATCCCTTTAAAATGCCAAATTATCCCGTATACAGTATTAAAAAGAGTAGAATTTGAGACGATTCAGCTGGAGTGCACGCCTAGTGCTGGGGTGGGATGCAGACTCGGGCCGCTGGGATTTTGATAAGTTGGGGAACTGCCTCCGAGGTCTGCAACAAATATGGAAATGAATATTGCCATGGTAATTCTTAATTTTTTATGGGATATTTTTGTAGATAAAGTATATGCAGATCTAGACTTAGAATTTAGAATTTAGATCTAGAATTCTCGACTTCCATTTCCTTCTTAGAATTTTACATTGTAACATTCAAGTTAGATCTATTCTGTTTCAATGTTTGATTTGCTTTTTAAAATTGTGGGGTTTTTTTATTAACGTTTACCATTTAACTTAGACTGATTTATGAAACGGTCTAACTGGGCGTTGTGGCGTGCGCCACTCATACATGTAGCTACATTCCTATACTTTGTGTGTAGAATCTAGGCAGTCATACACCTCAACTCAACATTCACTCAAAATCGGCATTTAATTTACAAAAACCGACCCCAAGATATCCAAGAAATACAATAAATTCAACTTACCGATGTTGGAAAAGATAATTCCAAAAATGAAATCCATAATTTACTGTCAATTCTCGCGAAACGAGCTATCGCAGTCATTGTGTACATTTCCTGGTCGCCGCGGGCACTGACATCTCCCCAAAAGAGTTTTGTCGTTAAAAATTCGGTCCCTATGGCGTACACGCAAAAGTCCCGATTTTCTGTGTGCGCGATCGTAGAGATCGATGTGCGCTTGCGATCCCGAGTTTCTTCGTGGACAAAAATTTTATTGGCCGATTTTAGTCTAAGACATCGGCAGTATGTAAACAACACGCGATCGCGAAAACAAATCGGTGGGGACTTCTCCGGTTTTGGACATGATTTTGACTTTGGATTCTACTGGAAATATCAAAAGTTCTTCCTAATGGCCGTATGAGGTAGGAGTGAGATTTTTAAGGGCTGAATTTGAAAGCAAGTATTTAAAATATTTATCATACCTTTAGTACATGCGACAGAAAATACCAACTATTTTTGCAAGCATATTTCGTAGTGGTCAATATGACCACTATTCGTGGTACGGCGTGCGCCTGTAATCCAGCTAATAGTGGAAGTCATAAACTGATTCAGCGGACCCAGGTTCGAGACTGAGTCACGTCTTTCGGATGGTGACGTTAAAGGTCGGTCCCCAGACGTAAATAATCATATCTGATTGATACGCGTCTGTAAAAACCCGATTACACTCACACACACACACACACACACTAGTCTACCGTAAACAAAATAAATTTACAGTAGACTATTAAGGCGCAAATATTCTGACTGAATGAGAAGCGCCTTAAAACACAAACAATTTCATAAATCATACTAAACATGCTAAACGATTACAATTAAAAATGTAAATGGCATGTCAAAGCATAAGGCCTTCAGCAACAGGCCTTCAGCAACATTTTTTTGGCAAACGTCAAGCGGATATAATTAACATAAACAACATCAATCACATGACACGGTTGCATTTCACTTGCAGCTCACCCATTCACACACTGTCTCACACACACTCAGCACTCCACAGCCACAGGCAAGCATGACAGTAGACAGAAATAACCGTCTGTGATGGGGAAATCTTGAATATTTCTGACATTTCTCAACCTTCCCCATAGACGGAGGTCTAGTGGAGCCAGACGTAGTCTCAGCGGAACAACCGACAATACAGAGAGACTGAAGGCAAGCTTTTGGTCTAGCACGACGGAACAAGCAGTGCTAGTATGATCACTTCACCTAATAGTACGACCAGTCATAATACTGACCATTAAGCGTATGGCATCTAGCGCGCGTCTTGCAAATCAACGCATGGGACTACGCGTAGAATGTGGCTAGCAACGTTGAGAACAGCCAAAATAGAGCAAGATGAGGAATAAAAACGTATTATCAATTTGTTAATTTTCATATTTTCATATTTTCATTAAAATAATCTCTTTTCATAAATTGCCATAGCCCGACCGCACGGCGTCTGACAAGGACACATAGACTTTCATTGGGACACCCCTCAATGTCACTAAAAACAATGTACAAAATTGATTCAAAATGTATGTTAAACTTCCAATTTTACGTTATACTCACATGAAATCGATTGCTTGGATGGATTTGTTGAAGTTCAATCCCCAGCGGCATCAGGCAATGTCCACAGGGTATAAATTGCTACTTTTGACTGCCAAAACCTGTCCATCGAGGTATCGCTTCGTGACAGCGCTGTGTATTGTTACGCACGGGTGTGACCTTTCAAAAAGTGCAGCGCGATTACATTCCATTACGGACTGTGGGCAGATGACGCAATAAATCCTCGTTTTTGGCAAGCATGGCAAGTTGTAAGTTGGTTTAAATTTAACTTCATGAATGCACTCAATCAACTTTAAGTTTTATTTTGTTTAATTTTTAGATGAAAAATATATGTAATTTCAGCGAAAAGCATGTAGTCGCACTTTTGTAGTCGCGGTTCGCAACGCTTAGTTAAAATTGCCATTGACTTATGTGCAGGGGTCGGTAATAAGACGCGCTTCTCCCTCTATGACTATGCGTAAAATGAGATGACTCTATGAGTCTATTGTGACGTCATTTCTACAAGATCCAGTACCTGGATCTTGTTCCCCAGTATTTGGGTAGAGTCTGATGAATTTTCATTACGTTTCATGAAGAATCTTTCCGTAGTCGTTGGAAACATCGTTAAGAGGTCGGTATTATGACTGGTCGGTATTAGGTGAAGTGATCATACTATCACTGCTTCTTCCGTCGTGCTAGACCAAAAGCTTGCCTTCAGTCTCTCTGTCTATCTTAGTAGTAGTACGCACGGTTAGCCAGGATTAGCTTCGTGAGTGTAAAAAAAAGAAAAGAAAATGGCTAGGATGCGCGGCCCGGTATTCGGTCATGTTCCAGAATTCGGTCACGCAGCTCTTTGAACAGCTGTGAAGAACTCATGAATAATTTTTGAGGCTCGAAACCTGTACATAACAGACACATGAACAAGGTACCTCTAATGTTGAAAGCAATTCAGGTCGGACGCCCTGGAAAAGATCTCCAAATACCCTCGAAACTGGTCAGTGTTACCAAAGTTTCCGCACTTCCGGGTTCCGTTAGCGCGTGAGTTAACACGCATAGCCATATGTAGACGCCTATGGTGAAATAACTATGTGTGCAGGTGCAATGAATTTAGTATGTGTGTGAAGAGGAGCTTCCGAGTCTTCCCTCTATCGCAGCGAATTTGCAAATGGCGATCTCAGCGATGAGCAAGAGCATATATACCTCACCCCTGCCAGTGAAATGGCGCTCTTCCAGTATTCGGTCAGGCAACATTGAGTGCCTTGCGCCAACGCGCTTTGTGTGCAACTTGTCGCTTTGCGCTTCGCCGACGCGCTTTGCTCTTTTTAGAAATACATTTTGTGCATTATTTCTGACCCTAGAGCTTCGATTTGTGGATTTTAATGGATAAAAATTCTCATACATTTAAGTATGAATATATAGAAGCCACAGAAAATGCCTAAAAACGCAGAAATGTGACAAAAATGGTTATATAACTCTCCCGAGATGCAGCGCACTATCGCGTGACCGAATTGTGGGCGGCGCCGACCGAATACTGGGCGGAAAACTTCTCCTTCTTCTGTCGGCGATATTTTTTGGGGTAAGTTTCCATGTTTTAAATTATTTTGATAATTATTTAAAGGACAATTTTGCGGTTCTTTTGATGGTAGATTGTCAATTTAAAGAGATAGGTATTCATATCAGCGGCGATTTCTTTTTAAGTGACCGAATACCGGGGCGCGCACCCTATAGGACTACGCCTTTTACATCACGAAGCCAGGCGTTTATCCCCAGCAATCTAATTGCGCACGGGTTAGCAGGACATGAAAATGCCCTGAAATAACACTTTTCTGATAACTCCCGCGACCGACAGGCCATTCCCCACAGCGTTTCCTCCTAGGGAAAAGTTCTGAATTAGAATGTC
The DNA here is from genome assembly GCA_025617745.1 of Heliocidaris erythrogramma. Taxonomy (NCBI): domain Eukaryota; kingdom Metazoa; phylum Echinodermata; class Echinoidea; order Camarodonta; family Echinometridae; genus Heliocidaris; species Heliocidaris erythrogramma. The sequence continues at coordinate 19,379,392 of CM046868.1, read as the reverse complement.
TTTTTGATCGTACATATTTTTACCAAAAAATCCAAAAAAAGATCATAAGAAATTTCCGAGAACTCACCAGTGTTTGTGTATCCATGCCTCCTCTTGTTATGCAGATATAAAATGGCGGCTGCGTGCGACGGCGCGTGCTGTCGGCGACGTATAGTTTCATTCAATTATGGTTGTATTGCGCGCCGTCGCACGCAGCCGCCATCCCTAGGAGGAAACGCTGTGGGGAATGGCCTGTCGGTCGCGGGAGTTATCAGAAAAGTGTTATTTCAGGGCATTTTCATGTCCTGCTAACCAGTCATGCCCGTGCGCAATTAGATTGCTGGGGATAAACGCCTGGCTTCGTGATGTAAAAGGCGTAGGCCCTTTAGCCATTTTATTTATTTATTTTTTTTTTACACTCACGAAGCTAATCCTGGCTACGCACGGTCATGACGGTACCGGTACGGCACGGTACCGGTACGTACAGTCACTGACACAACCTGTGCCGTGACAATACAAACATAAAGATTAAGTTGACATTAAGTTAAACATTGCTTCGCCAACTTACCTTTCTAGATGATACTAGGGCAAGAATTCCTGATGTCTTTATGACGATTGTGTTGATTCCATCTATTGCTATAGCTTCCTTAGTATACTTCTGAATGAAGGACAATAGTATTTGGATTCCACAAGATGAAATATGACTATTTATATCGGTCCTTCCTCCTTTACTTTAGTTCAGCTCATTTCTGTGTTTTCCATATATATTATATTACCCAATTATCATATCACTATAATGCCTGGAGATGGCGGTAGACTGCTTTTGTTCCAAAGAGATTCGATCATACACAGTATGCCCTCCGAAGGAGGGCTAGAGGGCCAGCTAAAATCTGACCTTTGACATTCCATAGGCTTTGCATTGGATGCATTGTGGGAGCTTTGGCCAATTTGAACAGTGAGCTAGGAGGGTCAATTTCAATAAATGTTTATTCATGAGGAATGACGTCAAAAGCTCGTCAAATACTGTTCGATGATTGGTTAGTGGCTCATATTAACATAATGTTTTATGTATAAGATCATACATAATTCATTTTTTTCATTCCCACAATTCCCTACGATTTTGACAAGAAATGGGGAAAATGGCGGCCGTGCGGGTAGTGCTACTTTTTTGTCATTTCAACACAAATCTCAAAAAAACTTTGTTTTTGAGAATTTTCTGTTTTAGAAGGAGTTTGTCTTGTAAGTCTCACGAAAGCAGAAAATCCTCCGGGGGACATTCTCATCAAAATAATGCCGTATGATGCCATGAAATGTAAGTAAATATGTATTTTGTTTAACATTCCTCTTAATAATTGGGATGTGTTCGTCGTGGCTGCTAGTGAGTTCACTGTACAAAACGTATTATCCCACATCCCACCCAGTCCCCCTTCTCATGCATGACAAAACAAAATTATTATCTTTGATTGAACTCTAAAACGGTCATTTTGAATAGTCTACTTGTAATATTTTTCGAGAAGATCAGATATTTTCCGAAGATCTGTATATTATGATAGTGCTCAAGCCTAAAAAGTAAAGTGCATGGCTTCAATACCGACAATCTGCGGTAGATGTGGACCTGTTCAAGATTGATCATGACACTGAATGCGCAAGATCCTCACTCTGGGGAGCTGGGCCGCGCCGGGTAAGATCTTGCCCAGCGGTCTGTTAGTTTTGGGTGCGCCGATCCTGGCCGGCTAACTGCGCTTTGCCTACGGCTACGAAAGGCCTGGATCTATTCTAGGCCTACCTTAGACTTAGAGTTAGGCCTTCGGCCTCGCCTTGAACTTTGTTTAAGGAGGGTCTAGAAAGATCAACTTAGAATTTGAATGATAATGTCTTGAATCATGCTGGACCAGATTAAAATGTTCTTTATTATATACAGTGTAACCTTATGCTGCTACTGTCTGAGAGCTGTCCCAATTTATTTTGTGAACTGTACTCTGTAGTGACAACCATGACGAGTCACCACTGTCACTGAGACGAGAGAGTACATAGGGCCTTCATGTGCGAGTAATATTATTAATTTAAACAGTAGATCTGTGGCATGCTTTTAATTACTACTATGATTCTTACCTCTTGTTCTCTTTTGATTGCAGAGCTATTGCCTTGGACCGAAGTAGAGAAATGCAGGGGGACCAGGACCAGATCATTCAATATCGTGATACTAAAAACTGATAGACCCTACCTGGGGCTGGGCTGTAGAATATTGTCATCCACTCACTGCAGGAAACCCAAATTGAACTGGAAAGGTAAATTGTTTTTTGAAAATGTAGACCTCTAAGCCCACATAATTGGTGTAAATTTCAATATTCCATTGCTTAGTCTTAGTAGTAGCTCTGTAAGATTAGATCTTATTATTAATAGACTTAGATTTCTACCGACATAGTCTGTGCAGTCAAAATCAAAATTCTAAAGTCCAGTAAATTATTTTGCCGTTTTAAAGTTTACTAAATGCCTTGGTCTAGGATCGAGTTTGGAATGGAAGATGAAAATATGTACGTCTGATTTAAACGTAGATTTACATTTCTATAATTAAGAAGGAAGAACAAATGCAGTGGTGGTTTTTTTTTTTTTTTTTTTTTGTTTTTGTTTTTTTTTTTTGTTTTTTTTGGGGGGGACAATCCCGAACCGTCCCCCCCTTTCAAACAGCAGTATACATTATGCCCCCCTTTTAGAACGGAAAACCTTTTTTGTTTTTGTTTTTGTTTAGTTTTCGTGTCAGATATTTATGGAGGAAAACAGGACCCCATAACCTCCCTCCCCCCCCCCCCACTGAGCGATATTTAGAGGGCTGGCAAGACCAAACAATGTACGGATCTCCCTCCTAGCAGTTTCCCAAAGTTGACAATCCAGCATTTGTCATCCAAAATCCTGGATCCGCCCCTGGATAGATGTACCCATTTTTGTTTCCTTCTTTAAAATCCAGTCCACAGAAGTTTAATTTCTGTTTGTCCTTTCTTTTTGTTTTTATAATGCAGGTTGTCCAAGGAAGCTCATCAGTTACATTGCGTGTTACGTGTCAAGTAACGGAGTCATTAAGGATCAAAGTATTTTTATATTTATTATCATTTAAACATAAAGTTTAATTAATTAATTTCTCTCGAGATTTATTGCTAATTTACATAATGGCAATTACATTTATTCTAAATGTCAGGAATGCTATTTCTGAGCTGGAAATTGAATGTGAAAGTTTGGGTCAAAAGAAAGAGCTAACATATTATTCAAAGGGGAAACAAACAGATTTGTAACTTTCATGTATTTATTTATTGATCTTTTCCATTTTTTTCCCCATTTTTTTCCCATTTTTTTTTTCATTTTTTTTTTCATTTTTTTTTTTTCTTTTTTTTTTTTTTTTTTTTTTTGGGGGGGGGGGATGGTTCAGGGTTGAATGGCCCTTATTGCAATCACTTGACATTTCACTTCAAGATCATTTATAGATACACCCCCTAATTCGTATTTTTGAAATAAAAGCAAAGACTAAATTTTACGTCGGATTTACCTTTTGTAGGTGTACATGTCCATGTACACGTAATTAAAAATATATTGCAATTGGTACGATTGGCCCATTTGAAACATGATTATGAGAAAGTGATTAATCTTGAGCCTAATTCTAAATTCTTTTCACACTTCAAAAAAATATTTGATAAAAACCTTTTAAGTACAGTCAGTTTTCATGTCACCTCAGAATAATGCAGTAATTTAAATTCAAACTATAACCAATAAATTTTCAAAATCAAATAATTTTCCTTTTAATTCCAATGTAATTTAGAAATAGAGTTAGAAAAATGTGGCATGACTACATTATGAAATATGATTTTAGTTCATCATCTTTAATGCAACGTGTGTTTATAATTGTATGCATATGTAGTGCATTAAGATGTAATCATATTTATTTGATCTTCAACCTTAAGTGATAATCCCTTTCATCAAATTCTTGAAGCTATCCTGCGATAGCTATGATAATTTTTCTTGAAAAGCAAATGGTTCTATAATCTGTAATTTCTTCCTTTTTAGCTCACCTGAGCCTAAGGCTCGAGTGAGCTATTGCGATGGAAATTTGTCCGTTGTCCGTCGTCCGTCGTCCGTTAACTTTTTACATTTTCATCTTCTTCTCCAAAACCCATCATTGGAATTCAACCAAACTTGGTAGGAATCATCCTTAGGGGTAGGGGACCCAAAGTTGCTAAAATGGTACATGTGGCCCCCAGGGGGGGGGGGGGGCAGGGGGAGGGCCCCCAATTGTAAAAGCTATGTAAATTTCAAACATCTTCTTCTCCAGAACCAGGCATAGCTCAGACTTGGTATTGTGTATGGAGATACCTCTATAGATGAAGAATGAATGTTGTTCATGAAATTTCTCTGAGTGGCCCTATAGGGGCCCTGTGGGGGTAACATACTGGAGGGGGGGGGCGCTGCCAGGTAAAATGTACATTCTGATCTTCTCCAAAACACATGATCGGAATTTAACCAAACTTGGTAGGAATCATCCTTAGGGGTAGGGGACCCAAAGTTGCTAAAATGGTACATGTGGCCCCCAGGGGGCCCAGGGCGAGGGCCCCCAATTGTAAAAGCTATGTAAATGTCAAACATCTCCTTCTCCAGAACCAGGCGGAGGGGGGGGGGGGGGGGGAGGAAATATGTTAATTTCTAACATCATCTCATGTACATCCTCCTAGTTGTTTCAATTTCTAACATCTCCTGGTGGTGCTAGAGAGAACATGCACCAGATGTGAATTGATCCACCTCAGGCATGTTTCTAGGCAAACGAATCAGGCGCTTGGGAGTTTCAGCCCACCCCGAAATTTTCAAAACTACCAATATTTGGACAAACATCGCCTCATCATTTTGGACAGTAAGGTGGTCTCTTTGGACTTTTATGTCTTGTATATTCTGATGATAGATTGAAGGGATGTACATGGATATACATTATAATCCACCTATATATCGGATGTCACTAGATTTAAACTTGTTTGCTTACAAACTGAAATAAAATAGCAGTTGGTATGCCGCCCCCTCACCTGCCCCGTGATTTGTTGTCCATTAACAACATGTTATAATCTGTATATTGCATTTCAAGAGACCATTAACTTTTATGTTGATAAGTGAGTTAGTTTAATAAACATCATTTCACACTGAGAAACTTCTATTTGGTTTTTTTCCCCATAATTTTGTGAAAGATGTGGTGGTGATGCTGATGATGATGCAGGCACAATATGGCATGTGTTCTGAAGTGTGAAGGTAGACTGGTGTAAATACAGCCTTATGCAACCTTGAATAACTGGATGATAGACTGAATTGTGTGGGTTTTCTGTTGATGGACTCATTTTACAAGAAGATGTTTGTTGCTGTTTGTTGGGTTTTGTTTTGTGCCTTTTTTGTTGTTTTTGTTTGTTGTGTTTTTGTTTTGTTTGGGGTATTAGCTCTATTGTGTGGGGGGGGGGGGGGGGGGGGTACACGCACCAGAAGCCAGTGCACGGTGGTACATATATGAGGTCATGGGGAGCAAATTTTCCCTTTGTACTTTTACTTGACATATGATATGCCAGATCTGCAAGGCACAAGAAAAGCGTTCAATGAAGGGAAATTCAATATCGAAGGAGGGCTTCTTCTTCCTCCTCCTCTTCTTCTTCTTCTTCTTCTTCTTCCTCTTGTTCTTCTTCCTCTTGTTCTTCTTCCTCCTCTTCCTCTTCATTTTTTTCTTCATCTTTTTTTTTCTTCTTCTTCTTGCACTTCCTTTTCATCTTCATCTTCTTTTTCGTCTTCTTTTCTTCATCTTCCTTTTCTTCTTCCTCTTCTTCCTTTTCCTCGTCCTCTTCTTTTTTCTTCTTAGTCTTCTATTTCATCTTCTTCCTCTTTCTTTTTTTCTTCTTTATCTTTGTCTTCTAGTTCTTCATCATCTGCACATTTTTGCTGCAAAAGTACAGTATACGCCTAAGTATAGTTTAATTTTATGTTAATTAGTTATAAAAGCTCATGAATATTCAAATATATAATTTCAATAACTTTACGCGCTGCGCGCCGGCTAAAATCTGGTTTTCGCTGGTACACTGAAAAAAAGTTGGCTTCATAGGCTAATACATGAAAAGTGGGAGCAGTGTGCACTTTTGACCCGCCGGAAATGCCCCCATGGAAAGCCGGATGCAGAAGCGGAGTTGAGACCCCTTGTTTTGTTCCAAAGCGATTCGATCATACCAGCGATGGATACTCAGTTTATTCCCCCGTTTATTCCACTTTCAGTCAAACATAAAATTAATACCATGGTGTCGATCCGGGGGGGGGGGGGGGGGGGGGTATATATATATGGGTCTGTTCACAAAGTTGGGCACCAAAACGTGACATTTTATCGTAAAAACATTGTAGTTTTAACACTATGACTTACACCATTAAGTTGTTTTATATGAATGTACTTGGTGCCTCCAGGAAGCTTTTGAAGAACACAAGACAAATTGTTTTGAGAGGCATTTTCAAAATATTGACAAAACATACTGGTGTCCCATGTTACATCCACAACCACCTTTTTTTTTAGGTTACCAGCATATCTACATGCATGATACCTTACATAGCTAAATCCTAATGGGTACAATGTGTTATGGTGCTGACTTAATGAAGCAAAACTTTTAACAAAATTAGAATAACTATCTTCCCTGAGTTTATCATGTCAAATGTCACAAGTTGTGGATGAACGGGACACCAAAGAATATCTGCAACTTTCATCAATAACTCTTGAAATCAGTATACTCTCATTGCAGTTGTTGTTGCATTGAATTAAATAGAGAGCCTAAAGTAACCAGGCAAATACTTATCATCAAGAGCATTATGGATGTGCCGTTATGTCTCAAACTGAGACTTTGCGGATGTAACACGGACACGATGTCCAGTTACATCCACACGCTAGTTCAGGCGCGGATCCAGGATTGAGTAAAAGAGGGGGCACAAAAATGAAAGTTTGTGAAAAGGTAGACCCGTATAAGACCCGTATAAAGGGGGGGGGGGGGGGGTACGACAAAAAAAAAATTTCGCCAAACCTTCCAAAATCGCTCAGTAGGGGTTATGGGGTTCATTTTCCCTCCATAATTCCCTGACAAGCAAAAAAATCGTCTATGGTAAAAATTCATACTTCTCTTACAAAAGGGGGGGGGGGGGGG
>CM046868.1:19238851-19371729 GCA_025617745.1 Heliocidaris erythrogramma | reverse complement strand
GACGTTGGCAAAAATGATGGGTCTTTCCTTGTCGTAATAGAATTGTTCTACAGAGTTTAGGATGTTGGATAGAATGAAGAATGTCTAGAGCTATATTGAAAGGTATTGTATTGTGTCTTAGTAGAGGGGAATCATGGATTGTAAAACTGAATCAGGAATCATTGTTTCATATCATTTTTTAAAATCGTTATTCATTATTGTATAGCTTTTCCTGTTATTGTGTGCTTTATTTCTTTATTTATTCTTGTTGATATTGATTCATTAATGGTAATGAAGACTAAGATTCATGTGGCACTAACAGAAGCTCTAGTGTCTTCTTTTTTATCATTGCTGGTATAATAGGATGGGCATCATTTATTATTATCATCTGTATACATTGTTCCAAGTGATTTTTATTTTACTAAAATATGTACTTGTACATGTATATCTGCCCAATGGTTACATCCTCTTAATTCTGTCAGTGCTACATGTATAAGGGGAGGTTTAAAGGTTATCAAGCACATAAAAAATGATTTTTGTTTAGAAACAAAATATATAGAATAAATTTCCAAAAACTTGACCTGGCATTCTATGGGTTGACTGAAGCATGAAGGAAATAAAGGATACAATATTTAAAAAATGCACACAGAACCCAAATGGGACTTGGTCTTGTGTGCATCCTTTTCAAAGTGAATGCATACACTATCGCTTATTAGAAGTAACATTTCAAGCTTTATATTTTGATTATTTATCAAAATGGAACCCCAACACACAGAGCAAAATCAGATTTTGCTTATCGTTACCCTTCGTCGTACATTTGCATTGTAGAACCCAAATTTGTTGTCCATTTTGTCAAGGAAAAACATTTGATTCATAAAGAATGACATTTCAATTAATGATTAATGAAGATAAAACTGGTAGAATAACTCGATACCTTGATATTATCAGACATTTTCCATGCAAATAATTTTCTCACAAAAACAAAAAAATCCCATTTTTTTTTTCTTCTACCCATCTCATTTTTCTTTCCCCTTCCTTAATTTTCTTTCTTTTATAAAACTTTCTAAAGAGGCCCAATTCCCACTTAAGTTTAGGCCTGCCTTAAATGTACTATTCAACACTCTATGTGACAGTGACAAAAACATGCATTCATATTTTATGGGGTGTCAAGATAATAAAGAAAACATCTATAGAAAAAAAATCCCCTCTCAAATGAAATTAGGCAGTATTGTGAATTTCACTTGACTACATTTGTAGATATATTTGGAATCCCACCCAAAAGATTCTATTCATTAAACACATTGAGAAAAAAAGGTGAGATCAATTTCTCTTATGATACACTGAATGATAACCTTCTTACCTAACTTTTCAATATGCTCTTTCAATTTATGCACGATTAAACCATTTTCATTTTTACTCAATGAGTTAACTGATACCTTTCAAATTATTATTAGTCAAATTTGGCATTAGCATCAGTTACACTAAGTTATGGCCTCCGCTCCCGGACCCTCTAGAATCAACACCGAATTTTGAGGTGTAATTTGGAAGAACGTGGTAACGATGTGTGTGATATGCAGTGTGCAGGTGGGTGGGTGGGATGAGATGGGATAGATTCTGTGTTTCTAACGACCTGGTATTATTTATTAGGACTATGTGTTTGACTGGTTTTGACCGACAGGGAAAGTCCCTAGAACTCAATCCTGCATCCAACAAAGAGACTCTCTGCGAATCTTCTGCTAAGAGCCAGAAAGGCGTTAACTCTGTATTAGAAGACATTATTTACGCCCTTCTGACTTTTCACATGATATGATGTAACTTTTTCATGTCTCCTCTTTCAAAATTGTCCATGAGCGGCAATGGGTGACGGACAGTGGTATTGCATTGGGATGTCTGTTGTTGATTGCAGGACTATGTGTATGTACATATGGATAGCATACAAGTTTGTACAAAAGAATGAAAGGTCGTGACCCCAAGTGACGAGGTCATGACCCCTGTAGTATCAATAATCTCTATTCTCTGCTGCAGTGTATAAGAAGAGAATTGATCTCAGTATTTCATATCAATAATAAATTTGGACTTGGATATACAATATTTTATTCTCCTTGTTTTTTTCTTTAGTCAGTGAATGGTTTGAAGGGAAGTCCAACCTTAAAGGGGAATGAAAGGTAATAAACATTAACCTACAATCATGTAGATAATTGTCAGCCTATTACAAATATCTTGAAATTACTCTTGATTGATTATTCAAGGATAACAGTGTCTCAAAAAGTTGCAGTTTCCTTGCTAGACAATATCCCATGGGGGCTGCCAGTTTCTTTACAAAGTAATGTCGGAGCAGTTCTATTTGTGAGATACCCACTGACCCATACACTAGCTACATGATCACCTGTGGAATGCATGACACTGGATTTTCTCATAATACATGTAAAGCATTTTTGTAGTCATGTACATGTACATTCAAATGAAGATAGTTTTACCCTGTCATGTAACCTTATTTGTGTCAAGATATTTGGTTCAGCTGTTTCTTTCGTTTAAGCAGGATTTGGCATGCACAAGTTGTTGTTTGGGTCAGACAAAGCTTTGTCAATTCTTCAAAGAAGTGACAAAGACCTACAACTGCTCTTAGATATCACCTGTGCGAGACAATGGGAGTACCAAGATGGCTGCCATTTTGCATTGGTTGGCTTTAGTTGTACAATAGCTATTCAATATGCAACATCATATCCATTGTGTGCAGGTAAATGGACATGTACTCATATGACATCACAGTTTTTCAAAATGGCAGCCCCCATGGGATAATATCTAGCAAGGAATCTGCAAACTTTAGAGAGATTGTTCTCCTTATTGAGTAATCAAATAGGAGTACATGTATTTTCAAGATATTTTGAACAGGCTACCAATTTTCCACATGATTATCAACTGTTTGTTGAGGAGTTTCATTCTCCTTTAATTGTAAGTTGTTCTGAAAGAAAGAAGAAAAATCAGAAAGCAGATTATTGAAAGTTTCAAATTAATAAGCCACTTCGGAGATGCAATCTGAGCATGAGCAGATAAAGGTCATCTGTACCAAATTCTAAAACCCACTGACACTAATATTCGATATGTGCTCATGAATGTCATGTAATCATTATTCAATTATGCACTAATGGTTCATTACATGATATCCAGGTGGAAGTATTCTTTTTAAAGGGGGAAACAAAAGCTATTCATGAGGCACCTCTATCACTCCCAGAGTTATTTTTCTGAAGTGCACATAAAGGGACCCTCCATGTCTAAAATATCTGTGGATATTTGGGGTCATTTGTACCATGCGCTAACCCCGAACTGGCTTATTGGACAAGCAATAAGAAAGTTACAAATTTTTGAAAGTTGTAATCACTATACATATTGGAATTTCAAATTGGCCGAATCGGTATTGTCACTAAGATGTAGTGGTGGCGGACAACTCCCCCATTTACTCCAACACACAAAAATACTAAAATGTCATTTATTTTTACAATGTATTACTAGGTAGAATCTTTTTCTTTATGAGGACCTATGAAAATATGCTATCTACAATATATTTCGAGTACTGTCCGGAGAGGAAAAGCACTTGAGGAAACTGCAAATTAATATTTAGTGTACGACAAACGCGAGAGTTGACCACCAATATGTCATAGAGTCACCAAATTGCCAATTTGAGACTGGCATACATTAAGTGATCTCATTTTTTTAACACCCATAACTTTCTTATTCCTTGTAGGATTTCATTCATACTTTCACCATTCTATTTTCCTAATTTTTCTGCATTCACATAAATTATCTTATCTAAAATTATCAACTTTGGATTGAATCCTTAGTTTTCTAAGATGTAAAAATGAGACGTGCTCAATATTCTGATATTATATACATATGTACTGTTAATTTATATGGGATAGAAGAAAATGTATGCTCAATATTTGATCAATGAAGGCCTGATATAGAATTGGTGAAGGCAGAGTGAAGTAACGACGAGTTAAAAAAAAGAAAGAATTTTCCAGATAATTGCCAAATCTTTACACAAACCTACAGTTGCATCGTACTCTTATCTCAATTCGGCATAATTCCATTCATACACAGAACATATCGACACAAGAGCTTGTTTGTTGGATATCAAATTATTTATTCCTTTTCTTGAAATTCATTATAAAACTTCCATACAATAAACAAAGCCATCCACCTTCAATTCAAATCTACAAAGCAAATAAAAGTTATGATTAATGTAATTTCCCTGATTATGCCTTTTATGGGCAATATTTTATCAAATGAGCTCTGTTCAACCCTTCCCCTAAAAAATAAAATAAAAATGGCATTTTAAAAACAACTGCATGTGAACTTATGAAATTTTTACCCCATTTTATTCCAATACAAAACCCAATACAAAACCCTATTCCCCAATTTATTGACAAAAATATTACAAATTGCTGTCAGTATAGTAGTGACCAGAAAAAGAATAAATTTCTGATGTACATGTATGTCACGATACCAAGACTATAAATTTAATTTTCAAAATAAAACCAGTCCAAGGGAAACGTAAGGATTGTCAAATACAAAATTAATCATTGGTTTAGAATTAAATCTTCACAAAAAAGGGGGAGGGCTTTACCTCTATCATATTGTCATGAGTCTTTACTTATCTACAGGTATCCATTCCATGTCAAGTGTCTACAATGTAACTAATTATAATAATAATTAAGACATATATATTCTAGAAGAAAAAAAAATACCTGTAATTGTGTGTCTTATTGCTATATACATGTACTCATTACGGTAACAAATCTTCCACCAGGTAAAGATTTTCTGAGTAATTGCGTACTTATGGGCTGTGTCCCACTTTACTAATTATAATAATTTTAATAACAATCATAACGATAATAGTTCCCAAAATGGTCTGAAGTTTAGGTTGAAAAAGTATTGGATGTTGATGTTGCAGATCCTATCTCTCAGATGTAGGCTAATAAGCTTTTTAGCACCGTGAAGGTGTGGTCTTTCAAATACCAGGATAGTTAAATTTTCTAGTTATTGGTCATGTGGGACTGGCCCTTTAAGCCTACTTATATCTTAATACATTTATGCAAAACCAGGATAAAAAAGCACTTGAATACATTTATGAGTATATGGCAATGGAAATGCTTTCTAATTAATAGGTAGAACATGAAATGAAAAATACAAGTTATTTACCAAATTAACATGTGGTAACAAATTTGTTCAACCCAATTTCTCACTGTAAGTATTTGCAGATATTAGATGTGCGTATGCCTTGAAATCATGTAAATCATTTACCTTTCCTAAATATTACTTCGTGACACAAAGGAAATTCATTTCTAGTTTCTATTTCTACCTAAACCTACATAATGTATTACACTTGTTTACATATAGACATCTCTTCTCATAATTATTTACAACAAAAGTATAATACAACATATATTATTCTCTTCATAAAAAAAAAGCATTGAACACTGCTTTCTCTTTGTGGATTAACACAAACTTGTCCACTCTTCTTTGCTGTCTTTTTGCTGGTTCCAAAGTCCAGAGTGATTGTTCTGGAAGAAAGTGTTCCTTCAAACTACTGTATATTATATTGCAAATTCTTAAAGCCACGTTCATCATTAAGAAACTGTGCATAATATACACATACATTACAAAGAGTACTTGAAGGTATTATTAAATTACATATTCTTTGTGATTCCGTGATGTATATATCATACAACGTAAGTATCAATATCTTACATCTATTCACAATTGTAGTGCAAATACCTTAAAACAAATCTTTGAATTAATATATGCTAACTTGATATGAAATTCTTTGGACTAGTGTTAACAATCAAATACATAAAAAATGAAGTCAATCTCTTAATTTTGTACACATATTTCCACTTAATCTTTCCAATGAGTTGTATATATGCCTTCATATAATCATGCACATGCATATAACATGACAAATTTAAGAAGACCCCCACCCCCCCCCCCCCCCCCACAAATTCATGAATGAAGAATTTAATGTAAGATAAGTACAACCGTTAATCTACGAGCTTGAATATACACACTACATAAACTACATGTATCTTGACATCAGAAAGGAAAGCAGATTACATATTTTAGACATCACCGCACTCCTCTTTAGAAGGGATACTTATAAACCATGCAAAAAAAAATGAAGTGATGGAGTGAATATAGCAGTGGATAGGTAACCAACCAAGTGCACTTATAAATCATGTAAATCAATATTTTCCATCCACCTAGAATTATCAATTACAATCATTTTACAAAGCTTACCTGTAAAACAGCTTTTGGAATTTGGCATATATACAAATTGCAAATGAAACACAGCAAGAGTAACAGTGATAAACAAGCATGTTAGAAAATCATGGCAATATATTTCATGTAATATGTAATAATAGTGGGAGAATACAAATCATGACATATATTGATGCATCAAGTCATATATATTGTATCAAAGATCACAAAAAGCAACCCCAATGACTATATATAGCCGACTAGTAATACGTATATGCTTGGTAAACGATAAATGAATGAAAATCATTTATCCATTATAAATATGTCGTTGATCACCACATAAACAAACATTCACAGAACGATTCTTATCTTCTGCCAATGCTGCAATATACCAACTGTACTACAAAAACATATTCCCATGTGAGAGAAAGAGAATATTACAAACATTCACATGCTTATTTTATAAGCCAATAGACAATAAGAGATCAATATGATAAATTAACATTTTATCTGTGCCACAATATCAAAATGTAGTACTGTAACAAATGCAGCCATCCTCACATGGAGCAGAGTTTTTCATACGCTACAATAGAAGACACAGCTGAAGTTGGATTTCATTCTATCTAACATACTGTGTGATTACAGACAGAATGATGATAGAGCTAGAGAACATCTTATCTTGTCGTAGTATAAAGCACCAAAAACTAAACTGCACCATGTGAGGCTGGCTACATGTAAAGTTTTGTAATAGGATTGTTCACAAATGTCTTCAAAATTCAAATTCCCCCCCCCCCCCCCCCCAAGATCTGTACAGTACCAATCGATCCCATTCACCTGTCATGGTTTAGTATCTTTAAGAAACAATATGAAGTTTGCATACTTTAGTATTATTATGTAAGCCAAACCAATTTGAATACATTTGTAAACCAGCCTTATCACTTCTAATGACAAAATAGCCTCATAGCTTAGTGTATCCAGCCCACTGTACATTATACAGTCAGACTATGATCTTCTTTGACAAAATGACAATTAAAAAGCTGGGCTCCACATGAACTTTTTTTTCACATGGAGTCCTGGGCCCTGTCTTAAAAAGAGTTGTGATTGATTCGAATCGATCGCAAGTTCTCTCAGATTTCCAATCTCCTATCTCTTAAGTACAGAGTTGTGATTGATATCAATTGCAAATTATTTGCAATCAATCGTAGCTCTTTATAAGACGGTGCCCAGATTAAAATTATAGGTTCTGTATGCATGAACACATGTTAAAATCTCACAGTTGGGGGTCTGGAGTTAGAATTAGGGGGCCCTTCTATAGGCAGTTGGTATTTCTAGAGAGGTTCTGAAAGCTGTATTTTCTAAGGGGACACATCGGAAAAGGTCACTACACACAGGTGGCTTGTAAATAGAGGTCACCATTTTTTTTAAACAGCTTTGACTATACATCTTTAGGATGGGGACAACTGCAACTCTGGTGGTAAATTGTCTAAAAAGTTTCAGCACATCAAATGGTAATTGATATTTCCGTTTACGAACCTCTCCAGTTGAAATAACCCCATTGGCTACGGGAACCGGGTGGATCGTGTATTAAGCGTATGGAAATGAAAGAATTCAGTAGTCAACGGGTTAATCAAGATACGTCATCACAGTCTAGTATTTCATTAAAAGACGACATACCCATTAACTCTTTCACTGCTGATGGCACGTATATGTGACTGATAGACTTGTCATATTCATTCACCAACTGCTAGACCACAGGATAGGTATATGGTTGTCAATGTATATCAAAATTTTGAGCATAAATCAAGCATTCTAAATATATGATTATAAATACATGCTACCATAGAAAATTTCAGAGAAAATTGTGGATTTTAAAAAAGATATTACCTTATTTCAACATTAAACAATGGTAAACAAATGAGAAACAAAAATATAATGAACAAAAAGGAAACTCAAATGTAATATTCAATAATTCTTATCCATATGGTTGGGTAAAGTAATGTTTGGGATCATAAGAAATGGTAATAAATTTCCTACAAGTTTTGTACACAACATTTTGTGACATAACAGATGGTTAAAGAAGTGCAGACATTTGAAAAGTAAGCATTGATCACATTTTGGTAAAATTTTGAAGAGAGCTAAACCCCTTGGCACAGTAAGAGTTAAGGCCTCATTCACATATGACGCGGTAAACCATCTGAAAAATCTGCTGCGCCAAAATAAAATGACACAAGCTTACCGTGCATCCTCAAATTTCAGTATCTTATCCTCAAATTTCAGTATCTTATAACACACAGATAAGTGAGTATGCTTAGAGGGCTTTGTTATGCGCCAATACTCTTTCCTCACCCTCACTTACCATTAAGTAAAACAGCCTTTTATTTTGCCGCAGCAGTTTAAAGCATCATATATGTAAACGAGCCGTTACGGGGTATAAGCAGGAGGTGCGGTCAGGGCAGTACTGGGAGGGAAACCCGGCAACTCTTGCTCCAACAGTTCATCCCAGTCTTCCACCAACCTCTCCCGTCTCTGTGGCTCGTCGTAGAGCGGGTAGCGCCGTAGGAGGTTGGTGGCTGCTATGACGACGGAGAGCGCCCCCGAGACGACGATGAGGTAGTAGCCCATCTCGAAGGTGACGTAGACTTTGCTTGTTGAAACTAGCTTGTAGGCTTTGAGCTCTTCCTCAATACAGGTGGATACCCAGTAGCAGAAACCATTAATCGCTACGCAGAATAGCACTGAGAGGGAGATAGAACGTAGGAAAATGAGAGAGAGAAATGTAGAGAGAGAGAGAAAAGACAAAGTAAAACGAAAACTTTGTGAGATGAAACTTTCTCCATTTGTAAACAAGAACTTTATTTTCATGCCAAGAAATTGCTATAAAGCCAAAAATAAAACAAGAACTACTTTGACTTCTGGAATTCAGTAGCATTCTCGTTCAAGGCTTGTGAAGGACTTTTCAAAGTTTGTTCAAATATTTATAGCCCATACAGTACCTGTTATAATGGATGAGATGGCAAATCTTCTACATAGCTTCAAAGGTGTCTGCATTGGTCCTAGGGTGTCCAGGAAGAAAGCAACAAGAGATGACACAATGCCTAAGAACAGGAACCCTATCACTGCTCTCATGATCGGTACTGCTTTAGATGTAAAACAGTACTGGTAGGCTGCAATGGAGGAAACATGATGCACCCCAATTAATATTTAAAGATATATTATTACTTTACTCATAACATATATAGCAGTCCTTTTAGACTGAAAAGGAGTAAATATCATGGACTCAAAAAAGATTTTCACATTTTTTTTTCTTTCAAATAGACAAATGAAGTAACTGTGATGATGGCCAAGCCCAATATAGTTTTAAAATAGCCAGTGGACACAAGATCTGTAAACCTTACTCTCAATATAGGCTCGTTCAAATATGCAGCGATAAACCACCTAAAACAAAAGGGGGGGACGGGTATCTTATAACACAAGTGAGTACGCGTAGGACCTTTGTTGCGACATGCATCCCCACATGCCATTCATTCAATACACAAAAAAATGTTTTTTTCTTCAGAGGTTTGCCGCAGCATATGTGAACGAGCTTCAAGTCGTCATAATGAGGTTTCCGCAACAGTCTTGGAAGGGAAGGTTATGTTTAATTGTATTTAAAGATACTGTTTATTAATAATTTCTACACTGAAATTTATCTCTGAGTTAAATTCTATGCTGGACTTGACAGCAAATATTTTGTCCCCTTGTGCTCTTTAATCCATAAGCATTTGAATGTCTCAAATAAATTGGGGAACCAATTTTGAAGGTCTTTTTAAACGATATACAGTGTACAAATTCTTTTTTGTTGTTAAGACGGGTCCCCTTTAAATACCAGATTTAATTGAATATTAGGTGAATAACACTGCATTGATATCTTGCTATCAGTAGGTCAATATGTGGCTAACACAAACATAAACTCCAATATTTGTACGATCTGCTGGCAGTGACGTATTCTACTTACATGCCATGTTTTCAATATGTGGTGTAAGGAATTGATAGGCTCCAAGATATTCCTGTTTACACTTGCCACCATGCAGCCTGAACCACTTGCGGTCTGCCAGGGCTGAGATGAGAACAGCTATCACCACCATCCCCAAGATGGAGGCCACAAGGTTCCTCTCCGTCTGTTTAGGTCTTAGCCTGTGTCTTCTCCTGTGACGGTGGTGGTGGCCGTGACTGGATCTACTCCTGCGGGATGAGCTCCCCGACGAACGGCCAGAGGATGGCATCTGTAGGTATTCCAAAAGGAACATATATGTCATGATAATGATGAAAGAATGTGCCTCTAAATGTTTGATGATTAACTTTACGGTATTACAGGCACTGCTTGAGACATTACATGATTACAGAGTATATGATAGCAATGGTTTAATGTTAAGCACACAACATATAGTAGAGAGAAACTTCTGGACATTGCCTAATCTCATGAAACTAAAACCTGGCATCCACTAGGGCGCAGACAAGACGCAGAATGTAGAATTAGTAAGACGTTGAATTAGTAAATTAGTAAATTCGCATTCATTCAGCAACCTATCCGCATATTCTAGAAAGATTCCGTTCACTGTCTTTATCATTCCTAAACACTTCCCGGCGTTTCCGCATTTTTGGGAGAGGGCAAAATTTCTGCTTCCAAATTTTGGTCTCAACCAAAATTTGGACGCGGAGATGGAAATTCCTGCCACCTTTGGCAACTTGTCTGCATTGTCATGCGGACATCATCAGCACATCCCGCCTTTCTTGCGGGCAGCTTCGCAAATTCAAGCGCATGCCACGCATAATGTTTCAGGAAAGCGTGGAGCCAATGCAGATGTATATAAGCGCGTGTGGTCAAGACACGGAAGAGGTAACAGGGCTAGCTGAGTATTTCTCTCAGCTTGGATTTGAAGCAATACAGCAAGATGAATTGCAGCTGGTGTGACCTCCATGACGGCTAGCATGCATACCTGGTATGAGAAAAAAAAACAAAGTCTGCGCCAAATTTATAACCTTGCATTATTTCCCGATATTGTCCGCATATCTATATGGTTGTTGGAAAATAATCCTGATTGTCCCAGTCCGTGATTTTACCACTCCTGGGGGGTGTCTCGTAAAGCTGTTCGTAAAGTTACTCATGACTTTACAAATGACTTAAATAAGACAAGCCAAATGGGATGTTTTTCCAATCATTCTTAACTGCATCAACTAAAGTTGAACTGTGCAGATTTAAATTAACATTAACATTTTTAATGCAATGTATATTTTTTGCTATAATTTAATTGAGGTTATTGGAAATACAGTCACACTTTGTTAAAACATCAGGAAAAACTTTGGGCATCCTATCTGGCACTTCATATTCAAGTCGTTCGTAAAGTCCTGCGTAACTTTACGAACAGCTTTGTGAAACACCCCCCAGGTGTGATGCTAGATGTGACTGCGCTGTCCTGCTATGATCAGCATTTTTCGCGGCATTTTGTGACCTTCCCGATTGATTCCTACATGTAGGATACTCCCAGGTATGACTGCAGTCAGAGATTCGTAGTAATGTACCAAGAAACGATGATTCACACACTTTTACCACGTCTGGCACGGAAAGAATGCCAAAATGACAAAATTTACTTCCTAATCCTAATCAGGTTTTATGGAAAGCTCCAACTCACTAGTCAGATTATGGTTATCAATTGTATACTGAAGATAACTTCTATAGAAGATACTAAACATAATTTGGCAAATGAACTACATGTACTTTGACGAGATTCCTGACTGGAACAGTTCATGCCAACAATAAGGGCATGCTGAAAAATTGGAGAAATCATTCAAGCACAAAAGGAAGGATGATATCTTTGCAGATGGGTTCCTCAACAAGAAATCATAGAAAAAACAAAAACACCTGTCCTCCTCTCAAGCACATCCCTTATTGCAAAATATGAATGCAAAAAATTTCAGTAATTTGTACAAAGTATGGAACTTAGCACTTGGTGCTCCATAAATTTGTAAACCCACTTATTATACATATTATAAAGCTAGTTGAAATAACCTTGTACCCCTGTATAGCTGTACCTGTCTGAATTCCTACAATAGGCTCTGTGTGCATAAGCCTGGCTTAGTCCAGGCTAGATCATACACGAGGAAAGGGAAAGTACATGTACATGTACATGTAATTACAGTATTTGAATACGTCATTTTCATCTTGGAAAACCCAAAGTTGTAGCAGACTATAGTTGAAAAGTCTCTGAATTTGGGCATCATTTCATCAAACCGTTGTAGGCTCAAGTTCACCGATAACCATTCAAATGCACGTTAATTTTAATAAACATTTCTCCAATCTTTCAGCATGCCCTTTACTCTTGGCATGAACTGTTCCAGTCATGAATCTTGTCCATGTACATAGATGTACATGTACAGTTCAGTTGCTAAATTAGGTTTAGTACAGAAGTTATATTCCGTATACAATTGATAACAGCAGTCCGACTAGTTGGAGCTTTCCATTAGCTTCATTGGATAGGCCAGTTTCCTATTTCAAATGAGTATGCAAATCCATGCACGACGAGACTCTGGCAAGCTCAGCAGCCTGCTGTGTGTAGTGTATTGTCTATGGGGAAGTCAGAATCTCTGTTTATATATCTTTGCTTATCCGTCTTTATTTCGAACACATCTGAGGACAAGGCAAGAGCAACATCGGATTATACCAGCTATTTCCATACAAAGTGAAATGTAAGGGTTAAAGGGATACGCAACCAGGCGGCTGTGGGGAAAGTCAGGATTGCGTAAGACCCATTCACTCGTACACAAAGATTGTGTGTAGAACGCGTCCGTTGGACTACTGGGATTATATTTCGGACTGCACAAAGCCGACCGAATCTCGCACGAGAGCTCGAGCTCAGGCGGAGCGTGCATGTTGCACAGCGACTAGTATGTCCGAAGATTGAACCCCACGGGGCAACGGCATGATCAGGTAACGAACACGGTGCCCTCTCGCGGCATAAAAACGTCCACAATCTGCGATTGAGTATCCCTTTAAAATGCCAAATTATCCCGTATACAGTATTAAAAAGAGTAGAATTTGAGACGATTCAGCTGGAGTGCACGCCTAGTGCTGGGGTGGGATGCAGACTCGGGCCGCTGGGATTTTGATAAGTTGGGGAACTGCCTCCGAGGTCTGCAACAAATATGGAAATGAATATTGCCATGGTAATTCTTAATTTTTTATGGGATATTTTTGTAGATAAAGTATATGCAGATCTAGACTTAGAATTTAGAATTTAGATCTAGAATTCTCGACTTCCATTTCCTTCTTAGAATTTTACATTGTAACATTCAAGTTAGATCTATTCTGTTTCAATGTTTGATTTGCTTTTTAAAATTGTGGGGTTTTTTTATTAACGCTTACCATTTAACTTAGACTGATTTATGAAACGGTCTAACTGGGCGTTGTGGCGTGCGCCACTCATACATGTAGCTACATTCCTATACTTTGTGTGTAGAATCTAGGCAGTCATACACCTCAACTCAACATTCACTCAAAATCGGCATTTAATTTACAAAAACCGACCCCAAGATATCCAAGAAATACAATAAATTCAACTTACCGATGTTGGAAAAGATAATTCCAAAAATGAAATCCATAATTTACTGTCAATTCTCGCGAAACGAGCTATCGCAGTCATTGTGTACATTTCCTGGTCGCCGCGGGCACTGACATCTCCCCAAAAGAGTTTTGTCGTTAAAAATTCGGTCCCTATGGCGTACACGCAAAAGTCCCGATTTTCTGTGTGCGCGATCGTAGAGATCGATGTGCGCTTGCGATCCCGAGTTTCTTCGTGGACAAAAATTTTATTGGCCGATTTTAGTCTAAGACATCGGCAGTATGTAAACAACACGCGATCGCGAAAACAAATCGGTGGGGACTTCTCCGGTTTTGGACATGATTTTGACTTTGGATTCTACTGGAAATATCAAAAGTTCTTCCTAATGGCCGTATGAGGTAGGAGTGAGATTTTTAAGGGCTGAATTTGAAAGCAAGTATTTAAAATATTTATCATACCTTTAGTACATGCGACAGAAAATACCAACTATTTTTGCAAGCATATTTCGTAGTGGTCAATATGACCACTATTCGTGGTACGGCGTGCGCCTGTAATCCAGCTAATAGTGGAAGTCATAAACTGATTCAGCGGACCCAGGTTCGAGACTGAGTCACGTCTTTCGGATGGTGACGTTAAAGGTCGGTCCCCAGACGTAAATAATCATATCTGATTGATACGCGTCTGTAAAAACCTGATTACACTCACACACACACACACACACACTAGTCTACCGTAAACAAAATAAATTTACAGTAGACTATTAAGGCGCAAATATTCTGACTGAATGAGAAGCGCCTTAAAACACAAACAATTTCATAAATCATACTAAACATGCTAAACGATTACAATTAAAAATGTAAATGGCATGTCAAAGCATAAGGCCTTCAGCAACAGGCCTTCAGCAACATTTTTTTGGCAAACGTCAAGCGGATATAATTAACATAAACAACATCAATCACATGACACGGTTGCATTTCACTTGCAGCTCACCCATTCACACACTGTCTCACACACACTCAGCACTCCACAGCCACAGGCAAGCATGACAGTAGACAGAAATAACCGTCTGTGATGGGGAAATCTTGAATATTTCTGACATTTCTCAACCTTCCCCATAGACGGAGGTCTAGTGGAGCCAGACGTAGTCTCAGCGGAACAACCAACAATACAGAGAGACTGAAGGCAAGCTTTTGGTCTAGCACGACGGAAGAAGCAGTGCTAGTATGATCACTTCACCTAATAGTACGACCAGTCATAATACTGACCATTAAGCGTATGGCATCTAGCGCGCGTCTTGCAAATCAACGCATGGGACTACGCGTAGAATGTGGCTAGCAACGTTGAGAACAGCCAAAATAGAGCAAGATGAGGAATAAAAACGTATTATCAATTTGTTAATTTTCATATTTTCATATTTTCATTAAAATAATCTCTTTTCATAAATTGCCATAGCCCGACCGCACGGCGTCTGACAAGGACACATAGACTTTCATTGGGACACCCCTCAATGTCACTAAAAACAATGTACAAAATTGATTCAAAATGTATGTTAAACTTCCAATTTTACGTTATACTCACATGAAATCGATTGCTTGGATGGATTTGTTGAAGTTCAATCCCCAGCGGCATCAGGCAATGTCCACAGGGTATAAATTGCTACTTTTGACTGCCAAAACCTGTCCATCGAGGTATCGCTTCGTGACAGCGCTGTGTATTGTTACGCACGGGTGTGACCTTTCAAAAAGTGCAGCGCGATTACATTCCATTACGGACTGTGGGCAGATGATGCAATAAATCCTCGTTTTTGGCAAGCATGGCAAGTTGTAAGTTGGTTTAAATTTAACTTCATGAATGCACTCAATCAACTTTAAGTTTTATTTTGTTTAATTTTTAGATGAAAAATATATGTAATTTCAGCGAAAAGCATGTAGTCGCACTTTTGTAGTCGCGGTTCGCAACGCTTAGTTAAAATTGCCATTGACTTATGTGCAGGGGTCGGTAATAAGACGCGCTTCTCCCTCTATGACTATGCGTAAAATGAGATGACTCTATGAGTCTATTGTGACGTCATTTCTACAAGATCCAGTACCTGGATCTTGTTCCCCAGTATTTGGGTAGAGTCTGATGAATTTTCATTACGTTTCATGAAGAATCTTTCCGTAGTCGTTGGAAACATCGTTAAGAGGTCGGTATTATGACTGGTCGGTATTAGGTGAAGTGATCATACTATCACTGCTTCTTCCGTCGTGCTAGACCAAAAGCTTGCCTTCAGTCTCTCTGTCTATCTTAGTAGTAGTACGCACGGTTAGCCAGGATTAGCTTCGTGAGTGTAAAAAAAAGAAAAGAAAATGGCTAGGATGCGCGGCCCGGTATTCGGTCATGTTCCAGAATTCGGTCACGCAGCTCTTTGAACAGCTGTGAAGAACTCATGAATAATTTTTGAGGCTCGAAACCTGTACATAACAGACACATGAACAAGGTACCTCTAATGTTGAAAGCAATTCAGGTCGGACGCCCTGGAAAAGATCTCCAAATACCCTCGAAACTGGTCAGTGTTACCAAAGTTTCCGCACTTCCGGGTTCCGTTAGCGCGTGAGTTAACACGCATAGCCATATGTAGACGCCTATGGTGAAATAACTATGTGTGCAGGTGCAATGAATTTAGTATGTGTGTGAAGAGGAGCTTCCGGGTCTTCCCTCTATCGCAGCGAATTTGCAAATGGCGATCTCAGCGATGAGCAAGAGCATATATACCTCACCCCTGCCAGTGAGATGGCGCTCTTCCAGTATTCGGTCAGGCAACATTGAGTGCCTTGCGCCAACGCGCTTTGTGTGCAACTTGTCGCTTTGCGCTTCGCCGACGCGCTTTGCTCTTTTTAGAAATACATTTTGTGCATTATTTCTGACCCTAGAGCTTCGATTTGTGGATTTTAATGGATAAAAATTCTCATACATTTAAATATGAATATATAGAAGCCACAGAAAATGCCTAAAAACGCAGAAATGTGACAAAAATGGTTATATAACTCTCCCGAGATGCAGCGCACTATCGCGTGACCGAATTGTGGGCGGCGCCGACCGAATACTGGGCGGAAAACTTCTCCTTCTTCTGTCGGCGATATTTTTTGGGGTAAGTTTCCATGTTTTAAATTATTTTGATAATTATTTAAAGGACAATTTTGCGGTTCTTTTGATGGTAGATTGTCAATTTAAAGAGATAGGTATTCATATCAGCGGCGATTTCTTTTTAAGTGACCGAATACCGGGGCGCGCACCCTATAGGACTACGCCTTTTACATCACGAAGCCAGGCGTTTATCCCCAGCAATCTAATTGCGCACGGGTTAGCAGGACATGAAAATGCCCTGAAATAACACTTTTCTGATAACTCCCGCGACCGACAGGCCATTCCCCACAGCGTTTCCTCCTAGGGAAAAGTTCTGAATTAGAATGTCTTTTTGATCGTACATATTTTTACCAAAAAATCCAAAAAAAGATCATAAGAAATTTCCGAGAACTCACCAGTGTTTGTGTATCCATGCCTCCTCTTGTTATGCAGATATAAAATGGCGGCTGCGTGCGACGGCGCGTGCTGTCGGCGACGTATAGTTTCATTCAATTATGGTTGTATTGCGCGCCGTCGCACGCAGCCGCCATCCCTAGGAGGAAACGCTGTGGGGAATGGCCTGTCGGTCGCGGGAGTTATCAGAAAAGTGTTATTTCAGGGCATTTTCATGTCCTGCTAACCCGTCATGCCCGTACGCAATTAGATTGCTGGGGATAAACGCCTGGCTTCGTGATGTAAAAGGCGTAGGCCCTATAGCCATTTTATTTATTTATTTTTTTTTTACACTCACGAAGCTAATCCTGGCTACGCACGGTCATGACGGTACCGGTACGGCACGGTACCGGTACGTACAGTCACTGACACAACCTGTGCCGTGACAATACAAACATAAAGATTAAGTTGACATTAAGTTAAACATTGCTTCGCCAACTTACCTTTCTAGATGATACTAGGGCAAGAATTCCTGATGTCTTTATGACGATTGTGTTGATTCCATCTATTGCTATAGCTTCCTTAGTATACTTCTGAATGAAGGACAATAGTATTTGGATTCCACAAGATGAAATATGACTATTTATATCGGTCCTTCCTCCTTTACTTTAGTTCAGCTCATTTCTGTGTTTTCCATATATATTATATTACCCAATTATCATATCACTATAATGCCTGGAGATGGCGGTAGACTGCTTTTGTTCCAAAGCGATTCGATCATACCAGCGATGGATACTCAGTTTATTCCCCCGGTTTATTCCACTTTCAGTCAAACATAAAATTAATACCATGGGTGTCGATCCGGGGGGGGGGGGGGGGGTATATATATATGGGTCTGTTCACAAAGTTGGGCACCAAAACGTGACATTTTATCGTAAAAACATTGTAGTTTTAACACTATGACTTACACCATTAAGTTGTTTTATATGAATGTACTTGGTGCCTCCAGGAAGCTTTTGAAGAACACAAGACAAATTGTTTTGAGAGGCATTTTCAAAATATTGACAAAACATACTGGTGTCCCATGTTACATCCACAACCACCTTTTTTTTTAGGTTACCAGCATATCTACATGCATGATACCTTACATAGCTAAATCCTAATGGGTACAATGTGTTATGGTGCTGACTTAATGAAGCAAAACTTTTAACAAAATTAGAATAACTATCTTCCCTGAGTTTATCATGTCAAATGTCACAAGTTGTGGATGAACGGGACACCAAAGAATATCTGCAACTTTCATCAATAACTCTTGAAATCAGTATACTCTCATTGCAGTTGTTGTTGCATTGAATTAAATAGAGAGCCTAAAGTAACCAGGCAAATACTTATCATCAAGAGCATTATGGATGTGCCGTTATGTCTCAAAATGAGACTTTGCGGATGTAACACGGACACGATGTCGAGTTACATCCACACGCTAGTTTATCATAAATATTTCCAAAATACATTGTGGAACAACATGTTTATGATTCTCAGATGCTTTTTATTTTCACCAGAGATAGAATGGCCAAGTAAGAAAATTCTAACTAGACTTTTTCATCGAATAATAATAATAATAATAACGTCTATTTATATAGCGCTTTTCAGAAGTAAACTAATATCAAAGCGCTTTACATAATACGATACTACATGTATTATTACCCCGGTCCTCGGATTCTGACATGCCCGCACACAATGTGTGTACTTTATCCGCTCCCTGGGGAGTATTCCAGCAAGAGCAGCACAGTGGCGCTCAAATTGCTAAACAAACGACATAACTTTCGCATCCTACCGGGTACCCATTTAACACCTGGGTGGAGAGTGGCAAATGTAGATTAACGTCTTGCCAAAGGACGCTAGTGGTGCGGTGGGATTCGAACCCTGGACCTCGTGGTTCACAGTCCAGGGACTTATCCACTGATCCACAACACCTCAGGGGATTAAAGAAAAAATGCCTCAAAAGGTGCCCAACTTTGTGAACAGACCCATATATATATATATAAATTGAGGTGGGGTGGCCTGTATTATCATTCCCCCCCCAAAAAAAAAAAAATAAATAAAAATGATAAAATAAATAAGAATAATGATACATTAACTTAAAACTAATAATTATCCAAAATCATTATTTTGGATCTTGAAATACCATCACATTCTTTAATGATTAGAAGTAAAGAAATAAGAAATGCCATAATTTGAATGTGAAAATATGGAAGAAATTTTGTTCGCTCGCATTGTTATTCTCAATTAAGGGGTTCCGTCCTTTGGGGTAGATCCGTGCATTCCTTCTTTTCATATTAAAAACCATTTTGGGATGCTCTAAAATGCCAGTTTTATAGATAGATTTTTCAAAAAGTCCCACACCCTTCCCCAGCTCGGTCATTTCGCTCAGTGTTGTATCTAGGGAGGGGCAGGAGGGCACGTGCCCCGGGCGGCACATGGAGGGGGCACATAAAACGCAAAGGAGAGAAAGAAAAAAAAGGGGAAATGAAGAAAAAATCATAATCATTACGGATTATGTGCGCCGAAATCCGCAGGGTAAATGCACTAGAAATCTAGTTTTTTAAGGTTTAAAATGCAAAAACTTTCCAAAGCTCGGTCGCTTTTCTCCCTCGCATAATTATTCTGTTTCACGACTCGTAATTTCGCGCCCCCAATA
This sequence comes from Heliocidaris erythrogramma, assembly GCA_025617745.1. NCBI lineage: Eukaryota > Metazoa > Echinodermata > Echinoidea > Camarodonta > Echinometridae > Heliocidaris > Heliocidaris erythrogramma. The sequence goes on along the minus strand of CM046868.1, from coordinate 19,351,704 downwards.
TAGTTCTTAAATCAGGGGCGTATCCAGGATTTCCTAATAGGGGGGGGGGGGGGCGCCAGGAATTATTGATCGCCGTCATGGGGGAGGGGTCTTTGGAAAATTTTTGCTTCTGAAGAACGGCTGAGATGCAAAATAGTGCTATATGCAGAGCTGCCAACCTGTCACTTTCAAAAAACACATTATTCAGCTAGAAAAAAACATATTTTTAGTTGAAATTTTGCCGGTTTTATATGTTTTTCGCTATTTTCCTTAAAAATGCTAATGCGGCTACTGTACATTTCTTTAATAAGAACGCCTTCAGTTGCATAAAGTCGTTTCATGTGAATGCATTAAAAAATAAAAAACAGTGGTCAAAATTGTGCCCCGCAGAGTTTGCAACAGGCACTGAACTCGTCTCGTCTCGAAGCAGCTCCATTTTGCTGAGCTGCATACTCGGGTTTGAATGTTTGCTTCCTTCAGCTCAAACAAATCCTGAAAACCCAAACCGGAGGTACAGGGGCCCGCTCAGGGCCCCTGATGGGGTCGAGGGGCAAATCCTCTTTTGAGGGTTCAGGGAGCGAAGCCCCCTGAAGCTGGTACGTTTTCTTGTTCTTTAGAGGGCTAAATTCATTAATCTACAGTACATTATAAAGAAATATTGACATGATTAACTTAATATTTTAGCCAATTGATCTGCTTTTTACCACACAACATGCAAATTCACCTTGCCCAGTTGCCTAGTAAGATCTAAACTCAAAACCAGGAACTAAATTTTTTTCGATGGAAAATTACTTTATCTTCATTCTATAACATTCCAGGAATTCCCTGATCGTATGTAGTTAACCACAGCTAAATTCAAACACCCCAACATAAAGTTAAAGAGTAGCCCGGCCCCCCCCCCCCCCCCCCACTCGGAGGTCGAAGGGACCGCATGCGTGTTCCCAAAATCTCCGGTAAAGGGGTATTTTTGGGGCGACACAATCCGGCCCGTGAATTGTAAAAAAGGGGGTGTTTTTTATCTTTCACTCGGAGATTTCATTAAAAAGGGGTGTTTTTCTTTATCTCTCTCTCTCTCTCTCTCTCTCTCTCTTCGACACCTGAGAAATTAAAAAAAAGGGGGGTTATGAAATATCTTGAAAAATCGATCAAATCCCAGGATCAAATTCCTGAAATTCCTGCTAGTTTTGATAGCTCATTCAGCCAGGATTATTTCATTTTGAAAAGTAGAAACACTGGCCACCATCTCTTCCAAGGTATTGTAATGACAGCTTACTTGGGAGGGGGTTGGTGTCTGTCCTGAGATATGGGGTTGGAATGAGAGCTCACCTGAGATAGGGGGGTACATTGAGCAGTGTTCTGAATTTACGGGGGTCTCCAAAGCAGGAAAAGCCCGCGCAGAGCCCGCGACAGGGGGGTTCAGAAATTTTGGCAGCCCTGAGATAGGGGGTGCTTTCAAAGGGAGGGAACAAGCATACGCGTACCCTAAATAATACTGAGTGGGGGGGGGGGGGGGGGGGCCGGGAAGAGTAGAAAACAAGCCACGAAAGCCTGGTCATGAAGAACGATTCACGATATGCACGCACTGTACCCACCAAACTACCAATTATCTAGGCCGCTGGTGCTGGAAGACTTGGCACCTTTATCCTTGTACCTTGATCATAGTCTCTTGAAAAAATCCCTGCTGGAATTCACTTTCCAGCAGGGATTTTTTTCAAGAGAATATTTCAACAAATTAGACATTATCTCTCACTTGAATCATGAAAAATAGCGATGATATTCCATTTGGACTCATTTGCAAAATTTAGAATCAGTTCTCAGAGGACAAATGCCGGTTATTAGGGGCTGTGATTTCCTTATCTCGCGATAGCACAATCGTGCACTGCCATCATGCATAAACATGGATTCACTGCACAGTACGTTATCTTGTCAATGTACTTTGTTTGTTCTCACACCATGCTTCGTATACACTGTACATGTTAGCACAAACAGTGCACATAGGCAAGATAAGGTAGTTGTACGGTATCTACGTAGTGTAAGTTCGAACAACCATACTCGGAATTTTCAAAAAACGGATTTTCGCACAGAAAAACGTACGGACGTATTTTACTCCAAAAAAAGTATTAATACGTTAAAAACTTACTACTTGGCAGTTCTATATATGTGACCAATTTTGAAGCCTATTTAATGAACAATATTTTCAATTGGTATGAGGATTTTTTTTTTTGGCTATTTTTTTTTTTTTTTTACGACGGCCAATAGGGGGGCGCGCGCCTGTTGCGCCCCCCCTGGATACGCCACTGCTTAAATAGCTTAAAGGCATCAAAATTTGAAAAGATGAAGATGTAATTGCTTTGCTCGCTATATCATGTATATGTAGTTTCATACGACTCTTGCTAAATATTGCGCCCCCCCCCCCCCCAATATAGGATAAAGTGTATAAGCAGCATTTGCAAAGGTTCAACTTTTGAAAGAAATCTCAACTTCAAGCCTATAGGGTTTTTCTTTCGTTTTGCTCTTGATTGTATAGAATGTTATTTGTTCACAAGGATGTACAATGTAATGTACAACAACAGAAATCGTTTGCAAGACGTCTGTTTGGAGCCAGAAGGACGTTAAATCTGTACAAGTCTTAGTGGAAGGGCCTTAAAGAAAGCTCGCTTAATCGTAAAAATTTTTGCCCTATATACTAGTAAAAAAGTGAATTGTATGTTTACATAATGCATTTTAGAAGTGAGACGGAGGAAAAGAGAGACATTGAGCTAAAGAAAAAGACAGATGGAGAGTCAAGAACAACAGAGAGGGGTAGAAAGCTGTGCATGGATCATTGCCTCATGCATAATAGCTGAGCTCTCAGTTATGTTTTTACTGCGCACAGGACTAGATCTTTTATAGACTGATTAACCGTGATGATATGAGGATTTTTTAAAATTAAACAATGACATCTGCATGATGTCAACCTTTCCCAATTAGAATACAGGTTAACGGTTAACAAAATTGTCACTATATAGGACTACAGTTCCCCATACCACAGATATCTTGTCTATACCGAGTCAAAAGTAATATGACAAAGTTCGAGCAACAAAAATCAGGCTTAATGATAAGAAACTTTTAGTGACAATAATCATCAAGTCACTAGCATAAGTCAAATGGGCAACTTTCAATAATTTTCAAAAAACAAACAAAACAAAACAAAAAGAAAAAAATACTTACCGTTTAAGTCTTGCAGAACTAAAGAACTTAAGAAGAGTATTAAGCCAAAGAAAGCCGAGGAAGAAGAAGAAGAAGAAGAAGAAGAAGAAGAAGAAGAAGAAGAAGAAGAAGAAGAAGAAGAAGAAGAAGAAGAAGAAGAAGAAGAAGAAGAAGAGGAAGAAGAAGAAGAAGAAGAAGAAGAAGAAGAAGAAGAAGAAGAAGAAGAAGAAGAAGAAGAAGAAAATAAAGCTATTAAAATTATATTTCATAGACTAAAAAGGAGGTATATACAAAATATTTTAACAATCATTCCATAAAAGGCAGTCCAGTTCTTTTTTTTAATGCAATGCCTGCCCTCCTATAGTCTAGTCCTATATGTTTCGCCTTTCACTGATAATTAAATGATCATCTGTTGAGCGTTACCGCCCCTTCTCTCAGATCAGCTTGATTTGCATATTGTATCCAAGGCCCGTTACTACGTGACGCGACGTATCCGTACCACGCGAGTTTGTGTATTTTTATACATTTAATTTTAGACTAGACCAGAACTTCACTTTACAATATTGTTTTAAATCATAGAAAATCATTGTATTCGCTAACTTGGTGTCATATTCCAAGAAGAGGAACCGCTGAAGTTGATATGTCGAATTTTTAAGATAGTCATCGACAAGAAGGTGTAAAAATGGTGGATGTTCAATACGGTAAGTTGAGATGAAGCGCCTACGCCGGGTGCAGGTGGATTTCATGCAACAGGTGTATTACACACATCGGTTCCCCCAGTACCTTCCTCGCCCTGACCCTTCCTCGGGCTCGGCGGCGGGGGTATCTATGGGGTGCGCATATCCTTGTGCTGTGGTTTGTCAATCATGTCTTGTGAATGAATGCATGCGGTTTTCTACACGTCAACTTGATATCATTGATGCTTACTTATAGATTGATAGAGAATCTTTGTCATGATAATGCCTTGTAAATGTATGTAATCCAGAAATTGAAAGTGTCTGAAGTTTATCAATAACAAATGTGAAATAGAACTAGGCTAGGCAACTGTTACTTAGACGTTAGATCCAACATTGGTTATCAAATCATTTCAGGAAAGAGAAAAAGCATAAGATTTTTTTCGGACAAGGCCATTCAACGACTTAGACTAAATCAAACGTTAGAACTAGATCTAACATAAATAAATTGTATGAATGCTATCTTGCTGTTACCTTGATTTGGCTGAATTGAAATGTGTCTGTAACATTTGGGCTGATTTTTATTTTTCTACAGTCGATCAGTGCATGGAGCACTGACAAAACGCTATATTACAAGACTGACAAGACGATCACATGTTTACAGTAATGATCCAGGCTATGCCTGCAATATATGGTTTAATTTTCATGTAGCCACTAACGATTGGGAGTCTCACATTTCTTTCCTTCTCTATTTTTCAATCTAGTAAAGGACAGTTGCAGGTTGAACAAAAAGACATATTTCTATCTTCCTTGCAATGAAAGTTTTGATATACTGGCTACCTTGTGTGATCTTTAGAGGTAAAAAACAAAACAAAACCTCCAGCCTTTAATTTCAAGTTTGATATCAAATACCGGTAGATAAGTTGGGAATCTATCACCTTCAGATTTTCAATCATGCACCGTTCTGCTAAACGCGAACATGCACTGTTGCTTTAAAGGTCCACGGCAACCCAAATGCAAGTTGATTTCTGTTAATGTGCAGGGATGCATACAACTCATATTTTGTTATTCAAACATCTAAATATGTTTCATAGATTTTTAAATATTTTTTAAAATCATTTCTCAAACATGCTAAGCTCCACCCTAAAAAAATGCTCCAGATCTCATTCCTGCAGTGACATCACCTGTCAATCATTAGTGAGCTAAGGAGAGACAGTGGTATAGCTTTGCCAGAGATGACCATCTGTTCTTATATACCATACAATGTCAACATAGTAGTTGCTATGTCAGACATGCTGTAGGATCACCAGGAAAAGAATGGTACTGAGGAGGTTTTGTTCAAAAGCTTGCAATTCTATTGTGAGCATGTGCTGAGCTGGGGGAAGTTACATTCCACTGTCTATTGTAGAATGTTAGTGTAGCTGACTGATGATTGACAGATAATGTCATTGCAGGAATGAGATCTGGAGCTTTTTTTACGGTGGAGCTTAGGAGGTTGGCAAAAATATTTCAAAAAATATTTAAAAATCTATGAAACATATTTAGATGTTTGAATAACAAAATATTAGTTGTATGCATCCTTGCACATCAACGGCAAAATCTTGCATTTTGGGTTGCATTTGGTTGCAGGGGCCCTTTATTAAGAAGAAGCCATTAGCATAACAATACCTGTAACTTAAAATATATTTTCACTTTTTTATTAGTCAATAGTGTAGAGAGAGAAATCCCTCTCATGTTAAAAAAGAATGGTATAACATACATACATGTACATATATAGAGCAATACACCATAAAAAAAGTTAGCAGAAATTTTCTCTGTGGCATGCACTTTGCTAACGCCCTTCTGCAGCCAGCCACACAACGATATATACCAGTATTCAAAAGTTCTTCTGTAAAGCATTCATAGGTTAGTGAAATAATTTTAATTGTCATAACAAAATGTACGTGTATAGCACATCATTGGTTAATGACTGCACAAAAGTGGCTGCGTACGCGGAATTCATCTGAGCAAACACCAATGAAATGTTGCAATTTAAAATTTGTTATGACAACATCTTTTCACTAAACTAAATCTCAGGATACCACCCCAGGCCATTTGTTTTAAAATTTAATTTAATTTTTTTTTTTTGGGGGGGGGGGGGTGGGACAGAAAATATGTGCTTCATGGCATTTTCAATGTGTTTTGTTTTATGTCAATGTCTTATGCTTGCTTGTTGCGTCCTGGAGAGCAATTGTATCAAAGACTGCATTTATACAGGATAGCTATCTGTGATAAATGTGGCCCTAACTAAGACTGGACAGTCCGACCGACCGTAAAATCTGGTCTTTCTGCAAATAGAACCCATTCAGTACGTTGCCATACAAACATCTCTGTTTTGTATCAACTGTTGCCATCTTAGTTTAATCATTGTAGCTTCATGGTTTAATCCCTCTCAAGGCATAGTGGAGTATCACACAGGTCTGCAGATCGACTTTTTTCAGAAACCGGGAAGTACTGTAACTCAAGAGGAATATATTCTCTTCAGTAAATCATTATTTTACATTTGTGACTAGACTCATTTTGCGCTAGAAGTGTCAGATAATAAGACTGAAGAATTGGCATTCCCTGTCTTGTGAAATGTATTGAACTAGATGATTTTTTAACAATAACTTTGAACATCTTGCATGAAGAATGGAGAAGAAGGAGAAATCAAAGCAAAATCCAAACGAAAAGGTATTCTCAAGAACAACTTCAATAACTTGATTAAGATGTAGAATTTGATAAATTTGAAGCTCTGAGGCTCTCTTTGCTTATTGAAATTAGTAAAAAAGGTTTGTCTATCTTAGACTTGCCTAAAGGATAATCAAACATCGATTCCAGAAGTACATAATGCGCTTACAACACCCTGCCAGGAATAAAATATTACTCCAGAGTGCGGTTGGAATGGCTAGGATTACTGATTTTTCCACCGAGTAAATTTGGATATTTTTGTCATATGATTCAATTAATTCTGACAATGTATTGTATGTTCCAAAATTTAGTAAGTTTCTATTCTATATGTCCTTCTGTCACCCAAATTGATATTATTCAACGTTAAAACAGGATCACCTCTTTGTCAAGTTATGCATATGTGCACTGTACTTGTTAACTTTTTATCAGCTCATGCAGTTTTATAAATCTCAAAATACCATTTTAAAAATGTTTGATTAATAAGTAGTGAAGAGAATTGCTTTCCAGTTGGGTCATTGCTTGCACTAGCCGATTGAGGGGGGAGGGGGGAGCACCCCCTTTTTGACCTATAAAGCATATCTATAGTTCACAACACAAAAATATGCCCCCTTTTCAAATTTAAACTTTTTTTTGTTTGTCAGAAATATTTTAGTACAAAGGAACTTCAAAGTCTGATGATTTTTATGGATGTCATTTTTTTTTCCGGAACTGTGCCCCCCCATCCCTTTCAAAATCCTGGATCCTGCCCTTGTTGCTAGGATATATTACAGAAGTGCTCCTTTCTAGCCAATAAAAGACAAGTGGGGGGAGCCTGAAAGGGCTATTCTTATTCATCTCCTACTTCTGTAAAGAAAGAAATGTTGACTAAATGACACACTCCAAAGAATTCTTCAAAGTCTCTTTTCCTGAATTTCAACAAAAGATGAGTGGGGCTTCAAAGGCTGGAGCATGCTGTGGGATGCTCTGGTGTACTGAAGCAAAGAATTTCCTTTCAGTGATAACTACACTCCGGTGCTCCCAAATCAATTTTATACTCGTTTGCGGACAGTGGACACACAAAAAAGAGAGGGGGTGTCTATAGTACACCTTGTGAGCTTCAGATCTATGTTTCATTGATTGTAAGGCATCTTTTCTTCTATGAATGTATATAATGAATACATTAATCAGGTCATCATTTATGAATGTAAACACGATAATCTACCAGTGAGCCGATGTTAACTGCGACAACATTTCAATAGTTTGTTCACATTCCATACATGCTAATGAATGTATGTTCTTTTTTATCATTCAGGAGTAGTGTAATTTTTAGATCTTTACACAAGTAGATAGCAAGAAACTTTTGAGAAAATTAAAAGTAACAAAAGAGTAATTTAAAGGGCCCCTGCCATCAAAATGCAAGTGGATACCTGTTGGTGTGCAGTCCTACATACATGTACATCTCATATTTTGATATTTAAACTTCTAAATATGTTTCATAGATTTTAATATATTTTTTGAAACAATTTTCTACAACCTGCTAAGCCCCACCCACTTAAAAAATCCTCCAGACCATTTACCCCTTTTAAACATCATTTGTCAATCATCAATGAGCTAATAGAAATTTTGTCTATTGTAATGTAGAATAGTGGAATGTAACTTCCGCCAGTTCAGCATGCACTCATAACAGAATTGAATGCTTTTATACAATTCCTCCTCATTGCCTTTGTTTTCCTGCGGATGCTACAGCATGTCTGACATAGCAGCTCCTATGTTGTTATTGTATGTTGTATTGTAATAGGTGTCAGCTTTGACAAAGTTAAATACCAACTTCACTTGCAAAATTTCTATTAGCTCATTGATGATTGACAGATGATGTTTAAAAGGGGGCAAATGGTCTGGAGGATTTTTTAAGTGGGTGGGGCTTTAATAGCAGTTGTAGAAAATTATTTTAAAAAATATTCAAAAATCTATGAAACATATTTAGAAGTTTAAATATCAAAATGAGATGTATGTAGAACTGCACACCAACAGGTATCCACTTGCATTTTGATGGCAGGGGCCATTAAAGTAAATAAAAAAAATCATCAAAATTCATTTGCGTATGTAAGTATGAAAAGTAATTAAGTTCCTCTCAAATGAATTCTGTATCTGCAATGTTTTGAAATAAGTTCATCAGTGGGAGATTCTCTATTAATGTTGGTTTTTGCAACTTTGAAATAGTTCTGATGGAAGGATCGACTTGTAAAAATATGTTACTGATCTTAAGGGAATAGATGTACATGTAAGCTGTTCCATCATAAAAACTGAGAAAATATTTGAGTAATTTCAAGCACAAAACAAATAAAGAAGTACGTGTACATGTAGCTTCATACGAGTCATATGCCAAACAATGAGATATTCTCTAGTTTGTAATCTCAACTTTCAAAAGTTTATAATTTTGTATTCTTTTTCTGATATTTTATTTTCTCAAAACCTCACTAATTTTTTTTCTGATTTTTCTGCTCAGCTCAGCTTGAGAAGAAGGGTTACCGTAATTCACCTTTAGGCAATTTAAAAACTCACCAAGGTACTTGGATGCAATTTCTGTCAAAGTATTTGCTTGGAAAATATCATAATGCTAACCAGAGGTAGCCTATATTAAACATATTTTCAAAATGAACCTTTAATATACATGTAAATTAGTTGTATAATTGTACATGTTGTCATTTATTCTTGATTAAGCAATCACTTTACATCAGTTTGTGATGATCGATTTCCAGCTTAGATGGACAATCGATATCAAGTGTATAAAACCTTGAAACAATCGACACAATAGAACCAACTTGTTGATCCGAGTTCACTTTTCAAAGGTAGATGTAGACATCTGAAATGACCTCACATCCAGGGGGGAAAAACAGCAAACGCTTTAGTTAAGTTTCCTTGTCATTGATAGGGGTGTCGAAACAGCTGTCAATGGAACATGTTTAATTGATCACGAGGATCAATGATTGTTCGGTGCGATGCCTGTGAGCCCTCATTTGCCAGTAAGTCATCAGTTAGCTACAATGTAGGTGCTCTGTTGTGTTGATGATTACTTGTAGTAGCGGCTGCTGTTAGAAGAGGATCTCTTTTTAGTATTTTCATTATTCTTGGAAAGACTCTGTTTTGAAAGAGGAAGCAAGGAGTTTGAGGATTTATTTTCAGTCCTGTAGTAAGGGGACAGTGGATGAGAATGAGTGAGTAATTGTACATGTACATCTATTTCTGGATAGCTCTGGGTAGAGGAGGGGGATCAGGAAAAAACGTATATTATATTTTCAAATTTTCTTTCGCGTATATTCCAAAAGGATGAATTTCTTTTATTGTGTTAATTTTTTAGTTTGATTAGACCTAAAGTAGCATCCGTGTTGAATTATTGTTTCCATAACAACAGCTAGCCACTTTCACTGACCTGTGTAATTTACATAAACAAAAACCTTTCCGAGGTTCTATTTAAAAAAAATAAATAAATGGAATGGATTCTCAAATTCCACTCATTTGTAGTGCATGTACAGTATACATGTACATCGCGTCGCAGGCCAGACAGTTGATGTGGGTAAAATAAAAAGTCTTCTGTATATCAATTTTTTAAAAACATGAATAGGGTAAATTATGATAAATTGCATGATTTTACTGATACATCCGTTTAAATTTAAAAAAAAAAATGCAATGTATATGTAGGGCTATTCCAAATTGAATGGTAGGCACTTTGTATATTGAGGACCTACATGTACTGAGCTTGACATGATCATGGCATGTATCTCCATATGAATGCACTTCCATTACCCTGTTGCTATGCAACTCCAATGTTAATGTAATTATAGGCCTCCAGAATACATGTGGGATCTATATGCATGACACCTGTGTGAATTCAAATGATGCAGAACTTTCTGAATACTGTATATTTTTATTGAGCCTGTATTATGTATTCATAACTATTATTGAAAATATAAATAATTCATTTATCAAAGGTACTTCTTTCTTGACTGAAAACTGTCAGGTACATGTACATGTAGATGTACAGGTTGCCGACATGTATTCAGAAAAGCACCGGCCTTGAGATAGAAATTTGTTATCAATAGATACCGAGTTTAACAGCCAAATTTGTACATTCTATTTCTATTTCCATTAGGGTGTTGTTTCACAGATGACATGAATAGATAAATAGGAATAGTAAATTGACTCTTACTGACCCTGTGTGTACATTGTACTGTGATAATATTTACTCGCCCTGTAAATAGAGTGTCATGTCAATAGTAACAACGTAAAAAATAAATGAATATAATGGTCTAGAGCAGACTTACAATGTACATGTAGTTGTAGATGTACGTTTTTAAACAACTTTTTTACAACTTATAATAAAAGTGTTTGTTAAAAATATTTAAAGATAATTTTGCATTTGGTAATATTTTCTGAGTCTGACAAAAATTAATCTACATGTATTTAATACTTGACTAATTCTCCACATATCTCTTGAATGGTACTTTTACGCTTTTTCAACTTCAGATTTACATGCTATTTAAACAAGATACATTATTTGCTTAATGCAATACATGTTATCAAATATTGAATGTTAAAAATGGCAAAAATAACCAATAAACACTGAATAAATTACATGTATCTCTCAAGAAATGAAATTTGCTGGGACCTGTAACCAATTTGGGCTTTAAAAAGTTAGAAAAGAGAAGAAAATAATACATTAACCTGGAGTAATTTTGCATAAAACTTGATTCTTTCAAATTTGAAATTTTAAGTTGAACAAAAACAAAAATAGAGAGAAATTCTGATGTAATTTCCTCTTGACATGTTCCTCCCCTCTAGACTGCTCTTTTCTATAATACTTTTAATACGTACATAACTATATCAATTCAATTTATAGTTTGTGGATCTTATTTCATATTGAGCTACAAGTCCTTTATTTCCAAGGAGAAATGGTCAACAATAAACAATCACCACGTGCACTGGCCTTTCACCTCTGATTACCATTGATACATCAATCAGACAATGTGTAGCCGTCCCATTGAACAAAGCTTGTTAATCAATGTGAAAGTCAATACTCTCCGACCGCTCCTCTTTGTGTGGTGTATTGATTGATGCAGCACACTGCACCTGGCTCTAGGCCGTTGCCATGGTAACGATGAAGCAATGCTCAGAGGCTCATCGCCTAAGTAGCTTGTAAGATTTTCCGGACATGTGTTTCTCGTCTTTTGTGGTTTGCAAGTAGCGATACATCATATTTGAAAGGTGTGTGGTTTGATTGTCGAGAGATGTATCAAATAATTTCTAGCATATATATCCGTTTACGTCAGAGCTACATGTATGAGCTTCTTTCTTTCTTTCTTTCTTTCTTTCTATACCTCCAATTCTTATTAGAAATTCATAAAGCTAAAAAAGTCTGTTAGATAGTATGACATGTTATTGGGTCAAAGGATATACATGTGAGTGAGTCTTCACAGTTGAAGGCTGTTGATATTATTCTTTTGTGAAAAATAACCCGCTTATGGGGATGCTTAGAGGAATCTGGAAAAGTGAAAGGAAAGGAAAGAATGGAAAGATATGATAATGGAGTGAAATGAAATTAAACACTTACATATGACTATATTTGTCTGTACTTGTAATTAATTGAATAGTTTTCTTTACAATAATTTATCATCACAATTTCTAATTGAACTTGTGAATTAGGACAAACTCACCTGAGAGTCTAATTTAAAGAGGTATCTTCTTCTATATCACACTAAATGATCTAAATAATTCTTCTTCAGACATATGAATATGTTTTCCTAAAAATACCCAATTTGATTTCACACTTTCAAAACCAAGGAGCAGTGAAAAAATACATGTGAGTGGTGAGCTATTTGCTCAGGAAAGCTCCACAAGAGCTTTAGAAAAGTGGAAAAAAAAATACATAAAATGACTGAAATCTATATGTATATGTAGTAAATCTACAAAGAGTGCCAGCCAAAAAATAAAATGATAATAATGAAAATAATAATACATATCAATATACAAGTTTATTTTACTCTGCTAGGGAGATTGTGTCTACTGGTAGGCTGTAGCACAACAATTTACAGCACATTTGATCAGTCTTGTCAATAACAGGGGCAGATCCAGGATTTTGTAAAAGAGGGGGCACAGTGCCGTTAAAAGTACACAATAAAGGGGACAGATTTTTTTTATTGTGTACTTAAGGTATGCCAGTTGGGTTTCAAAAGAGGGGGCACGGGCCGGTTTTCCCCCTATGTAGATCCGCCACTGGTCAATAATATGTTTTATGACTTTGTGAATATATATTGGTTCTGTTTATTTTATATTCTCTACAGCTCCTGTCCAGGAGAATTCAGACAGTCTCTCGGAGGCACCAAGGTTAGTACTATACTGCGCCCCCCCTATATTTTTGAAATATTTTTCTCTTTCAATTCAAATACATGTGTATCTGGAAGATAAGAAAGCTCTTTATGTAAGATTATATGAGGCCTTTCACACTCCCTGCTGGACCGCTCCAAGTTAGACCGCTCTAGAGGAACGGTTCTTGAAGAACGCTTTGTTTGCTTTCACACTCCGCGTACTTTTTATGTCTCAAATCGCTTAACGAGTCAAAGTGGTCTTGTTGCTATGGCAGCTCAGGTAAGCGGGCCTGATGCAGTTATCTCTATATCTTTCCAAGGCTTCTTTTTTTCCTTTTTTTTTCTGTTTTCATCATCCTATCGTCTTTTCTTTCTTTAGATTTCTTATGTTTTTCTTTGTTCATTCTATCGTTTTATCTTTCTATCTTTCCCTGTTTTCCTTTGTTTTTATCATTCTGTCATTTTATCGTCATTTTATCACACGAGATTTCCCGTGCAACACACACACTCACTTCCGGTTGAAGTACGCTTTAGGATCGCTTTGCTTTCACACTGCCACATTGGAGCGGTCTAACTAAGAACCGTTCCTCAAGACCACCTCGCGAGGTGGTCTTCTGGAGCGCTCCAGAAGAACGCTTCCTGGACCACTTGAGCATTCACACTCACCTGGGAACCGCTACTGAGTAACCGTTCTTAGTTAGAGCGCTCTAACGAAGTGAGTGTGAAAGGGCTCCTAGTTATTAAATTTTGTTATCCTAAGATATTCCCTTATTTTTATTATTACTGTAATCCCCAGCAGAATGCCGGAGGATACTTTGGATTCAGCAGCGCGTCACATTCTTGTGTGCATGGGCGCCAATCCTCACAGGAATTCTATTCAAGTGGGGGGGGACACACCTGGATGCAACAATGGGGTGTCCCCCCCACTTGAATAGAATTCCTGTGAGGATTGGCGCCCATGCTTGTGTGCGCTCTCGCGGTCACATTTCTCAACGGATTTCTTTCAAACTTTGTATGGAGGTGTCTCTTGGAGTAATCTAAAAACCTATAGTTTTGGTGATGCTGCCACCAGTGTCCCATCTTTTATAGGGTCAAAGGTCATACTTTGGAGAATGACATGAGTGCACTCTGTAGGCCACATTTCTTGGATTTCTTTCAAATTTTGCATGGAGATGTAACTTGGTATAATCTACACATCTTTACTTTTTGGTGATGCTGCCCTCATTGTTCCGTCCATTATAGGTCAAAGGTCATTTGTCCATTTCTTGCACTCTTCTGCATTTCTTGACAGATTTCGTTCAAATTTTGTATGGAAGTGTTTCTTGGAAAAGTCTACGCACCTATAGTTTTTGGTGCTGCTCCCCTCATTGTTCCTTCGTTTAGAGGGTCAAAGGTCATTTTGTGCACTCTAACTGCCACATTTCTTGACGGATTTCTTTCAAATTTTATATGGAGGTGTGTTTTAGTGAAATCTATACATCTACATGTATAGTGTTTGCTGATGCTGCCCCAGTGTTCCGCTTTTTATAGGATCAAATGTCACATTTCGGTTGCCGTCTTGCATGCATTCTGGAGGACACACATTTGTTGACTGATTTCTTTCAGATTTTGTATGGAGGTCCATCATAGATTACTCTAGACCTCTACAGTTTTTGGTGATGCTGCCCCCAATGTTCCATCTTTCATAGGGTCAAAGGTCATATTTTATCTTGTGTGCACTCTGCAGGTCACATTTCTTGACAGATTTCTTCGAATTTTCTATAGAGATGCAGTATACTCTAATCTACACACATTGTTTTGGTGATGCTGCTCCTAGTGTTGACAATAGTCCTGGCCACTGGTGGCAATCTCTACGCCATCCTTTGGTTTGAGGGAGGGGAGGGGGGAGGTTCTATGTCCCTCCTTCGAATCGCTGCCAGTGCCGGGGGATACATTTGCATTGCGCAGCAATGGACATTTGTAGTAAAATTACAAAGTATGTGTGAAAAAGAATATTCTGCACTCACATTAATACATATTGCTTCTTTTTTCTTTTTCAATTTCAGGGACAGATTTATGTACCTGTCAGAACACAAAAACTCAAAGGCAATATGGCTAACCAGCTTTGGGTAAGATTCATTCAAATTGTCTAGTTTTACAAACTCCTGGTTTTTGTTTGTTTTTTCAAGTAGTAAATATGAATGATATTTAAAGAAATATATTGGCTATAATGTCACAGAATATATACATGTACCAAAGATATTATTCATTATCAGTCACCATAATTATTCCATATGATTTTTCTAATGATATATATTACATAATGTACAATACAAAGTAATTAGCAGCTACGGCAAAGTGTATTAGCTACATGTAGGTCTGAAAATAGATTCTTTTTAACGTTTTGTTTGTGTAACGACAAAAAAAAAAAAACATGCGTAAATCAAGGATTATTTGGAAAAAGTCGTAGTAAGAAAGAAGATTAACATTGAAAGTCATGTCTGAATTGGACAGCATGAAAGGTTGGATGGACAGCAGGCAAGCAAGAATTGCAGAAATAGCACATTTTAAGGGAAAAAAGAATAATTTGAAATTTGTCTTCATTTGGGGCAGGCCCAAGCTGGAATGGGGTAACCAGGACACCATGTGGCCGGTCAGCAAAGGGGCGATGAATGCCAGCCCCACCCCAAGGACAGAGGAACTTTCCTCACCCAAGAAGAACTTAAGAAGCACAAAAGATGGCAAGAAGTAAGTTGTTATACCCTCGCCAAACGAAGTTTGAAGGGTCGGTCGGTTGCAAATCTTGTGCATCAAACTACTTCCTCATTTTTCGAGCAATACTCATGAAATTCGCCACACACATTGGTCTTAGGATGAAGATGTGCAAGACATATATTTTTAATGTGTCAGAAATGCGTTGCCATGGTAATGGCATATTATGGCAATAAATCAGTGGGAAATCTTGTGGATCGAACTACTTCCTCATTTTTCGAGCAATGCTTATGAAATTCGGCACACACATTGGTCTTGTAGTGAATAATAATAATAATAATAATAATAATAATGGCAACTTATATAGTGCTCATATCCGTCACGCAGTGAAGCTCATGGCGCTTAGACATTATTACCCCGGTTATAGCCGAGCCGCCAAAGTAACTAGCGCTCAAGCATATCAGGTACCCATTTACACCTGGGTGGAGACTGGCAAATATAGATTATTGTCTTGCCAAAGGACGTTAGTGCAAGGTGCAGTTTTTGAATGTGTCGCAACTGCGTTGCCATGGTAACAGCATCGCAACGGCATATTATGGCAATAAATGAGTGGGAAATCATGCGGATCGAACTACTTATTTTTTCAAGCAATGCTCATGAAATTTGGCACACACATTTGTCTTGGGATGAAAATGTGCAAAGACATACTTTTGGAATGTGTGGGAAATGCGTTGCCATGGTAACGACATATTATGGCAATAAATCAGGGGAAAATATTGCGGATTAAAGAACTTCCTCACTTTTTCAAGCAATGCTCATGAAATTAGGCACACACATTGTTCTCGTAAAGATGTGCAAGACATATTGTTTCAATGTGTGGCAAATGCGTTGCCATGGTAATGGCATATGACAATAAAACAGGAAAATATTGCAGATCAAACCACTTCCTCATTTTTTGAGCAATGCTCAGGAAATTTGACACCCACATTGGGGCGGGGTATTAATCATCTTCAGTGA
Organism: Heliocidaris erythrogramma; assembly: GCA_025617745.1. Classification (NCBI taxonomy): domain Eukaryota; kingdom Metazoa; phylum Echinodermata; class Echinoidea; order Camarodonta; family Echinometridae; genus Heliocidaris; species Heliocidaris erythrogramma. The sequence continues at coordinate 19,335,104 of CM046868.1, read as the reverse complement.
TATTCTAGTTTTTCTTACATCGATCCTATATCATCACTTTTTTTTCTTCATATTTTGTCTCTCTCTGAATAATGAACAACCATGTTCACAGCATTTAAGTAGAAAGCAGTGGATGAGATTAATTACAAATTGTTGTTCATCATATCCATTGCCTTTTAATTTTTCATGTGCATAATTCATTTTTAAAGATAGTCTAGTAACTTTTAGGAACTTTTACTTCAGAAACTGCTTGTTACGCACTAACACTGCATCAAAATTCTGTTTAATTTGCATATATCAAAGCTTGATAATTTTCTCTCGAATTATTGTGATTTAGCAATATATTTTTTGTTTCATTTTGATATAATTCATTTGAAAGATTTACTCTTAAATGTTGACTATTGCAATTTATGATGATTTATTATCATGTGAACCAAATGGATAAATTTTGAAACATATGCCTCGTGGTAGGCAGAGATGAATAACAGAAGAGGTTCAACTATCAATTTATGGTTTCTGACGTTATCAAATGCAATGATACCGAAAATCATTTTGTTCTTAACTTTCTTTCTTCAGGAATATCCATGTATACAGCTGCGGGAGAAACTCAGTCATATGGGAAGTGAGCCCTCTAGCAATGAAAGCATCTCCGACAGAAAGGGTAGAGACGCTGTCAAATTATAAGAGACCCCCTGCAACTTTCAAAGAAGACAGGTATTCTTTAATATAATTCAGAATGTGAGACAGACGGGAGAGAGGAATGATTAGAGAGAGCAAAAGAGAGGGGGAGAGACAGCGAGAGTTGTGTGTGGGGGGGGGGGGGGCAGGGAAAGAGGCTGAGAGGCAGAATGGTGGAAGAGATGTAGAGACAGAGAGCAGACAAGAGAAGACAGGTAGAAAGAAGAGAGCAAGAGAGATATAGAGGGGAATGGGAGGGGAGAGAAAAATTAACCACCACCAAACAGATCCATGAGGAAGAGAGGATGGGAGAAAGACTGATGTGATAGATAGAGAGAGAGAGAAGAAAAATGCAACATAAGAAAGAGAGAAACATAAATTGCCTTTCTTTTCTTGGGTTCTCTTTGCAAACATCTGCGTAGAGATGCTTGAAGTACATGCTCACAAGTCACTTTTTCCTTCATTTAGAGTTTTCAAAAAGTTGCCATTTCTCTTAACAAATTATCATTTGAGCTGATATTTTGAACATAGTATATCTGCATGGAACCCAAATATTATGTAGCAAATATTTTTTTGGTGATTGGCCCGGCCCCCTTTCAGATCACACGAGCATGTATCAGATGAAATATCTTTCATATATTCATAACATGTACCATTGACTGGTTTCTATTCTAGACCTAGTCATGCCTTCAGCTGTGGAAGAAAATCTCCCATCTGGTACGTGAGTGAACCTGCAAAGAAAGCCACAGAGAAAGAGAGACTTGAGTACCTTGCCAGAGCCAAGACCCCACACAAAGAGTTTGCGGAACCTAGAACAGTGAGTAGCACAACTTACTTGTATAGTAATTTGATCATCTCCAGCACAAAGAGTGTATGATTTCTATAGTCATCACTTCTTCAGAACTTTGGATTATTTGAAATACCAGTGTAAAAAGGGAGGTACATGTATAAATTCTGCAGACAGAATTGTGAATTGTATGAAGTTCCTTTGGGATTCCTGTGCAATCTGTTTCTGCAGTGACAGAGATGATCAGTTTCCTTGATCTGATGGTATTTTTCAGATACAGTCAAACCTGCTTTAGCGACCACCTGTATAGAAAGACCACCTTGTCTATAGAGACCACAATTTTTGTTTCCCCTGAAAAGTGTTTCTCATTGATATGTGTTAAACAAACCTGTACATAGAAACCACCTGCTCATAAAGACCGCTTTTCTTGTCTCCCTTGAGTGGTCTTTATAGACAGGTTTCACTGTAATCACACTAAAATTCATTCAATACCATGGACAAAATATTAACATCTCTGGCACGTTTGTCTTACAAGTAGAACAGTATGAGAACATGCTGTGTATGAGCCATTATTTTCATGAAGGTTTAATTTTTCATGTTAAGATGCGATTGTGACTGTGGTGGCTTGCAAATGAATACCAGTAATATTAACTTTATCTATGAGCCTTCTAAGAATTCTCTTTTTTGAAAAGTTATACATTGGCATTTCCTTCTATTCACAAGTTGTGGACCAGAATTTCTTTCCTTTTTAATATTTTTAGGTTTCAGGCTCAAGATCTCTGTAATTCCTTTTTATACCCCCGCCAAACGAAGTTTGAAGGGGGTATATAGGAATCAGTCGATGGTTGGGCGGGCGGGCGGTCGGTCGGTCGGTCCATTGCAAATCTTGCGGATCGAACTACTTCCTCAGTTTTTGACCGAAAGTCATGAAATTTGGTACACACATTGGTCTTGGTGGGAAGATGTGCAAGACATATTTTTCGGATGAGTCGGAATCTGCGTTGCCATGGTAACGGCATATTTATGGCAGAAAATCAAGGAAACACATTGCGGATCGAACTAATTCCTCAGTTTTTGACCGAAAGTCATGAAATTTGGTACACACATTGGTCTTGGTGGGAAGATGTGCAAGACATATTTTTCGGATGAGTCGGAATCTGCGTTGCCATGGTAACGGCATATTTATGGCAGAAAATCAAGGAAACACATTGCGGATCGAACTACTTCCTCAGTTTTTGACCGAAAGTCATGAAATTTGGTACACACATTGGTCTTGGTGGGAAGATGTGCAAGACATATTTTTCGGATGAGTCGGAATCTGCGTTGCCATGGTAACGGCATATTTATGGCAGAAAATCACGGAAACACCTTGCGGGATCGAACTACTTCCTCAGTTTTCTACCAAAAGTCAAGAAGGGCTGTTGTCACGGGGCGGGGGTATTAATCATCATCTTCAGTGATATTTCTAGTTTCTTTATCTCTACAGATTGAAACCATTGTGAGTGCAGGTGCAAAGAACGCTCGGGCTTCAAGTCGAGTTGAGATGCTAGCCAGACCCAAAAGCAGACCTGCTGGGCCCTTCAGGGAACCAAAATGGCCAGTAAGTCACCTTTCACATCTAACCAAATTGCATGCTCAATGCCATTTTCATATTCACTGTCCAAGAGGTCCATGACTTAAATTAGGGTATATTTCATAAAGCAGACAGAGCGAACCATATCTGCCATGCACATTTATTTATCTTTTTTGTGGTTGCACACAAGGTCAAGCCTAATATTCCATGCTTTTGGAATGTATTAAAAAACCATACAGTGCATTCATAGGGAGGTATCTTGATCATCAATAAGTAGTGCACATACAATTTATAGTATGGAGAATCCAATATCTGGTATGGAATTCCTCCACAGTCAACCCTCCTGTCAAAGCATGTCAAGAAACTTTAAGTTGAGATCAAAGTGATACTGACACCTTTGGCCTTCATATTAGCTTTTGGGTCAGGACCGAGTCAGGACCGAGTCAGGACTTGATCCTCTTCAACAAGTATATGAAAAGGATAGAAGATGGCATTCCTTTATTCAAAATATGATCCATACGATGGACTTTGAAAATTGAAATATCCATTTAACTCCTCTGAATGTCAAAACACTGATACCATATGCAATGGAAATTTATGGTATAAAATTGATACAAAGTTCCTATTGCATACATGTGTATCCTCTCTTCTGAAACCATGCATAAAGGTTCATTTTTATATTGCTTTGAAGGTGATAAACATATTGCTCTCTACTTTTTCATCAACTACCAGGTGACGGATGTCGCCAAAGTAGCAAACGCAACTCCTCGCCAGCTGGAACTGGCCAAGCCGAAGAACGTAGCCGACGGTTATCAGGCTGACAGGCCTGTTCAGTGGTCCATCACGCGTGCAGCACGTCGGGCCACCGCCACTAGCCGTACCAATGAGCTCTCCACACCAATAATGCGTGCTACCATGGACCATGTGCAATTCAATCCTGATGCTTTTATTGTCAGAGAAGCTGCTAAGAAAGCCCGGTGTCCACCGCGAATTGAGGAGCTTGCGCAGCCTCTTGTTCGATAAAAATCAGTGCACACTTGGGAATAGCCAACCTCCAAACTACCCTTATGGACTTGCAATTGTGTTGTGCCCGAGAGAATTTGAGCAAAAAATCAATGACTATAGCGAGATTTTGCAATCCCAAACACATGCCAGGACATTATGGAGGATAGACAAACTACTCAGTTGTACTCCCTTTTGAAATTAATTTCTTCTGCATAGGACACCTAGAACACCAATTAAGCCCGGCGCACACTGCACGATCTGACTACGATGTGATTTTGGGAAAAGTTGTTATTACATTTGATATGAACCTTCAAACATGTAAAATCTTCGTGATCAAAGTTCTGAATAGTAGTATGAATACTAAAATCGAAATTCCGGGCTACTTCGAGCCCCAATGTAGGAACAAAAGCGAATTCAATTCCAAATCGTAGTGACGTCATACCAATCTTGCGAACGACTAAGATTTGAAGCCGATTTGGCCAGTCGGATCGTATAGTGTGCGCCGGGCTTTACAATGACAAGTGCAGCACAAATATAGTATTTGAAGGACTTGTAGAGTTTGTGTACGGCATGTCTTCAAGGAATTGAATGATAAAGCAAGAAGTAAAGTCCGTATAGAAAAAGTAGAATGATAAATTGTCTGATTACCCAACTTAACAGCTATTCAAGCCCAGATAAAGCAAAATAATTTTTTTAATGAAAATATAAATTAACACTTCCCCCCCACTATTTCTTAAGACTTTTGTTCAAGATTCATGTTCTCTATTCCTAAAGATTTTGTTTTTTACATTCATCGTATATATGAACACTGTCTGGTGCAGGGTTCGATAACTGTTTATTTGGCGATTCAATAATTCTTTAATGAAAATTCTTGTCTTGATTTGAACTAAAAGAATGGTAAAGAGATATTGCCTCCTAACATAAATTAGATTATTTTGTAACATTCATTTGTAGATATATTAGTATTTATCTGGTCTAAAGCACCTTAAAGTTGCATATTATGTACTGTTGAGTATAAAGATAAAATTCCTGAAACTTCTCAAATTTATATAACGGTATAATGATAATGAAACAGTCGTATTTCTTTTGAGATTTATTATTATTTATATTATCATTGTCAACTTCTGGTAAAGTCTTCAATATTGTATCAAAATTGGTTGAAAAATAAAATGCATTTACATCTCACTCTAAACTTTCATCATGAACGTAATTAACCGTGTGTACATGGAAAATTTTATTGATTTGTATTAATGTATGACCATGATAGATGTTAAACTTTCTAGTTATAAAAGAGTATAGATATAAAAGAGTATGCTAAAGCTATCAATTTGAAGCATTCCTTTTATATACATATTTTTTCCAAAGAGTATTATTCTAAGTTGCTTGACTAATTCCAAGATGTGTGCAAGATCATTTGGTATTATACTCAATATGCTTGAATTGTGATATAGAAAAATTGATTTGCATTGAATTTATAGAAAATTCAGCATATACATGTATTATGTATTTACTGTTTGCAATGATATCTTACTCCGTCCATATATTCATGCCAATGTTATTTTTGCGATTGTGTATTTTTTGTAACTTGGGAAAGGAGAGATGGGAAAGGTGGTATTTTACATCCTGATGCCATGCATGCATGTGAAGTTAGTATTAGCTACAGGTAGAAAACTACTTGACTTTATATTCTTGGGCATTTTTGATTTCGTAGAGGTCTTGTGGTCTAGTGGTAAGTTCCCGGACTGGATCTCAAGGTATTAGGTTCTAATCCCTGTCACCGCATTAATGTTCGTTGGCAAGATATTAACCTGGGGGGTGTTTCACAAAGAGTTGAGTTTGACTTAAAGTCATGCGTAAGTGCCAATGCGCATACGGTATTAAACGCGTAATCTCATTGGTAGATTATCAAATAGCACGCGTCCCCTGAGCATAATCTGACCAATGCGGTGATGTGTTATATACCGCACGCAACAAGGAATTTAAGTGCGACTTTAAGTCAAACTTAAAGGAGAATTACGTTAAAAAATAAAGACGATAGTGTTCAAAGGTGTTATCTATTCCTACTTGTTAGACTATATGGCTTCGCGTCAAAATATACGAGATCGATACGAATCAAATTTTTCTGAGCAAAATTTACCATCTGCTAGCAATATGTATCGTCTGCTAGCAGCATATGGGGGCTGCCATTTTGTTTATGTGTACAAGAAGATTTTCTTAATCCAAATGCTCAATTGCCTTTTTCAAAATGAAAAACCCATTTGAGATTAAAAATATAGAATAGATATGTCAATTTATTTTTAAACTGAAGATTTCCTTATATATTTCTGTTGAAAATCGATATTCGCTTAATAGAAATCTATTTTCTTGATACTGGACGTATGGGACGGAGCTAATTAATTCAAATTTTATGGATGCTTCTTCCCTGAGCATCTATAGCGGCAAACTATGCATTCACCTGATTTCGGATAATGGACTTGAAAAGTCAGAATGCATGCTGCATATATTATGTTCTGCTCTGTTTGGCAAACCCAAGAAAATAGATTTTTGTTAAGCAAAACCAGACAATTTAAAAGTATCATTATAAAGATTTAATTTTTATAATACATGTACATGTAAACACCCACTTTATATTTTCCGTCACATATGGGATTTTAGGTAATGAAGAAAATCAATTTTGGATTTGGATTCAAAATATCTTTCTGACTGGAACATTTCTCAATGGTTCATGTACAACTCCAAATCAGCAAGAAAATGGCAGCCCCCATGTAAATGAGTAGGAGACGATACCGGGTGTTGGAATATCTTTATTTATACCCTTTTCTGATATCTTATTAGAAAATGATTTAGGCCAATAAGTAGGAATATATTACACCTTCCAATATAAGTAAATTTGTAATCAGGGTTAAATTCTCCTTTAACTCTTTGTGAAACACCCCCCAGGTGAGGTGATTGAGTACCGGTACCCAGTAGAAGAAATTCCTCGAATGCTTATATGCCTCTTTCATGGCGGTTTGGCTATAGCCGGGGTAATAACATGATACTTTGTATTAAGTGCAGTAGAGTATATTTGTATCATAGCTGCACTAATAATAATAATAGCTACATTTATTTTGCGCACGTATCCATCCCAGAGGATGCTCAAGGCGCTTACAAAGGAGATATTATTACCCCGGTCATCGGATTCTGGCATGCCAGCGCGCACACAATGTATGCACATTCTCCGCTCCCTGGGGAGTATTCCAGCAATGGGCAGTGACGCTCACATTGCTAAACAAACGACATTAACTTTCGCATCCTACCGGGTACCCACTTAACACCTGGGTGGAGAGTGGCAAAAGTAGATTAACGTCTTGCCAAAGGACGCTAGTGCTGCGGACCTCGTGGTTCACAGTCCGGGGACTTATCCAGTATCCACTGATCCACACCTCATTATTATTAAATATAATTTAACACATTTCCCAGGAACATCAAATGCAGAGTCAAGCCTGTCAACTATGTAAACACCATTCCTGGGAAACACAAAAGACCTTTATGGACAGGTGGTCATCATACACATGCCTCTTTTGATACAGGTTTCTGGGAATCAGAGTGGTTTTGAACCCAGAACCTTGTGGTTACAAGACCATAGTGATAGATCTACCACTTAGCCACCATGCCTTGGTTAAAACAGGGTTGACTGTACTTTCCTTATCCTCTTGTTCTAAACACATTTATAGCACAAACTTAACAAACGATATAGTGGTAAATTATGTCATGTATTTATTATTAGATGACTAAACGATTGAAATTGTTATGAAATGAATATAATTATAAATGGTCTTTATGATGCACTGATGGCATGTGTGGGTGATAGGGACATGTATTCACTAATTTGGATGCTCACATGATGCCAATAAACTATTCTTTTTTTCATGAAAATATGGTTCTTAGAGAAACTACTCTTCATATTTGAAAGGGAAATCCAATCTTCACAACTTTTAAAAGTAAAAAGCAGTAAATCAATGAAGTACATTGTGAAAGTTGGACATCACCCGAAATCACTAAATATGACAATCTCAAATTGGCAAATCTGCTATGCCACGGGGTGTCCAATTTTGAAGCTCTTAATTTATTTATATTGAAAACAGGCAAAACATGTTACCCTTATATACTGTATCATAAGCAAAGTCAAGAGGAAAATTTTACTGAGAGAAAAAAAGAAATTACGGGTTTCAGTTGGATGTTCCTTTAAATATTGTACCAGGGGGGTGTTTCATAAAGCTGTTCGTAAGTTACGCACGACTTTACGCACGACTGGTTATCAGTTCTTGTGCTAAATGATTGAGAATCTGATTAGTATAGCACCCAAGAACATGTTCCAGTCGTTCGTAAAGTCATTCGTAACTTTACGAACAGCTTTATGAAACACCCCCTCAGTAGTCATTTGTTATCTTTATGTTTAGATTAGATTTTCCATGAATATATTCACATCTCTGTATAATGTACACTTTTAATGCCAATATAGCACTGGACATGTTATTTTATTTGAAGCAATAAATGTTTTTCACTGCATGTAATTACAACATGTGTACATGGTCACTCTACTTCCAGTAATTCTGTAATCAAGGGAAATGCTATTTACACTGGGACAAATCATTGGGTCGGAAAGCACTGTTTAATACAACTCAAAGCCTATAGTTTTAGTAACCTCCTAAACTGTTGTCAGATTTCTTTGATTTTAGATGATCGGTAGCGTTAGAGACTCAAAATACTAAGCAGCTGTTTAAGTTTTTGTCTCCAAAAGTAAAGTTGAATATTTTGCCTCCGTAAATGTACTTCTACAAACTTGCAAAGACATCTTAGTATTACCCAGTCTACACATGCCTTGCATAAAGGCTAGGTAAGACACTGTACATTTTCAGGTAGCATTCTTCATGGCATCCTGGTAGATTACATTTTCACCTTTTTTAAAGATAAAGTCGAGTTCTGGTCAAGGGATTACATTGTGATATAAACTGTTTCAAAGCAATTGGGAAAGGTTGATCATGTCTACAAAAGAATTGGTGTATAGTCTTGGAATCATCAAAGTGATAAGAAATTGACCCGAACTCGCTGAAAACCACATGAACTGCAGACAGAAATGGGTATATGGGACTGCATGCATATGAGGCACGAATGTTCGGCCCGAACATTTCATCGATTTCTTGTCACATTTTGAATATGAAGGCATTTGAGGAGCAATTCTTTTCAGGGGACATTTCTTCTATGATGTTCTCCAAAACTGACATTAATCAACCTTCCCATTAAAGGGAATATGCCTCACTATGAAAATCTTGAGTATTTACACTCTCATTTTCTCATTCTCAATTCTTCAAGAGAACTCTGTACAACAAACCCCCTCCCTCCAGATTGAGTATTACAGCTAAAGGGAACATGCTCCCCTCCTTTTGATTAAAAATAATTAACCTCGGCTCAATAACAATTGTTAACATCCAAGCTCTGAATTTCAATAATCCCTATTGTCCATTCATTAAGCTAATTATCATCTACTGTGCTCTGCTCTGCTCCATCCCTAATGCTATTGAGTAAGTTGAGTAGCACAGCCAAGAAGGAAAGCAGACAAAATTTCCAAGTAGTCTTCACCAAAATTTACTACAACTTGTTATGCAGAGTCTGAATCATCTGGAGAAAGATAAAGTCACGAACAAACCTCTACAGTTCAGGGGATAGATAAAAAAATAAAAGTTTAGTTTAAATTTGAGATAGACCCTGTACTTTGAATGACAAGGGTTTGTACCTGCATACTCATCCCAACCTCAAAGTTTTATGTCCTACTCTTCACATCAGACATTCATGAAAGCTGTGCCTCCCTGTCCAGTTTTCCATGCACAGACCCAAATTTAACACTTTCACAAAATTCATGATGATTTGAGCCAAGCCTACCAGTATATCAGCTTCACAATGGTTGGGTAAAAGAGAAAAGAGCCGTTATGGGACAGGATCTATAGTAGTCTATAAACAGTTCAGACCCTGTACTGACAATGGTTGGTGGCTTCCTGCAAACTTATTTGAAACACACCTGCTGTTGACAAGTCTCTTTCCCATCAGTCATTTATGACCCTTCCATGTCAGCTCATGGTAACATCTTCTGTGTTTGGTTGTCCATCCTTGCCTGACTTCTGGGCTAGATACTGTTGATACTGCACCTTGCAGCTCTTGAACAAGGCAATCTTCTTCTTGATCTGCTTAGGGGTGTCCTGGTAGTAGTTCTTAATGTCTCTGGCCATTGCCTGACAATGAGAGAAACATAAATTTCTGTGGATAAAACGTGAAGCAGTCTAAACAGCACTTCTGGAATGCTGAATTTTTTGTCATATAAATTTAAAACTTATGAAAGCATAAAGTGAATGGCACAGTTTGTTGTATATTTATAGCATTCTACCCCAACCCCCAACCCCCATTTTTTTCTTCACTGATACGTTTCTCTCATTTGGGGCTTGTAATAAAACTCCTTAGGGTAGAAATCCCTTGAAGTATTGGCACACTGCTCACCTTATAGTCAGTATCATACTTGTCCATCATGTAGGTGCAGTACATCACCATTGGCTCTGAGATTCTCTCCCTCTTCTTAGTAGGCATATCAGCTATGGCTTCAAGTTCTGAATAGGAAACAGGAGAAAAATTCAAGTTTGATAGTTATTTACCTGGTAACCCCCCCCCCCCAACCACAGTTGTATGGTAACCACCAACTAAGAGCTTACAAGGTAATCATTGCGTTTGATCTTTCCATTGTTCTAAATATTCCTAAGAATATCATTTCCCAAATAAAATTTTTTTTTTTTTTAACTTTCTCTCAGAAACATTTTTAACCACTACACCTGTAGGCTTCACTGAAAAATTTCTAAGTTATAACATGCCGCTAAAATATTAACATTCAAATCACACTTCCCATTTTCCCCAAACTTGACAATGGAGATTTCTCACACATTTTAATAATACGAGCTGCATTCTTAAAATATGAAACATTGAAAAATTGGTGGATATAAAATATAAAAAGTCATATGTAAGTCTAATCCCATTGACCATGTTTTTTTTTTATCATGCTCCTTTCCAAAATGTATGATATATATCTATGAAATTCACTTACCTTTTATAACATGTTGCTTGCCTGCAGGACGAGCTGGTTTATGATCAACATCCATTGTATCATCAAGGTTAACTGGGGCAAGTCTCTCCTACATTTATCATGGAAAATAATTAAAGTCACTCACTATAATTTTTTAAAGGCTTTTTTCTACTAATTAGTATATCTCACTTTTTTACTCTCCAAGTAATAAGTATTTTCTCAGAGTGTTTTTCTTCTCAAATATACATGTACGGTCACATGTGATGAGTTGTTTTGAGAAGAAAAATACCAGGAGAAATACACTAGTTTGAAAGCAAAATAGTAGACAGGAATCCATCAATAGATATCCTCAAACTGTACCAATCACCTACAAAAATAATTTGTGTACAGCTAGAATGTACAAAATCAACCTCAAAACACTTTACCTGGCCTTCTATGGGTTAACGGTTAAGGAGCATGAAGAAAATAAAGGAAAACATATAGCCCATGCACGGAACTCAACTCGAGTTGGGCCTTTTTTCTATGCAAGCATGTACAGGTACATCAATCAGTCTCATCACATGTTACTTTAATGTTAACTGGGAGTGTACTTTAACTCGCAATATGTCTTTATATAATCAACATTTGAAGTTCGTATTTTGAATATATAAGTAAAGTGACATTGAACCCCGAACAGACAGAGCAAAATATGTTTTGGTGATTCAGATTGGTACACTTTAAATGAAAGAACACAAAGTATCTTATTGAAGAATGAATTATTATGGCATGAGATTTCAACTAATGTAAAAAGTAAAATTATTACTACATAAGCTTTAAAATAACATAAAAAAAGACATTTTGAATTCTTTCCAACATGCACAAGTATATATGAACTTATGCAACATCTCCATGTATAGGTCCTATATGTAGAGATTTATCGCGGCATTGGAGTTAAATTTGTTTTGGGCAAACCCCACCGCAGTTTACAAGTAGCTTACCTTTGCAGTTGGAATGGGTAGTGTCTTATTGGGATCTGATGATAGTCCCATGGCTCTCATGTTCTCCTTCACTGATTTCTTGTTATCCCAGGCATTCTTAATGGGGTCACTGTTAAAACAAAAACAAAATTAAAATATATATTTATCAGGTCTTCACATTCTGTTTTTCAAATCTTGTAAGTACATTGTACTGGAATTTGAGTGTAAGCATTTACATTGCAACACTATATAGTGCATCCCCCCAAAAGTTAACAGTTGGAAAAAGTCCTTGAGTTGGATACAGGAAAATATTTTTCCACAGCGAGTACCAATATTTTCCCGTATTCCACAAAATATGGTCATCCAATATTATAATTATTATTTAGATAGACTAGAGTCTAGATCTATATTTAGATTAGCCTTTTGGCAAGGCCCTCGTGACTTGGCTATTTTTCTCGGCAAGTAAGCTAGTAGTGGCTGCATAACAAGACTAGCCGCCCAGCCCGGTGAATGCGTGATCGAGCGACGTGAGTCCGAGGGCCTTTTGGAACCTGGTCTGTATTTCTTATGTTATCATTTGTTCCTAGCGAGGATCTGCTACCTTATAGGTAGGAGCCAATCAGCAAACGTATCTTCGCATGACGTCAGCATACATTTGGTATGCAAATTCGCCTTCATCTCGAGCTAGCGCGGCCCGTGCAAGCTTCTAGTACATCAATCATGGAAAGCAAGCCCCGCAGATACCCCTGTGATTGGTCGATAATCCTCGGTAGGCGTGTTAGCATACGAATATGTCAACTCGTGAATAATTCATATCGGACGATGGAAACCCAGGTTCCAAAAGGCCTCGTGACTAAAGTCGCTCGATCGCTCGTCCACCCGGGCCGTGCTAATTCTTTTCGTCGCCGGCTAGTCTCATCTCAGGCACAGCATGACGAGGAAAATAGCCAAGTCACGAGGCCTTGTCAAAAGGCTATATCTAGATTAGATCTAGACCTACTCCACAAGAAACTGTAAAATGAGATTTAATCTAGCCTGGGTTCTACTCCCCATTTTGTAGAAATCTTGTCATGGCAATCGAAGCTTGTATTAATAAATAAGTGCAAACTGGAAGTTCGTCTCCATGACAAGAACACAGAACCAGTAACATATTTACATGTAGGTCTACATGTAGATCTACAGTCTAGTGCAATTTCATTGTGACGTCACGCTAGCTGCATGCGCACAATCATTTATATCCAGGTCATATAGGCGTGGCTTACAGGGGCAACCTAACCATATACGGTCACAAACACAGTGCAATTTCATTGTGACGTCACGCTAGCTGCATGCGCACAATCATTTATTGACCAATGATAATTTTCTGGGTGGGGCAAAATATTCATATCGTCCAATATTTTTTGTAAAACCGTCCAATATTTTTTGATGACGTAATCTCCATACACTTACACGTAAAAATTCAGATTCAATATCCTTGCTTTCTTAGACGATGGCGATGGACCTGCAAAAATAATGTTGCCTCTAAAACCCTACATCTAAATAATAATTCATAATATTTGTAGGAAATTTTCATACCTGTGGATAGATTAGGGTCTTTTCTATCAAATGACACCAAAATATCTGGCAATATTTTGAGCACGAGTGAGCAAAAGCGACTTTTGCGAAAGGGTGCAAAATCCAGACTTGACAAGAATTGGTATTTTGTGCAGACTGGTGTTCACAAATTTGAGAACCGTAAAAAGTTGACAGTAGAAAAGTCTCCCCAAATATTTTCAAAATATGTTCATGAAATTTTCATACCTATGGAAATCTTAGGGTGTCTCCTATCAAATGACACCAAAACATCTAACGATATGTTACGCTTGAGTGAGCAAAAGTCATTATTTTTGTATTGGTTCTGTCTGGTATCACCAAAGTTGAGTCTTGAAAAGGCTTAGAAACTTTCATATTCTGATCATTAAAGGCAATATTTGAAAGAATAGGCTTTGTTTTCCCATCCCATCAAAACTATATGGTTGACTGAGAAAAACAGCTTGAATTAAAACCTTGCCAAATCTATTATTTCAAAACATTCAATAAAGTAGTTAATTGCTCACTGAAGCATGAAAATATTGATGAGATACGTAAGGACATACAGAGAAAAGAACCTCTTCTTTAATTGTTTATCATTGATCAAATATGAATATTTATAAGCCTTTTCATGACACTTACCAGTTAGAAGAAATACCAATTCTTGTCAAGTTTGGATTTTGCACCTTTTCACAAAAGTGGTCTTTGCTCACTGGAGTGTAAAATATTGCCAGATCTTTAGGTGTCATGTAACAGAAGAAACCCTAAGCTATCCACAGGTATGAAAATTTCCTGCAAATATTTTGACATATTCATTTTGGGAGACTTTTTCAACTTATCTTTCTTCTTTTTTTTTTTTTTTTTTTTTTTTTTTTTTTTTTTGGGGGGGGGGGGGGGGGGCGCACTGTACAATGGAACTGTCATAACAAGGTAATTTTCCAGTCCCACTACTTTGTATTCAATTGTATTTTAGCTCTGATATAACTTGGTCCCAAGGAGTTTGTTATGAAGTTCCACTGTAATGTACAGAGTGTTTTTGTATTACCTTATACCACAAAGGTCATATCCAGATATGCTTGCAATCACTGCAATCACATGGCTAGTTGCTTACCAGGCCTAGTAAGGTTTTATGAATATGGGCGCAGATTTCTGGAAAGTGGGTGTTGCATAGTCATTCTGCAAGCAATATGCAAATTGTAACACGAGCATTAGCATTGTGACACATGACCTTAAACAGTTTATTGTAAAACAAAATTGTTTCTAGGGCAAAAATGGGGTTTTAATACTCTAAAGCTATGGTGAAGAAAAGAAGATGGCTCATGGTAAAGGTGATTTTCAAGAGGCTCTTTAGACTCTAAAATGGCTGCTATATTGCAGAGTGAGATTAAGTACCAGGCTCTGCACGGTGAAGAGTAGCGTCACCTTTCTTTTGTTATTACTCTTCAAAGAGCCTTCCAGGCTAAGATCGCCAGCCAAAAACAGCCTAAAAATTTCACTTGATCAAGATGATACAGATCCTATTGAAGAATCTGGAATGAAATTAGATATTCTAACTATCATCCTAAAATGTAGAAGGAAGTATTTTCTCAAAGTTTTGCTGATTATATTTGTATTTTAACCTCAACTTAGAGGTCGAGACCACCGCCATTTTTGCCATATTGGAATAGTTTGGGAAAAACTGAGCCTCATAATCTGTTTGGGTAATTGACGATAATTCCAATGGACATGATGATGGATTGTGATAAAGACTATGTTTTGGAGCAACTATAGAACACCCTACCACGATGACTTTAGGTTCGTAGGTCAACCTACGGACCTACGGACCTAAGGACCTACGTTGCCAGGGTGTCAGTAATCATAGCCTACGAGCCTACGGACCTACGGACCTACGTTGTTGGGATATAAGTAATCATAGCCTACGGACCTACGGACCTACGTACCTACGTTGGCAGGGTGTCAGTAATATTATAACCTACGGACCTACGGACCTACGTTGCCAGGTGTAATATGAAAGCCTACGGACCTACGGACCTACGTTGTCAGGATATAAGTAATATCAAAGCCTACGGACCTACGGACCTACGTTGCCAGGGTGTCAGTAATCATAGCCTACGGACCTACGTTGTCAGGATATAAGTAATCATAGCCTACGGACCTACGTTGTCAGGATATAAGTAATATTATAACCTACGGACCTACGTTGTCAGGTGTAAGTAATATGAAAGCCTACGGACCTACGGACCTACGTTGTCAGGATATAAGTAATATCAAAGCCTACGGACCTACGTTGCCAGGGTGTCAGTAATCATAGCCTACGGACCTACGGACCTACGTTGTCAGGATATAAGTAATCATAGCCTACGGACCTACGGACCTACGTTGGCAGGGTGGCAGTAATATTATAACCTACGGACCTACGGACCAACGTTGCCAGGGTGTCAGTAATCATAGCCTACGGACCTACGGACCTACGTTGCCGGCCAGGGTGTCAGTAATATTATAACCTACGGACCTACGGACCTACGTTGTCAGGTGTAAGTAATATGAAAGCCTACGGACCTACGGACCTACGTTGTCAGGATATAAGTAATATCAAAGCCTACGGACCTACGTTGCCAGGGTGTCAGTAATCATAGCCTACGGACCTACGGACCTACGTTGTCAGGATATAAGTAATCATAGCCTACGGACCTACGGACCTACGTTGTCAGGGTGTAAGTAATATCAAAGCCTACGGACCTACGTTGCCAGGGTGTCAGTAATCATAACCTACGGACCTACGGACCTACGTTGTCAGGTGTAAGTAATATGAAAGCCTACGGACCTACGGACCTACGTTGCCAGGGTGTCAGTAATATTATAACCTACGGACCTACGTTGTCAGGTGTAAGTAATATGAAAGCCTACGGACCTACGGACCTACGTTGTGAGGATATAAGTAATATCAAAGCCTACGGACCTACGCACCTACGTTGTCAGGATATAAGTAATCATAGCCTACGGACCTATACGGACCTACGTTGGCAGGGTGTCAGTAATATTATAACCTACGGACCTACGTTGCCAGGATGTCAGTAATCATAGCCTACGGACCTACGTTGGCAGGGTGTAAGTAATATTATAACCTACGCGTTGTTGTAATCTTTTAAAGATATCTTCATTTAGCAAACAAGCATTTCATAAAATTTTATTCTTACTAGATATTTTTTTTTAAAAGTACTATTATGTTATACAATAACCTTATAGGCCTATATATTGGGTTTTGAACGAGACAATGCCGTTTTATTGTTTTTATTTTTTTTCTTTTGTAATTTTAGAACGAGATATCATGTACCGGTACCCATGTTATCGATATGTGCCATAAAAATGCTTGTTGGAAGATACATACCATTTTAAGATAACTTTAATTTAGCATGAGTTAATAGAATATTGAACGATTATTATTTGTTTTAAGTACATTACTATTATGATGTTATAATAACATTCTATAAATTGGGTTTAGAACGAGACAATGTCGTTTTATTATCTTGATTTATATTTTTTTTTCTTTCGTATTTTTAGAACGAGACATCATATACCGGTACCCATGTTATCAATATGGGCCATAAAAATGCCTTGTTGTAACGTTTTAAAGATATCTTTTATTTAGCATGATTTATGTAGAATATTGAACAATTATTGTAGAGGGCACCTTCCATGCACATCTGTGTGTACGTGCGGCCGTGAATATCATCTCTTTCTTTTGTAATTTTAGAACGAGATATCATATACCGGTACCCATGTTATTGATATGTGCCATAAAAATGCTTGTTGGAAGATACATACCATTTTAAGATAACTTTTATTTAGCATGAGTTAATAGAATTTTGAACGATTATTATTTGTTTTAAGTACATTACTATTATGATGTTATAATAACATTCTATAAATTGGGTTTAGAACGAGACAATGTCGTTTTATTATCTTGATTTATATTTTTTTTTCTTTCGTATTTTTAGAACGAGACATCATATACCGGTACCAATGTTATCAATATGGGCCATTAAAATGCCTTGTTGTAACGTTTTAAAGATATCTTTTATTTAGCATGATTTATGTAGAATATTGAACAATTATTGTAGAGGGCACCTTCCATGCACATCTGTGTGTACGTACGGCCGTGAATATCATCTCCCGAAAGTGCGGAAACGCCGAAAAGGGTTTAGGAATTATAAAGACAGTGAACGGAATCTTTCAAGAATATATGTGGATAGGTTTCTGAATGAATGCGGATTTACCTATTGATTCCGCATCTTGTTCGCGGCCTATTCTTCATTTTGAATAGATCATATACTCAGTACGCTGAGTTATTGTTTTATTATCATTTTTATCTGTTGCCTAGCAAAACGACATCGCAATTTGAGATCGGGATATCCTTTATTTTCTGTAAAATTTTACTTGTTGCGCCCGTTTGAAGTCTTTGCTTGGAGTTTGGTTTATATAACATTTCTAAAATAGTGAGATGTGCGGCAAGTTTGACAAATCATAATTGCCAGTAGTTTATCATTTTTATAGAGTTTCTCTATTTTCTAGGATGAACACTTTAGGCCAACCAGTTAAAATTGGAAGTTTATCTAAATCGGCAAAATTATATATTATACTTGAATTTACTAAATCATGATATTTTTGTGTGTGTGGTGATATATTACATTGAGGTATTTACTTTTTAGAGGAATAAACAATAAAAGAAGGAAAATGCAAGAATGAATGTTTTAATGCAGTCATAAATTATTGAAGAACGTAAACTTTGATCACAACAGTGCTTCATGTGTATTCGTTACGATCGTCGTACATTTTTTCTCTGTTATCATATATAGGGGCCTACATTGTATCTCACTCAAGCCCGTTACTAGAATTTTATGAGAGGGGGGGGGGGGGGGGGGGGGGTGTCCAGACTGTCCTCCATACGTCATAATGCAGAGGGTTCGTTACTCCTACGGTTCATAATTCCGAAAATTTAATAGAGCCCTACATAACTTTTCGGAATTACTAACCCTGTTTCTTTTTACTACTTTATGACCTTTCCTTTTTGTTGAGAAGTTCCGGACATCTTACAGAAAGCGACGAGGGTTCTGTTATCATTATTCGAATATGCGAAGCCCCCTTTTTCAGGCGCGTGACTAGGGAGTGGTGGTGGGGGCGGCCTCCCCACGAAACGTCAACTAAAAAAAGAAATTTAAAAAAAGGGAGAACGCAAAAACGGGCGGAAGTGAAAGAAAAAAGCCTATATGAAAGGGCGCTACTAGCCGTTATCTTTCTCTCAAAATTTGTGACATACAGTGCAGTATTGCATCCAAATAATTGAAAAGCAGTTCGGGCGTCAAACCCCACTTTCCGCCTTAAAAAGGGTTCTTCGAGCAGTCATCTTTTGCGCTTCGCACGTACGGGAGGAGAGGGGGGCTCACCCCTGCACCCACCCCTTTTACATACAGTGCAGTCTTGCCCCGGAGTATTGCGTCCAAATAATTAAAAAGCAGTCAGGGCGTTGAACTATTAAACTTTCCACCTAAAAAAATGTTTACGAGCCATTATTATCTTTCTCTCAAATTTGGTAAACGTCAGAGCTTTCCCCGCTCCCATCCCAGTTAAATAAATGTACAGTGCAGTCTTGCGTCCAAATAATTGGAAAGCAGTCCGGGCGCCCAACTACTTTCCTCCTAAAAAAAGGTGCTACGAGTCGTTAAAAGCGTCAAAGCCCCTCCCGGTACCGACACCCCCCCCCCCTTTGAGGAGCACGCTTCGTGCGCTCAACCCCCCGCCATGAAATTAAATGCTGGCTAATCGACATTTGAATATCCAAAGAAACAAAGCTGTAATAATGTACATGACTTTGTATCTGATAGGCTTATTATTTGTATTTTTTAGATTTGTTTCGTGCTTGCACAAAACTTGCTATATAAACATTTCCAAATCAAACCCCCCACCCCCCTCTCGACAGTGGTTTTGAAAATCAAGATTTTGTATGCATGTTCATCCGTCTCGTAATGTACATTATCACATTCAGAGGTGACGAGAAACAAAATGCATAAATTACTTGTACTTGCGTTCTTTTCGCTCCGCAAAGCCACCGCCCTTTGATGGTGAAACCGACATTTTGCGCGCTATTGTAAACATGTCAATCATTCTGGTCGTGTGAACGGTATGTGACCTCTTTTCGTCAGCATGCCTTTTGCCTTCCACATCTACCGCGCACGAATATATATGTAATCTGCCTAACACATGATTATCGATTTTTCTCTCTCTCCTAAATCACGCACTTGTATGATAATCTCGGCTGAGTTCACGTTCTCTCTGCTAAAGAAAAACAGTCTCTGTTTCCGCTCTATTTACTGCATTTTTTTAAAAATCATAACTGCCTCTTGTAAAATTAACGCCCTGACAATTTTTTCTCTCCTAAATCACGTACATGTAGGGCCTATCATAATATCGAAAGCTAAATTTCATTTCTGTATACTCTTTCCTTTTTACTGGATTAAAAGCGATGGGAACAAAAAAGGCTAATGGGGATATTATTTTACCCTGCTCTAATTATTTAAAAAATGTGTATCTACGGCTTCTTAAAAGCTAAATTTCTTTTCTTTTCCCCATGTCTGCATGTTATGGAGGTATAGAATCCGCCCCTTTCAAAGAACAAGAATTAATGAAGCACCTCCTCAGGCCCCTGCACGATACGATTATTGATTTTTTTTTTTCTCTCTCTCCCTATGTTACGGGGGTGGCAGGGGGGGGGGGTCCCACCCGCCAACCCTCCCGCGCAAAAGCTCTGACGTTTAATAGCAAATTCGAGATAAAGATAACGGTACGCGGAAAGTACGGTTCGACGCCCGGACTGATTTTCAACTGACTTGTGTTTAGACGCAATGCTGCACTGCATGTAACAGGGTGACCATTTTAAGATAACTTTCATTTAGCATGAGAACGATAATGATTTGTTTTAAGTACATTAAGTTATAATAACATTCTATAAATTGGGTTTAGAACGAGACAATGTCGTTTTATTATCTTGATTTATATTTTTTTTTCTTTCGTATTTTTAGAACGAGACATTATATACCGGTACCCATGTTATCAATATGCGCCATAAAAATGCCTCGTTGTCACGTTTTAAAGATCTAAGAAGGACATAGGTAGGCTTCTTTTTTGGGAGGGGTGGGATGAAATACGGGTCCACGTCCCCTGTGGATCGGGAATGAATAACATTTTTTTTAATGATCAAAAGGGCCATAATTTATAATGGGTCCAGGCATGGAGAGTGCAATGGAATTATGGGGGGGGGGGGGGGGTTCTGGGGTTGAGGCAAACGTCCGAATTGGTGCATAAAATACAAATCAACAATGTCATCAATTAGGGGGAGGGTGTGCGGTCCTATCATACCACCCCGTCTCTCTCTCTCTCTCTCTCTCTCTCTCTATCTATCTCTCTCTCTTTCTTTTGCTTTTCTGTTCCTTTTCTGTTTTTCCCGACTAGAGAGCTCTAATTATATATTAACAAAATATATTTAATTTCGTATTTTTTTAATAAATAAAGTGATATGAAAAAATTTCTTTGAAAAACATACTTAATGATGTTATCCCATATGCCTATAACATAACTAGTTTAGTATATATGATCATTATGTAATCTTTACAAGTACTTGTAGTTTTATTAAACTTAACACATCGTTAATTTGTTGTTGTTGTTATGTATTTTATGTTTGCATGGAAGAAAAAGAATAAAATATTATATTTCATATGTTTAACCTTTTCAGTACAGAGTCTACATTCGATGGTTTGGCTCGGTAACTTTTCATACAAAACCCTAAAAAATATACCAGAAGCATGAATAGAAAGAGCAAGAATGTCTGCACACATCGTGTCCATTTTTGCTGCATGACCATATTGCATTTAATGCCAGAATTTTAAAAAGGAGAATAAGCTTAATAATCCTTAAAATGGCAACACATGAGAGGTTCAAAGTCGTTGTGTTTTATATTCTGGCTATATTTCAGACTATTTAACAAGTAAAATTGTGTTTTATATTGTGGCTATATTTCAGACTATTTAACAAGTAAAATCGACTGAATATTTCACGTTGTAGTCGATCCACAAGTGTTTAAAGAAGAAAATTTCTACTTTGATTTAAAAGGTAGAAAGTTGGTGTCAAGATTCAAAAAGGAAAAATTATTTATATAGATATGACAATTTAAAAAAAATACTATAATGATGTTATAATTATATAAATTGGGTTTAGAACGAGACAATGTCGCTGTATTATCTTGATTTATATATATTTCTTTTGTATTTTTAGAACGAGACATCATATACCTTATCTTGATTTATATATATTTCTTTTGTATTTTTAGAAGGAGACATCATATACCGGTACCCATGTTATCAATATGGGCCATAACAATGTCGTTGTATTATCTTGATTTATATATATTTTTTTTGTATTTTTAGGAGACATCATATACCGGTACCCATGTTATCAATATGGGCCATAAAAATGCCTTGTTGTAACGTTTTAAAGATATGTTTTATTTAGCATGATTTATGTAGAATATTGAACAATTATTGTAGAGGGCACCTTCCATGCACATCTGTGTGTACGGCCGTGAATATCATGAGATAATGAAGACGATTTAATAGTATGACCGTGACTATGAAGGTCTATACTATAAAACATATATGGCCATGACGTTTTTTCTTTTTATTTTTGAGTTTTGCCACCACCTTACATTCGCGAGAACTACTACGGAACGGAAAGGGACAATTCGGAGGTGAATTTTCCAATTTTCAAGATATTCATTTATTACTTTTGTTTAGAATAACATATAAACAATTGTTAAAATTATAATTCATATAAATGACCTAAAAATAGAGTATAATTTATAATCTTATTCTATTTCAAAAGGGTCAAAGTTTAGAAAGTTCACAACGTAGGTAACACCCCAAACATTACTTATTAACAAACAGACGGGACTACGTTGAGACAACGTAGGTCCGTAGGCTCAACCTACGTTGATACAGCGTTTTGGTAGGGTATTCTATAGTTAAGCCTATATTTTTTCGCCAGTATCGATATCATTGAGTTGTCGTTTAGCATGTCTTCGTGAAACAGTTTGTCAGGTTCATGACATTTCTGTAGACAGACCAGTACAGTACAGTAGATCGCCGACAACCATGACAACAGTTATGACTGTCATGCCTCATGGAGTTGATTTGATGAAACGACCCCCCCAGATTGATAAGCCAAGGAGCTCGTAGCACTCGTAGTCCTGTCTACAACTAGATAATAGATCGGACAGGTTGGAGCTCCATATCTTGACCTTTGACTCGAGTTGAGTTTGCACTTAAATTGTATATAACATGGGTCACAACACTCATAGGTACACGCCATTGCCGACTGTGTAGTAACGCAGCCAACACACATCCCATACCTAAACTGCATCACTGTGCATTTTTGGCTATATTTAATTGAATATCATATATTGCAGTTTACTTACATCCAAAGAATTATATTGAATAATAGATGATTAAAACTTACCAGGTTGTTTTGTGACCTTTGAAGAGGGTTTCCTGAAATTTTGGGTCCTTTTTGTCGATAACTGCTATCGAGACTGTCCCGTCAGCATCCAGTTTGTATTTTTCACGATTATGATGAAGGGAGCCCTCAGCGCTCGTAGTAGTACCGGCGCGATGGGTTCGTCGATCTCCTACGAAGACCTGAAAGGGCCAAACTGACGACGTAAAAAAATTAAAAATATTACGTACGTACGTACGTAATATTTTTTATTTTTTTACGTCGTCAGTTTGGCCCTTCCAGGTCTTCGTAGAATAGCTTGTGTGCGTAACATTCTGCGTACGTATCTACGGTGCGTAACCATGTAGAGCGGCCTCACTAGTGCGCAACATTATTGAGAGCAGTCGTCATCCGTATGGAGGTGTGGGTAACAAGTACCAAAAAGAGGGCTGTAAATGTAAGTTTTTATAACTTTCTACATTTTGTATCTTAACGAACTGATAACTTAAAATCTAAAGAATGATACTTAAGTATCAGTTTGCCCACAAAAACATCAATTTCAAACAAAATTACATCTGTATCCCCAATACCCAGTATACACACATGTATGGCAAGGGGTCCTAAAGCTACGCGGGTCCTAAAGCTACGCACCATACAAATCACATACACACGCAATGCAACGCGTTCAAATCAGGCTAAAACACACACGCGATACACACAGTCAATTTCAATATCAAGATTTGCATTCATTTATTGCATGTGCGTAGCTTTAGGACCCCTTCATTTTTACGAACAAAATTTGACATCGGCATTGATATCGACCTGAAAACGTGCATTATTGACATTCACCCATCGTAATTTTCTCCACAAATCAACTTTAGAATATCCAGAATCAGGATATGGAATGAAATTGGTGACAAGCCAGTGATTTATGTGACCTTTTAGCTGCTGAAAACAAAGTGCGTAGCTTTAGGTCCCCCCATCATATATGATTCTAATGGTCAATATGACCATTGCTTGCTGATGTGGGTCACAACTATCTCTCTCGATAGCATTTTTTTTACACTCCAGGAAGTCTTCCAGGCTACACACGGACACGCACACGCACACACACCAAGGACTGAAGGAGTTATCCTTGGTCACACAACACTCATGACACTGCCTGACTGCACAAACATGACAAACGGCAGGCCGACCACTGCCGACCTACCAGACCCCGATGCCGCTAGTGCACCGCCCAGGCGGCATCGGGCACGGTGTCTGACAGATCGGACCAGTCACACGGGAGCTGGAACATGACCAACACTAATTGTATCATACGATTGTTTACCATTCAATCGCTGGAAGCTTCTTCTTTTTCTTCCACATTTTCCGTCGATTAGCGGAGTAGTTATATTTCCGTCGTTGTCTTGCAGCTTTTGTTTTCGCCATTATTTATGTAGCAATTTTAAAGGTGTTTTCGGGAACACGTGAATTCCTTCTTCTTCTTCTTCTTTCGTTGTATGGTATCGGCAATCAGTCAAATTTGACTATTGTTGCCAATGACGTTATACATGTAATTCAAATTCAGTATTTCTGACTCCTTCTCTCTTTTAATTTACATTTAGAATCAAGTAAACATTTAATACTGTATTTAATCTGTATTTAAAGCTTAATAAGAAAATAACAAAACACCACATGCTTCAGCTCAGTTCCAACGAGCGCTTGCCTAGCCCTTTCATAGATGCAATCTTACCGATACGGAGCGGTACTTTGCGCCGTTTTTTCGGACATGCCTAGGTATTAAACTGATGCATAGACATAGGGGCGCTGTTGTACCTGTGCTTACTGATGGGTTGAACATGTATTTTTGATAATTATCAATTAATGAGATGAAAACACTTGTGGGCTAAGTTAGTAGAAAATGGAGCTTCTAAATGCACATAATTGTGTGCGTGCATCATTTATACATTAAGACATAACTTTTATAATATACACAAAGGAAGAAAATACATTTAGCATTGAAACTCAGACCTACATAAAATACAAAATACTAGTATCCCTCACTACGAACACGACAACAAAAGAGAGCGGACAAAATACACAGCCCCCCACCGCACCCCACAACCGCTCCGGCAGACAAAAGAACACCCCTCACCGTCATTATGCAAAATAAGCAGAACAGGTGACCAACAATGGTGTATTTAAACAAGCAAATAGTATTCGAAAAAAATCCCGAAAATAAAATGCAATACCATTTTTATATTCACTGCCCAAAACGGGCTTAGTCCGAATTGGATGGAGAAATAGGGGGATAATAAAGGAATAAAATGGAGAAAATACGAAAGAATAGTAAAGAACAATAGATCGAAAGGCAGAACAAAACAAAAAAAAAAAACCAAAAAAAGAATTAAAAAAAAAAAGAATTAAGAAAAAACAGGAAAAAGAATTAACGAAGAAAGAAAGAAAAGAAGAAATGCAGAAACATACTGAAAGAAGAGAGTTAAAATAAACAGAAAAGAGGTTGAAAAGGGAAAATTACATATGTAGCATATAAAATGGAAATTAGTGAAATATCAAGATAAAGGAAAATATCGAAGAACAATATGTGAAAACAACTGTGTGTGCTTTTTCTCTCCACTCCCTCTTTCTCTTTCTAACTCCTCTTCTGTCTCATTTCATTTAATCTGGCTCACAGTTTACAGTCCTCTCCCAAACCCCTCGATCTCTTAATTGTGTTTTCCTTCTTTTTTAATGGTTGTTATTTGTTTGTACCTGTCTTCCCTATTCTTTAAGTCCAACTATCTACATCCTTCTTTGATTTCTCTTTATCGCTCCTTTAATATTTCTAGTCCACACTTTTTGATTTATCTTTCTACCTCAAGAGGCGGCGGAACGTCGACCCCCACCCCCTTTCATTGTCCGATCCCGACGTTCCGCCGCCTCTCTCTACCTCCGATACTGCTCTCTCCTTCTCCCTCTTGTAAACTCTCTCTATCCTCAACCCCTTCGTTACCTTCATATCCCTGTACAAAGCCGTCTTAATGTCTTCCTTCCCTCTTTTAGTATGTCTGCATGTTTCTCGGCTCCTTTTTCCTTATACTCTCCCTCAGTCATGTCATCAGGATATCTCCCCTCTCTTTCTTCTTCTCTTCTAAATGTGCTCCTGTTTCTCTCCATCTATTTTCCAATCCTCTCATTCTGTCCTCCCTCTGATATCTTTCTCTTCCACTCTCTCTCTCTCTCTCCTCTTGTCTCATTTGTGATTGCATTCCTTTTCTCCATATTACTACTTTTTTCTCTCTCTCGTTTAAAAATAATTTTAAAATCATACCCTTTTCCATTAACATGTGATCATATTCCCTCAATCTCAGTTTCTTGTTCTCCTCTCACACTCACTCCTCTCCTTGCTTTCCCCTCATGCACAATCATTTTGTTTCATCTGTGTTTTTCTTTCCCTTAACCTTTTTTCTCACACATAGCTTTTCCAGATCAAAGTAGTCCATTGAGAAGGAAGATCCAAATCAGAGCGAGGTAAAATTGAGAAAGAGAAATAGAGAAAGAGAGAGAAAGAGAGAGAGAGAGAGAGAGAGAGAGAGAGAGGGGTGGGGAGGGAGGGAGGGAGGGAGGGAGAGCTACAACATAAAGGGAAGCATTACAAATTAAGCAGCTAAAATGTTTTTAAAAATAGGGTGTGATGTGCTGTAGATGGCAAGGCCAAGCAAATCAGACAGATGTAAAAAAAAATTGCTTGACACACACCTCTCCCGAGTATAAATAGCCATGACAAACGAAGAAATTTTTAACATAGGAGATATATATAATGAAGGCAATCAAAAGACTGCTACCTAAAAATGAATGAGTGAGTTAAGCTCAAAATAATAGAAGATCAAAGCAACCAACAAAAAAAAAAGAAGAAAATTATTGAAGAAAGTGATCACAAAAGCATAGGAATGGTTGATGAGAACAATGTTGAAAAAATTATATCCTTTAAATTATATAGTTAATAGTGTCAAGCAATAAAGAGAGCAAAAAGAAGGGACTAGGGAATAGCGATAGGCAAGTGACAATTTCAAATAATGTGAATAAAACAAAATCTTTTAGTGGAAGGCCATACAGAGGAGCTGAGAAGATCAGCAGCTCTGACAGAAAAGCTTAGGAAGGAAGAAAGTGCAAAAGGGTTAAATAAGGTCTTCTAACGATAAAGTAAGGATATAAACATAATTGTTTACTTCTACCGTGTTTAATTTCTCACCTTAGAAAATTCTACACTTGCAAAGTCATTTCAAACTCATCTCACTTTTACATTTATTATGCACAAATATATACATAAACCATATTTTTTATATAAAGACCTTGGTTACGAATAAAACCAAAATGTAGACATGAGGATATAGTGTTATATGAAATTATTTGAAAAATAGTACAATCTACGTGCATATTCTTTATGGGACGGCATAATGGATGTGTAAGGACAATATGATACAAAGGTATGACAAACGAGTAGATCAACACATACCAGTATTTTTCACAGGACGGCATAATATTCTTTTTGTAAGGACAGCATAGTCCAACATTAAGATATAACAGTAAATAATTAACAGTCTTATGTACATGTCTTTTGACAGGATGGCAGAAACCTTTGATGTTGACAGAATATATTAAATTATTAAAATAAATAAAATACTCCCTGCAATCAAGAAGAAAATATCTTTTTGAATGATAAGAAGTTTGGCGTAAGTAGATATATTCAACACCCTTATAATTTGCTCTTGCTTTATAGATGATTTATATTCAATTTACCAAGCAGATTTCTGTACGCATGACACAAGTCATATATGGACTTCTGACCCAAGATCTTTGTCATAATAATTTCTTGCCATTAAACAGAAGATGAAAAAGAAATGGACTGCTTAAAAAGTAATATGTCCCGGTAAATATGGGTAGCATTTCACATTGAAGAAGAGAAGTCACTGACTTCATAGCTGTCAATCTGTAAGTTTTCTTCTTCAAAATATGTAATCACGTGCCCTGACTTACATTTCAATAGACATTCAAAAGTTCAATACTGAGCTTGTAGTGTATGTAGCTAAGCCTTCTATATTCTTTTTAAGAATCAAAACTGGAGAGCTGAGTAATAGGTAGGGTTGATGGTATTTCTTTACATCCGTAATGTCTGCTGCAACAGTATTCCTATTCTTACAATACAAGTTTAAAGTTCTTAGTTCGAAGAGATACACCAATTGATCACACCCCTTGAAATAAAAACAGTAGTCTATCATTGGCATATCAAGGTGCATTGGAATGTTAGCTGTCAAGCCATAGATTGATATGAATATGAAAACAGGAGGGTGGAGTGGTCCTATAAGATCAGAGTACTTACTATAACTGTCATGTCATTCTTAAAATACCAACTTTAAAGAGTTCTTTAACAATTCATCCCTTATCAATGGCAAATAAATCAAAGTCAAGGTGCTTTTAGAAAGTGTGTTGTCTTGAGGAAATGAAAAGCAATCTAGCATTATGTACAATGCAGGAGATAGGGGGGGGGGGGGGGAGGGGTTATCATAGGATAAGTCTCTATGTCTGATCAACATCCAGTGTCAGGTCCATCTTGGTCATGACTGTGGTCTTAGTCTGACCTCCCCGAAGTCCGGCCAGAAAGGTCTGTGGCTTAGGCACGTTGGAATAACCATCTTTCAAGGTTTGGACGGTTTGGTCCCTGGATAAGAAAACGGATAAAATTTGAAAATTATTCAGAATTTCTTTTATTCCAAATTCTATTCATATTTACAATGCACAAACAACAAGAAGTTCTCGGTTGTGAGCAAAACGTAATTATTTGAACCTTATTTTACCCATCTGGGAAAAATTTTTTCCAGGAAAGTGGGCTAAAAGGTTTCACATTTTCACGATTATAACGTCTGTTTTTTTTAAAGGTTAAAATTCTACTTTAATATGTCATGTACTCTGTCATGTATTCTTGTTTTAGTGGAAACTGCATAATGCAGCATGAGGGTTTCCTAATGAGTAAAGCATATCTTTGATTTTACTTTGAATACTTAGTATTATTTGAACCTTATTTTACCCATCTGGGAAAATAATTTTTCCAGGAAAATGGGCTAAAACGTTTCACCTTTTCACGATTATAACGTCTGTTTTTTTTAAAGGTTAAAATTCTACTTTTATATGTCATGTACTCTGTCATGTATGCTATATGCAATTGTTTTAGTGGAAATTGCATAATGCAGCATGAGGGTTGCCTAATGAGTAAAGGATATCTTTGATTTTACTTTGAATACTTAGTACTGATTTGAAAATCTAAATTGTATTACTTGAATGCAGATTGCTTTATCTAATATCTAGTCCGTGGTGGACGGGAGGTGGACTTGTTCTTGCAGCTACCGATCTTTCTTTCTCTCTTGCTAAGACAAGATGAAAAGATTTTAAAAGAGCCTCATTTCATGTGCAGTACAAATAAACAAAAATGTGAATCCTTTATACCATATTTGTGGGACTTACTTTGGTAAGTAGACCTGTGACACATTGTCTCGTCTCAGGTTACTCAGGTTGGTCTGGGCCGAGTGTGTCACTTTTGTCCTTAAGTTTGCCTGCAAGGAATAAGACAAGTTTTCAAAATGCTACCTTTTTCCTTCTTAATCCTTCAAAGAATACCTTCATTCAATCCTGGTACAAGAAATATCTTTGAATAACAAACTTTCACAAGATACATGTATGTCTTTTGTGTTATTTGTTGTGGATACATAATTCCCTCACCTACTTGAAAAAAGAAAGCACCCTTGTATAAAGCAAAATCATATTAAAGCTGTGCAAACAAATGTCAAACCTCTTACCCATCTTCTGCTCTTTTACCCCCCCCCCACCATTATTTTTAATCAAACCCTGGTAGAAACTGTGGAACTACTGCAGAATATTCCACCACACAATAGTAACCCAAACTCCTACCACAAGACCTAACTATGATCCAAACCCTAATGCTAATCACAACCCTAATCCCAACCCTGATCATAAACCCACCCTAACCTGATCCTAACCCTAACCCTGATCCTAACCCTAACTCGAATGTTACCCTATAATATTGTGTGGGATAATCTGCAGTTAAAGAGAAGGTTAAGTTCTGCATGTGAAAGGGGAAAAATAATTTGTGAGCTTTCCCCATTCCTTTTATGTCAGTTTGGAAAAACATCATAGTAGAAATGTCTCCTGAAAAGGATTGCTCTTCAATTGCCCTAATATTCGCAATATGACCAGAAATAGCTGAAATGTTTGGGCCAAACATTCATGCCACATGTGTGTCAAGTCCCATATACCCATTTATGTGTGCAGTGCATGCGCTTTCAGCGATATTGCGTCAATTTCTTATCATACTGATGATTCCCAAACCTTTCCAAACTGCTTTGGGACAATTTCTTTCACAATGTGATCTCATGACCAGAACTCAACTTTATCTTTAAGCCAAAAACTGTTATTACTACCCACCAGTTTGATTGCCTTGCGCCTCAGCTCCCATTCATTCCACTCATAGGACTTGACAATGTTGGACTCAATGGGATGGACCTCTGTCTGAACTCCCATGTCACACTTGGTGATTGGTTTCTCTATCATCTGACCCTGGTCCTTGCCCTAGAGGAGGAAAAAATTATGTTATAGTATAGTAAAGTATCATATATCATAGTATAGTATAGTATAGCACAGTATGGTATAGTATAGTACAGTATGGTATAGTATAGTACAGTATAGTATAGCACAGTATAGTATAGTATAGTACAGCACAGTATAGTATATTATAGTATAGTATAGTATATTATAGTATAATATAGTATAGTATATTATAGTATAATATAGTATAGTATAGTATAGGAGACTGACAATGACCAGATAAAGTCTCATGACGCAAGTCACATATAGGCTTACGTCTGGATTTTATCAGTACAAAATCTCATTACCCCTTCCATATACTGCGCAGCAGTAAGGATTGATGAGAGAGTAGTAATTGATCTTTCAGCTCAGTACAAGTTCTGGAATAAGAAGTGCTTTTCAAGAAAAAACTGGATAAAAGTAATTCTGAATATTTGCAATGGTTTTCTGGACCAACAAAATATAAACTCTTACCAAAAACATGTCAGAAATCACATTTACTGACAGGCACAAACAACATTAAGAACATATTAGATCACTTTACGCACATGGGTTGGGACTATTCTATTACCTTGCTTTCCTCATCTTTTTTTGGTCAAAAGCTATATTATACACATTCCACCAAAATCGTGTGGCATATATATTTATATTCTTGAAGATACAGTGTAAGTTTTGTTTAATTCTGTAAAAATTATTTTTTCATCATTACCAGAACAGAAGATTATCTTTAAAGAGAAGGTTGATTTCTGGGAAGGTGAAAATTAATTTGTGAGCTTTCTCATTCCTTTTATGTCAGTTTGGAAGAAAATCATAGTAAAAATGTCGATTTTTTCTTCAAATGCCATCATAATCGAAATATAACGAGAGATAGCCGAAGTGTACGGGCCGAACATTCATGGCACATGTGTGTGCAGTCCCATATACCCATTTATGTGTGCAGTGTATATGCTTTTCAGTGAGATTGTGTCAAATTCTTATCATTTTGATGATTCCAAAACGTTACGCTATACACTAATTCTTATGTAGACATGATCAACCTTTCCCAATGGCTTTGAGACAGTTTCTTTCACAAAGTAATCACATGACTAGAACTCAACTTTATCTTTAAACTGAATGACATGTAAGTATACCTGAGTGTAAGGAGTGATGGTTGCAAACTGAGCATGGAGCTCAAGGAGCTGTATCAGCTGAGGAGATTTCTTTGCACACTCAGCCACATAAGCAATGTATCTCTGTGGATCACTAGCAAACTCATAAGCTGCCTGCTTGGACGAGAAGACATAATAACGATCCTGGTATCTCAGCACTCCTATGTCTGGGTTACCAGGTAGTAGAAGACGATCAAACATCACCAAAGCCCAGCCACAGTAACCCTGCAAAGAAAAAAATTGGCAAATTTGGGAAAGTATGTTTAGAAGCTACAAGTCACTTAAACAGTCGCGGCCCTACACTGCAATTAGCCACCCGAAAGCTTTCACTCCGTCCTGCCTAATTTGCATAAAATAAACAATTTGTTTACGTAAAACCGATTCAAAGATTCTCAGCTAAAATGTGAAATCTCGCCCTAGAAACGACCAAATGAAATGAAATGAACTAAACGTCAAATTCCAAAATAAGAGTTGTTCTAACTTGTAATTATATCACTCATAGTCAAATCATTTTTTAGTTTGTGAAAACTTAGAGAAATGAGGATCCAATTCTTTTCTTTTTTTAGTCTGAAAATGTCGCAGTATTTTTCATATTTGCTGCATTGCGCAAGATCCAAACTTTCAGATATGAAAAATCAAAGTATATTGAGGTTGGGATCCTCCAAATATCTTTTCATAATTATCTGTCGAACGGTTGTGTCGGGAAAAAAAATTGAAGGCAATGTCATTCATGAACCTTTGACCGTTCTTTGCGGAAGTTGAAATGTAGTCCCACGTATAGCGGTGCATGCAGGATGGTTTCCACTCTAGTGTACTATGTACATGTACGTGCAGGATATTTTACACTCGACTCAGTGTGTTGGACTGTAGCAATAAAACATGCTGAAGTAAAGTCCGATACTGGGCAAAAGAACGACATAGAGCTAATATAATTATTAAGAAATCAATCAGGGTAATAATAAAATAAGTTGGATTGCTGCAACTGTACAACTCACCGGATTGGACTGTAGCATTCCCCCCCCCCCCAGTTATATAAAAATCTATCACGGAACCTACCTGCTACGTACAGACTGTACTGCTAGCTAGCTAGCTAGGCCGGGAAGCGACAGCGTCTATGGGCAGTGTACAGGCTAGGCGTAAACAGGGGCGTTTCACCAAGTGTCTTGCCAGTGACTTTTACAGACAAATTTGCTCTCGGCCAATCAAATGCAAGGATTTCAGTAGCTTATAACAGTTATCGCAACTTGACAAGTTTTATGAAACAGGGCCCAGGAAACAGCTGATCGACGTGAGCGCGAGCTGAGGCAAATGGATGATGTCGGGTGAGCGCATGCGCAAAGAGGCAAAATCGTTTGATGATAGCTGTACGTTTCCATTTTTTTTCATGATTTTT
Source organism: Heliocidaris erythrogramma (assembly GCA_025617745.1). Classification (NCBI taxonomy): domain Eukaryota; kingdom Metazoa; phylum Echinodermata; class Echinoidea; order Camarodonta; family Echinometridae; genus Heliocidaris; species Heliocidaris erythrogramma. The sequence goes on along the minus strand of CM046868.1, from coordinate 19,301,733 downwards.
TATGGCAGTTTTACACAAAACTACAACTGCGCAGGGAGTTAGACTGGAGTTTAAAGTCTAGCATTACGTCAATGTTTGCATATTCATTTCGGCCCAGACTTGTGACATGAAAAAAACAAAACCTCTTTTGACCGTACTCTGAAACAGAAATATACTCGTATCTCAAAAAATACTCAACCGTTTTCAGTGAAAATTGATATGCAGCATAATATCATCATTTCCTATATACTCTTGAATTTTCATGATTTTTATGGCCCAAACAAGGGCGATACAAGAAGGTGAATTTTTCGAGCATTTTTGCTCCTCTCTCAGCACAGGGCCTCGGTAGCCGTTAGGAATTCAAAAGCTATTACGACTTTACGAGGAGTTAATTGCGGCGTAGGGCTGCGCCTGTAAAGAAATTAAAATTCCATGAAATTCCATTTGCATGATTGTTGATGAAGTAGTATATTCTTTCATAGAGGGGGTGTACAAAATCCAGCATCCAATATTAACTAGAGCACAGGTTTGATAAAATATTTTCTTTGGAAAAATTGAAATTTATTACAATTTCAGTAAAAGGTACATGTACCTCACATAGTTGCCCATTTGCATTTGACCGATTACAAATTTGAAAATAAATTTTTTTTTACTGAATTTTCCTCAAAATTTCACTGATCTGTTTCTCTCATTTTCCATTTAATAAAACCAACTAATATTCAGGATAGGCTACCCATTAAAATAAACTCTTGTAAAAAAAAAAGAGGAAGAGATTACCTTGTACTGGAGAGGGAGCCTTTCAAAGTTCTTGGTCGTCTCTGGAAACAACCAGTCGACATACTTGAAGTCTGACGGACTGACTCGGTTGTCTTTACCCAATGTCTGAGCATAGGAGAAGGAAAATACAGTAATTATGAGATAAAAATTAGTCCTACAGACAGACAGTACAGTGTATGACCTTTTTTTTCTAACGCCACAGATATCATTAAATTACAATGTCTGTTTCTTCTTCTACTTCGAGGGTAAAACCATATCAACTCCATACAACGATGGCCCCTACAAGTACTCACTGATCTGTGTGTTAAAGCAGATCACCTCTTCATATGTGAATGGGCCTTCAGCTACCAATGGTACCAATTTGATACTTGCACTGAGGCATATTGGTGTATCTTACTTTAAGACTTGCGTTCACACTATCTTACCTCTTTGATTCTGTCTTCATCAGTTCTGACCTTGGTGCCTTCAAGGAAAGGAGCCAGCATATCAGGGGTGAAGATCTCGCGATGGTTCTGCAAAAATTGCCCAAATACATCATACTCCATAAATAACATATGCTGTAAACCACATATATGTTAACGGCTAAATTATCCTTGCTGGAGCAGTTTGGGCCAACTGATGTGTCATACATGTCTTCTTTTTCCCTTTTATACAGAACTTTTTGTTTATTAGTTTTGTTGTTCTTCTCTGAGCTAGCCAAGCTTTTATTCATGACATATATGGAGCTACATTGTACATTTCCCGCCTAGAAAAGAAATTCACACAATGCAGCATATGGGGGGGGGGGGGCAGTCTATATCCTTTTTTTTTCTTATAAGAGCATTTGTCTCTACAGATCACGTTGTAAGCCAATGGCAGGAGTTAACTCAGGACATTTGCGTAGACCATACTTGCATCCATGCAGTACCGTGTTTTTCAAATCAGACAATTTGTCTCTATATTCACATTACGGGACAGCATAGGCCACAATGTTAATAAGATTGCATGTGTAGATCATATATTATACTGGGCATCCAGTACCATCGTTTTTTTTTGTAATTTAATGTCCGTCTCTATCACCTCTAGGCATGTAGGTCAAGATGCTACTCAGGATGTTACCGTACTCAGGATGTTACTCATGGTCAGAACATATGGGGCATGGAGTACCATGTTTTTTCTAAGACATTTTGTCCCTTTTTAAATAGGCAAGCCAGGGCACTATATGTTACTTGTATGATACTAAGGATGTAATATGTAGAACAGACTAGCCACGCAGTAACATGTTTTTCAAATCAGAATTTTCGTCTCTTCACAATATTGTAGACAAGCATGGAAGAATGTAACTTGGCCTGTGTAAACAAACTGGCCATGAGTTCACCAAGTTTTCCTAAACAGACCTTCTTTCTCTTGTAGTAGGTACGCTAATTTTTAAGATGTCATTCACTCACTCACTCATGAAGGATGTACAGGAAATCCTTGGGATTTCATACATGTATAATCTGTTTTTCTACATGCAAAGCTTTTGTTTACCTTATTATAGGGTTCCAAGCTGGCTAGAATGTTACTCAGTACACTCAGGAGTACCATCTCGTCCTGGAAACCACTCCAGATATGGGCCAGGTTGATAAACTGGGGCTAAATTTGAATAAAAAAATAAATTGAAATTTTGAATTTACAGTGAAACCTGTCTATAAAGACCACTCAAAGGAGACAAGAAAAGCGGACCTTATGAGCAGGTGGTCTTTATGTACAGGTTCCTTTAATACATGTTTCAATTAGAAACACTTTGCAAGGGAAACAAAGATTATGGTCTTTATAGACAGGTGGTCGCTAAAGCAGGTTTGACTGTACATGTACTCACATGATAATTAGTTGCAGGGTTTTGGGAGTTAAGTTTAAACCATTATAACCATATGGCTTTAAATTGAGTATGTATTCTCTGTGTACAAATCAATATACAAATAACTGCTTAAGCAATCACTTGAATACAGAGACCACTTTTCTATAAAGACCACATTTTTCATTTCCTTTGAATAGAATTTGAGACTAGAACTTTGTACTACAAGAAAGTGTGATAGTTAAGAGCTGTACTTACATAGACCTGAGCTGTTGGTACTGCTGTCTTGGACTGGACCGTAGCCTGGAGCTGTTCCAGTCTTGCCCCTAACTGGGCCTCTAACATTTCAACCTGCTGGGCACAGCTGATCACATCATTCTGCAAATTGGCAACAAGTATTAAAATTGACATATTCCTCAGTGTCTTTATACGTATTTCATAAAAAGTACATGATGTACAATATGTGAATTATTCCTCATCATTTATCACCCTCTGCAATCATACTTATTTTTGTTTTTCACTCAAAATTCTTTCTTCTCTGGAAGTTTTGGAGTGGTGTAAGCATAAGTTTCACTAACAACCTGAAGAAAGATATTAATATATGCTTGCCATTCTCAACCCAGGTGATACCTTCGGCAGGACTACTACCTACCTGACCACTTAGCTGTATCTGGGGTAATAGTTTTGGAGTGCCAGAAGCACAAGACATGAATGCTTATGCAAGAAGCCACTAACATTATCATTATCGTCATAACAGTAAAAATCATTATCATTAAGCCGGAGTTAAATCGATTTGTAAACCGGCTCTCGATCGTGGCTATTGAGCGCCGTGCTGTTTTGACGAGATTGGCGCATCAATGAAATTTATGAAAATGATATAATACAAAGAAAAGAAGTACCGGTACACAAATCCTTTGTTCTTAGTCTTACTGTCTTACACAATTATTATCATGTATTCAAGAAAATTCTAACATGGTCTTTTAATCTCTTTTGTGAGTTTTGCAGGTAATACATCAATCAAGCAAGGAAATTGAGTGCTCGTCTTCTGCCAGCTGGGAGGCGACGGGACGTGACTGGCATTTGACGATCCCGCCACTGGCCGTAGTCTTGCGTCGAGTCAAGTGCAGAGAGTTGAGATGCAGCACATGCGATATGCATTGCAGTGCTGTACATGTATTTTACATGCATACGATCACAGCTGTAGCTCATCGCCTCTTAATTAAAGGGGAAGTCCGGTCCAAAAATTACTTGGTTTTGATAGAATCAGAAAAATCTGACCAACAGATCAAAAAAGGTTTGAGGAAAATCGGACAACTAATAAGAAAGATATGAATTTTTTAGTGGCATGAAAAACTGGAGAAACAATGAAAATCACTACACAAATTGGCAACTCAGTCATGAATCTGTCATGTCATGGGTACACAACTCACCAACTATTTTGTTCATATTCATAATACAAATTTAAATTTTTGTCCAAGAATGTGATTTCCTCATGACTTGAACCAACTTATATTTATAGTAATATGTTTTTGCATGTATACATTAATACAGAATAAATAATTTTCTGTAAAAATCATGAAAATATGAATATTTATACAATATACATAAAAGATGAGTTTTTATGGAAATGTAATATTTTGAAAACAAATATCAATATTTTGAAGTTCATGAAATATTTTGTAAATGTTTATACATACAAAAACATATTACTATTGATGTATTTGGTTCAATTTATGTGAATATTGAGTTGTCTACCAGTGACATCACAAACCCATCACAAAATATTCATAACTTTCTTATTAGTTGTCCAATTTTCCTCAAACTTTTTTGATCTGTAGGTCTGATTTTTCTGCTCCTAACAAAACCAAGTTATATTTAGACTGGACTTCCCTTAACTTTGAATCATGTGATCGCTAAAGTACTACTGTATATACGTATGTGTGATACGAGAGCGCGAATTGATGAGATTAGACAATCAGAAGAGACATAATATTAATGTGGTTGTGAGTGAGCAATAAGTCATGACGTTGTCAAGATAAATAATGGGATGTTTAAGTATCGTGTAAGTTGTTATTCCTAGATGCATAATATTGTGAAAAGATGATTTAGTGAAATGGGCATTGGGCAAAGTGAAAGCCGCGGCAATGATGGCGAACAGCGGATCACAGACCGGTGCATAGGCCGCGAGAGCGCCATACATAACACGAGCGATGTTGCTTGGGACATACACCATCGCGCCAGAGCACAAAATTGTCCTCAATTTTACCGTCCATCAATTGATCGGTGCATCAGTGTTCGACCGGAGCAAAGCCGTCGATCCCCGGTTTACAAGATAATCAATATGACTCGGGCTTAATTATCATCATCATCATCATCCACCTCCTCCTCCTCCTCATAGCATTGTTTCATAAATGAAATTCATTGGACAGGTTGAAGGTTCACACTCACCAAGATGATCCTCAAGAAGGCTTCATGTTGCCTGACATTGATAAGAGCATCCCTCAATGCCTGGATCGATGGACCATCTGTCACTTCTCCATTCATCATGCGCTCAATCAGGGCTGTAAAGAACAGAAATTAATCCACCATTATGTACAGCAAAATAGGAACTGTTCAGGGATATTTTTCTTGAAATGCAGTTAGTCAAAACCATACATACAATTAAATAAGGTTTGTTATCAAGAATTATTGACCCAACTTCTTGTTGTTATTGCTGATTAATCCCTTTTGGCAGGGCTTAAACTACATGTAATTGGCTTCTGTCAAACTTTAATTTTCAATTCATACAGAATTTACTATCATATAGCAAAATACATATTTTTAATGTGTTCCACATGTACATCATGCAAAACACCATATACATGACTGTCATCACAGAAATTATAACAGGTTCATACAGTATGAGAGAAATGTAAGCAAAAGTGAATAATTATGAGAAAAATGTTATATTTGACCATTTTAATGAATCCTGATAAAGTGGTAAAATGGTTTATGAGACATTAACGATGGAAATAGCACCACATTCTCACCTGTATACTTGAATGCAGTACCACAGCCTCTCTGGATGGCTGTATCTACATTCTGAGTGGTTGCTGGAACAGCCTCATTCAAAATAGCCGGCACTGAAAGAAAGAAACGAGGAACGATGTCAGAACACTTGACAAAACACGTTATCCCTAGCAATTGAATTTGACAAATAGCACTGATTCACAGTATCTATTAAGCTGCAGTTAGGATATAGCCAAGGTCTGATCTGATATTTGTACATTTACTTATATTTTAGCTAAGAATACCACTTATGCTTATTGTTTGTACATACATATGCACATTTTATGGTCTGAGCAGTTCACTGGACAAGTGCTTTAAAAGTAACAATTATTATTAGTAGTAACAGTCGTAGTATTCTCATCATTAACCTAAATACAAATCAAGTATAAAAAATTACATATTTGTTGCCATCATATTTCATAGTTCCCCCTCCCCCTACCAAGGGAAGAAACAACATAACAACATAAATTCTTGGTATCTGATGCGTCCTCTCTTTCTTCACATAATAGACAAGAGTACTTTAACAAGTTAAATACTAAACCAGAGATGTCTGAGGCTGAAATCAAAGAAAAATGTGTGTGTTAATTAAGTGGTATCTGACAGATTAAAAAAAAACATTGCAAGTAACTCACAATCATCGATGCCCTCTCCTCCCTTGCCACACTCCTTGTTGAAGAGACGAATACCAGTTACAATGTGAGTCAGTTCAATCAGTTGACGCTCTTTATCTCGTTTCACAAGAGACATGAACGTTCCAAGCTCTGTCTGTGGGAACACACTCTGGAGAGCGGCTGTAGTTTCAAAAGATACAAAAAATAATAATATTTAATTGTCCTGTGATGATTTTCTTATGTTAATAGATTACTGTAACACCAGAAATTGTAAACAGCAGCCATTTTCACGGCAAGAAACTTTCAGGATTTGCAAATATTTACTGTCAATTATGATTCAATGATTTCTGCAACAGGAAACTTTCGCAGTTCTGAACCACTCGTAAAATTCGCGAACATTAAATGCACGCGAGAGTTTCTGGTTTGACAGTACTAGGCATGGCTTATTGAGGATATTTATTGTGTGATAAACTAGGACAAGTTATATGCCATGAACTATACTGTATTCCATATTGTTTTGAAAAAACACAAAATGTGGCAAACAAAACAAGAAAAACAAGATGATTGCGACTGCCTCTCCTATATGTCTCCGCCTAAATTCAATTGATGGCTCAAACTGTTCTTGAAATATTGTAATAACCACAATAAAAAGCCTCGAATTACATGTTAATTGACCTCTTTGACATTTGACCTTACACCTTATAACCCAAAAGTCTGATCACTTTGTCTCCTCCTAGTCATGAATACAAAATAGTTGAGATATGGTGATAACAAAGGTAAAAAAACATTAATTTCACATACACCTGTGTAATGACCTCTATGGCCTGTCACCTTTTACCTACGTGAACAAAAATCTAATCAGTTCGTCTCACTATGGTGATGCATACTAGTTCCATGTTTGAAGTTAATAGATATCCAATTGTTATTGAGATATCACGTTAACAAGGCTAAAACCTGCAATTTCAGAAATGACCTCTATGACATTTGACCTTTGACCTACGTACCCCAAAATCTAACCAAATCATCTTCCTATGGTGATACATACTAGCACCAAGTCAGAAGTTCATACCTCATGTGGTTCTTGAGTTATCGCGCGAACGAGAAAGCGGGACAGACGGACGGACGGACAACCCCAAAACATAATGTCTCCGGCACCACCTTCGGTGGGCGGAGGCATAAAATATCACTGAAGGTGATTAATACCCCTACCCCAATGTTTGTTTCAAATTTCCTGAGCATTGCTCCAAAAATGAGGAAGTGGTTGATCTGCAATATTTTCCCCTTTTATTGCCATATGCCGTTACCATGGTTTGCCACGCGTTGAAACAATATGTCTTGAACATCTTTACCACAAGAACAATGTGTGTGCCTAGTTTCATGAGCAATGCTTTAAAAATGAGGAAGTGGTTGATCTGCAATATTTTCCCCGATTTATTGCCATAATATATTGTTACCATGGCAACGCAGTTTCCGACACATTCCAAAAATATGTCTTGCACAGCTTCATCCCAAGGCGAACGTGTGTGCCAAATTTCATGAGCATTGCTCAAAAAATGAGCAAGTAGTTCGATCCGCAAGATTTCCCACTGATTTATTGCCATAATATGATGTTACCATGCTGTTACCATGGCAACTATTTTCCGACACATTCAAAAAATATGTCTTGCACATCTTGACCACAAGACCAATGTGTGTGCCGAATTCATGAGCACTGCTCGAAAACTGAGGAAGTAGTTTGATCCGCAAGATTTCCCACTGATTTATTGCCATATATGCGTTACCATTGCAACGCAGTTTCAGACACTAAAAAAATATGTCTTGCACATCTTCATCCCAAGACCAATGTGTGTGGTGAATTTCACGAGCATTTCTCGAAAAATGCGGAAGTAGTTCGATGTGCAAGATTTGCACCGGACCGATTCCTATTTACGCCCTTCAAACTTCATTTGGCGGGGGTACGGTATACATAATAAATTAAATATAGCAGTAAAGAGGGGGAGGGGGCCCTGGGGCGTAGGAGAAAATGCTAAAAAATTATTCTAATGAGTATAAAAATATTGATCTATATACATTCATATACACAATATGGATACAAGTATGGACCTCCTCGTAAATGTCTCAAGTAGCTGCATGCAAATATTAGTGTCAATCACAATTCAAGCTTACATAAAAATATTTCTTACATTTACATACTCATACCAATAAAAATTACATCTATGACCAATGAAATATACAACTATGTAATGAGGGGTGAATGTAGAAGTAGTGGCAGTAGTAGTACATTTAACAACCTATCCAAAGGACAGTATGCCATTACCTGTAGCCTCTCTGACCACAGCTATATCTGTCGGAGAACCAAGTCCAGATCGCAGAAGAACAGCAGAGACTATCTTCCTATATAGACTCTCAAGCTCATCCCTGGTCCTGGCCCTACTGTCTGTGATCTCACGGATGACCGGGGTCAGTCTCTGTTCCAGGACCCGTCTGTGCTCCTCGAGGAAGTCGCCTAATAATTAATCAATATATCATAGTTTATAAAACATGCAAGGGTAATAAGGTCAAACTTTGGTATAATCAAAGATTGTTTAAAGGTACTATTTAAAACCCATGAACAAGTTTGTTAAGACGCCAAAACTTTTCGTCAGATTTCTCTGATTTTTAGATCATGAATAGCAAGATACTAGCGATACTAAGCTGCTGGAAAGATAATAAAGGACAGTATGTATAATGCTTGCATACACAAAAAAGGATAAGTGATTTTGAAGTTCAACGATGATCAATAGTCTGTACACTACAATCATGCCACAAAAAAGTATGAACGACACTACACTTTGAAACCACTTCTGTTGCATGGATGGCAAATCCGGCCCAAGAATTTTGATGATGTACACGTATGACCTTGGAATCAAGAAAGTGAGGTTTTCTTCTTCTTTCAACAGAAACAAGAAAAGCATCATATAGTTATGCCCAAGACAAATTATGAATTCTGCAATAAAACAAAGTTCATTTTCTTCATAATCTTGGTTGCAGAGAAGGGGTTAAAGTCCACCAAACTTGACTAGCTTATCAAAACATCAACTACTGGACTCACCCCTTGAAGTGTAGTTCATGTCAAAGTAGACCTGCATCTTGACAGTATCCAGGGCAGAGGACCTGGAATCAAGGAGTCTGTCTACACAGATCTAGTGAACAGTGAATAGAACAGAGAACATAGACAATAGATTAACATAATGACAGGGGAAAATACATCCAAGTGAATTTAAATGGTTTTATTCAATGAGGTGCACAGGGAAAGCTTCTTAACTTCCTTTTATACTTTGCAACAACAATTCCTATAATGCACAGAAAATCATGTTGCAATAACTGGAAGGATGTGCATCTATACTCTGATTTTCTTCTCTATTCTACAATTAAGAAATTCTGTAACCAAGGGTCAAATCGCAGATTTCTTAAAAAGAAATATGCTCACCTTTATTAGCCGCTGGACATCATCTTTGGTCAGAGTTCGGTCAACATTGAATTCATTGGAAGGGTCTAAGACTACGGCCTTTACCATGAAAGCCACCAAGGTTTCCGAGACAGCTTGCCCTTTGCTGGCACATTCTTGGGCGATCTCTCGGATGATATTCTTGATGACACTCTCTGCCTGAGCTCTTGACATGATTCTTCTTCCGTTGATCTAGGGCGTTGAAGAAAGAAGAAAAATGGCGCCATTCTTTCCATTATTCAAACTAGGATCCCATTTCGACAACTAAGTCAATCAATGAATCAAAACTCCCAATATTCTATTTAAAAAAAAAATAGTGTCAAAGGGACAAAGACAGAAAAGGATAGAGTCTACACACTTATAGTACATGTACAAGCTTAACTGACGATAACCTTGTACTCCACAATAGGCTTCAATAGCTTTTATGTGTGTTAGCAGGCTATGATCCATGCCAGATCATTCATACATGAATTATTTAAAAATTAACTTTCAACTCTGAAACCTCAAAAAATTTGTAGCATAGACCCCTATAATAGAGTTGAAAGTCCCTAAATCAGGTGAGGTAATCTAGCAAACTTAAGAAAATTAGATCTTGTTAAAGGGATACGCCTCTAGGCGGCTGTGGGGAAAGTCAGGATTGTGTAATCCCCATTCACTCGTACACAGAGAATGTGCGTCAAACGCGTCCGTTGGACTACTGGGATTACATTTCGGACTGCACGAAGCCAACCGAATCTCGCTCGAGCTCAAGCGGAGCGTGCATGTTGCGCGGCGAAGTTTGCTCCCGCGGGGCAACGGCATGATCAGGTAACGATCACGCGTGTCCTCTCGCGGCATAAAGACCTCCACAATCTGTGGTTGAGTATCCCTTTAACCCTAATAGAGCCGGGTTATTTAGACCCATCTCACAGCCGGGGGGGGGGCTGATTCCGCCCCCCCTAAGATCTCAGCCGTCCACCGCGCATTCGCAACGAAAATCGGCACACACGTCGCCGACCACGTAATCTACAAAACTGTATAGTCAATTTCTCCGAAAAATGTCACAACTAATTAATTATGCTAATTTATGCATAAAATTAATGGTTTGCTCTAATTAATTAAATAAAGCCCCAAAACTGCTAATTTTTTGTATAGACTCTTTGTCAGATTCTGATCAAATAAACCAAAAAAAAAATTCGGTAAAATCCTTTTTTTCTTATGTATTTTATTGTTTTTTTAATTTCTTATGTATTTCTTTGTTTTTCGACTTTTTGTTTTTTATTGTTTTTTCGATGGAATTCGTCGACGACACTATTTTAATCATAAACAACATAAAATTAATTGTTTTTAAACAGTAAAAGTAAAAATAATGAAACATTTATGAATTTTAGCTGGAAACACAATTTGCATTGGATTTGTACACAAAATCACGTTTTTGAGCAATTTTGGGTCTGACATGCACTTACGAAATGTTGCGTAACTCCGGAACCGCACGCGGGGACATCACAAATTTGGTCTCAAAAGTTGCGCAAGACTTGAAAGAAAAAAGTAGTGAAACAGCGTGGTGACTGCCTATCGCGATGCGAACATATTACGCGAAACCCCCCCGGTCCTATTAGGGTTAAGTTTAAGAGCAATTTGTTCTGTTTTTTACTACTGGAGTAATGCAACAGTGAATGTTTGATACATTAAGTCCCAGGCCCAGGTTGGAGCTCCCTGGGCCTGGACTCTGGACAGTCTATTTCGTTCGGGGATATGCTCTGCTGAGAGTATGTCTGGCTTCGCGGAATCCTTGCCCCCATTGTATATAGCCACCCTTGTTTATCCTTTTTTTTCGTATTGTGTATTTCTTGCTACAATTTTCTGTTTTCTTCAATATATATATATATTTTTTCTTTCCAAAATATATATATACATTACTTTTTATTCATGAGGGACCTTGTCTTACAAGCTATGCTTCATTAAGGTCTCCTCGTTTGCCTTTCTCAAAATATTGTTATCTTTGTTATCATTACACAGGTACATGTACTCTGTCATATATTTATGTTTTTTTTTAGTATAGCCTACTTGTAAAGCCTAGTGTTACTGTTGTTATTTATATCATTGTTTGAAAGAAAGTGTTAATGTTATTTTTCTTGTTACTTACTGTTGGAAGAAAGACAAATGAATAAATAAACTCTAAATAAATAAATAAACTCTAATAAACTCCTTGGAGGAGAGCCTCGAAAGTAAAAAAATGTTATAAAACTCCTCCAAAGTAAACAGACGGATTTTTCTGTCTATATCAATAAATAATTATAAATATAATATTAATACGTAGGGGGATACCTAGGGAAGATACTGAACGCAGGCACTACGCCTCTCATCTCTAATATATTCAGACTTTTCAGTTCCAACAATCCAAGTTCATCTCCAGTAAAAATAAATAACATTCTCATTCTACGGAATTTCTATAAAAAGTATAAAGCTTTCAAAATCAAGGTGCTACAAAATTATTTTGAAGTAGATTTGTAATAGATTTAACTGAGATGAATTTCTTATTAATAATATTATTCACCATGTTCAATAATCATTATTACATCATGATTACATCACTGTGAATAATTATCAGCAAGTCTGCTAGGACAAGCTCTCACGTTAACTTACACAAAACTGAATGAATGGGCCCATATAGTAAGTGAAAGCTAAACTAAAGGAAGAATAACAGCTTGAAAATGAAGGAAGGTAATATTTTACTTACCCAACGATGAATTGAACTTTATTTTGCGAATTATTCTAAATCATTATACATTTTAAAAAAATATTACGAAACGAATAAATTTTATTTGATAGAAATGATGCTTTTTTGTACGGCAGTCCAAAATAAAATTTGTTGTATGCGATCGATGGCATGGAAACAGAAATTTTGATCGTAGATGGCGACAGATTCAACGCTCGTACCCCGTATCTTATTTCTACTGTGCGTCTAAAAAAAATTTACACTTTTGAAATGGCTAACAAGTGCCAAATTAAAAAAATATATGATTCTGGGGGGAAAAGGTTTATATGTATGGATAGCTCATGGACTCAACTTTCCAATGACCCCCAAAAGTCCGAAAATAATTTACACTTTTGAAATGGCTGCCAAATAAAAAATATATGATTCTGGGAGGAAATTTATGTTTGGTTGAGCACTGCTCACTTTTGTAAAGGGTATGAAAATTAGGTTGCGCAGGAATTAGCCTTCCAATTTGTGAGAGGTGAGTCCTTTGGGGGCTTACAAAACTGAGGGTGATATGATAAATTCATGATCAATTGCGATCAGTTGGGGTTTGCTGAGTGAATTTTATGTTTTTTTAAATGTTGATTGTATAATTTACGGTATTGATTGATTGACTGATAGATTGTGATTGACTTCAGGTGTCAATGGGTAATAGCAACCAGTCCAATTTGGGAAATGTAGGTAGAATTCGGGAGAAGGGAAGGTGGTTTGGATATTTTGGAGTGGAGACCAACGAATATGAATTGTCAAGATATGCACAAGCACACCCAGGAAGAGAGAGAGAGAGAGAGAGAGAGAGGGGGGGGGAGGGGGAGGGGTATACATGTCCTCTTGACCCTTATCCCATCTATGACCTCCCCTGCACCATGTACCATCACCCCATCCTGACTCCCATGAACACACCACTGAGTCTACCAGGGAAAGTTACAATGCTACAATAATAAATGCAAACCCTGTTCACTCATGCATAAAATGTTAATCCCATAAACCACGAATTTCACTCAGCAAACCCAAAGTCATCACAATTGATCATAAATTTTTCATATCATCCACAATTCCGTAAGCTCCAAAGGACCTTCCTCTCACAAATTGGAAGGCCCAATTCCTGCACAACCTAATTAATTTCCATACCCTTTACAAAAGTGAGCAGTGCTCACCCAAGCATGAATTATTTTCGGTGTCATATGAGAGTTGAGTCTATGAGCTTTCCATACATTTAAACCTTTCCCACCAGAAACATATATTTTTTATTTGGCAGCCATTTTAAAAGTGTAAAGTTTTTTTTAGACGCACGGTATATACTGGAAATGCGGCGAAGGCGGTATAAAAATGAAATAAAAATGTTAATGTTAGTTTCATTCAAGGAAAAAATAATCTTGTACAATTATGTGATATGCCGATGTATTATATATAAATCTAATGAAGTGAAATAACTATTGTCATTCCACATAAATCTAGTAAAATTGAGCTCATGATCTATGTGGTTCTGGCTTCTGAAAGAAAAAAAAAGGAGCAAAGCCCCTGATTTTGTGCAAAACCAATTTGGAAGCCAAAATTGTAAACCGTGGCTTTAAAATATGAAATGAAATACTGCAATACACATTTTAGTTTATATTTCTTCAAGTGTATATTCAGTTAGGTCGTAGAAGGGGTATATTTTTATTACTGACATTCATTCTTTCATCTCAGTCTAACTTCCTGTTAGTTACAATATGATTTGATAATAGCTTTTGCGAATCTTGCCAACAGATAATTTGGGAAATTTTGTCCATAACTACATGTTGCTCATCGATTTTAGTATTTCTTATATTAAACATAGGACCTATATGCAACACCTTTTGGAAGTACAATGTACATATATGTTTACGATATTATGTCAACATAATTTGTAGAAATACCGCCTATCTATACACTATGGGGTGTTGCAAGAAAGTTGCGATTGATTGCAAGTTGCAACTGATCGGTACTGACCAATCAAAATCATTGTTGCAAGCGCATCTTCTTGAATAGGCAGACCCTGAACCATTCAGAATGGTTGTTCTAATTTGCTTTACAATTTGCAATTGATTGTAACTTTCTTGCAACACCCATATACTGCCTCTCTATAGTTTGATACATTGCATCATGATGCCATTGATGCGCACTTGTTCTTCTTAATTATTAAACGATTTATATCTGAATTTGAAATATTTTGAGATTTCTTGAGTTGCGGAATGCCTTTCTTTTTGCCTGTTTTCGACATTGTTTTTAATTGATTCATGTCCTTCCGTCTACAATTTTCTTCATTGAATTCGTCATGAGCCCATATTTGTTTGGCTGAAGTGAGGTTGTATCGTGACGAAGTAAATGAAATACCAAATGAGTATTGAATCCCTACAGCGACCAAAATTAATAATAGTGGGATGTTGAGTGTGGTATACGTCATAACATTCCTTCAGCATTTACCTCCGTCATTCACTTGATCTTTAGCATTGCTTTTAATCCAGCATTCTCAAAACAAACAATTTTCAACTATACAAACATGATTTAATTTTCAAAATACCAGTTGGTTATCACAAATTGGGTATAATGGTAACACATTTACTTTTTCGGGTTATCAATTTTCGATTGTTTTAGTCAATAGGACAATGTAGGATAGGCCTATAGGTGAACCCATAATCACAAGCGTGATTACGCACTGAGAAGTAGGACTAATTTATATAATCACTGCTCATGCTTATCTTAATTCCTTCTCGGTCAAAGATCAGTTAATTAATCTTTTTTGATTGACCAAAATATCGATGGTTAGGTACTAAGGGGCGTTATGACATCCCTCATTATGAAATGTATGCAATTATGATTATTCTATAATTTATCAAACTAAAAGTATCTATTTATCGTTTTTCAAACTTTTTACCTTCACCCTTTAAATATTCTGTCTACCCATTTATACTACTTATGTCAAGCGATTTAATCATTTAAAAAAAAATACATCTGAACTAACTTTATTTCCTAGAGTGTTCATGTTTCAAATGTTTATAGATATCAGGCTAGATAGCTTCAATCTAAACAGACTTCATCGCATTCTTCCCCTCTTCCATGCTGTTGAATTAGCTCCCTCTGGGTCACTTGTCAGGACTGTGAACCCCATGACAAAAGCATGAAATATACAAAATAAGCCAATTGATCTCAACCCTCTATTTTCCACATCATCAGCGGGTTCCGCCCCATTTAATGGGTGAACATAATTAGTAGTGATTGTATAAAGAGGCAATTATGCAGCAAATCTCTTGGTAAATAATAAAGGTTTACGCTCGTGATAAGAAACAAACAAGCACAGTTTCATCAGGACTGTATAACGTCTTTTATCCTATTCAGATACTAGTATTATATCGATCTCATTCGTCTGCAAGTACGGATCTAATGTCTGGTGGTAAGTTACATTATTTTATGTTGAAATATTTGTGTTTCTTATTCAGTGACATAACTTTATTGGATTCAACTCGAAGAAAATTAATGACAAAAAATACATGCAGTTACCTGGCATCAAAAAATAGATTTAAAAATATATGATTTTGAGATAATGATGTATATGACGTAATAGCAATAATGTGGAATTATTATGGACCATTATTCTTATATCGCCCTGACGACACACTGATCGAGGGTCTGGTCACTATGAAAATACGAGGTCCATGGAACACTTTTTACATTCTCCGGTGTTGAGTGGAAATAAATCTGTGTAGGACAATCATGGTTGGGCAATGCAACTCCACTATACATTTAGGCATACGAATAGAGAGGAAATAATGATTAAAACATAAGCTATCCAGGGTAGTCTCTCCATATTCTAGCACTGCTCTTCGTTGTCACGGTTATTTTTACCCCGGCATTGTCAGGTATCCATTTAATACACCTGAGTCGAGAGGTACTGAAGTGGGTAATAGTCCAAGCACCCAGCGAGGATCGAACCCATGACCTCTTGTATGAGAGTCAAGACCCTTCACCAATATACCACAGCGCTCCCATAAGAAATAATGAGTTATCTTTGTCCTCAATGTTCTCAATCAGAAGTGCATCATGATGAAGCAGTTATTGGTCTTAGTCGTCTTGGTGGTCACCTTTGAGTTGGTAGCAGGGAGGGCACGACTTGCACCCCTCCACAAATCAGAAGACGCCATCAAAGGGGACTACATCGTTGTGCTTAAGGTCGGTTATACAGGTTAAGATGATGATGATTTTGTTTACACAAGATAGCCTCATCAGTACTAACACTCTTCTCCTTGATGGCCCTGCAATCAAACACCAGCTTTAGCCCGGCTTCCATAATAGGGCCCTCAAACATTTCTTCCTACCGGGTATATACCATTTACTTCTCCTGGGTGGAGAATGGCAAATGTAGGTTGATGTTTTGCCAAATGACATTATTGCCGTAGCAAGGATTCGCACCCCTTGCTTCTTTCTATACAATGTAGTCCGGGGAATTATCCACTAGTCCACGACACCTCCAATGTAGGTATTGATGAGGTTTTGCGGATAGGGCAATTATCCCTTCAACACCATTATAAGGCTTCGTGTGATTTCCTGTCACACGCATTTTACAGATAACATTGCATCGAATGTGAATAGATAATGGAAACGGTGGAGACGAATGTTCTTAAGAGGCCTACTATCATATTGTGTTAGTGATCTGTATTGATAAGGAAAATTATATTTTCATTTTATTACACTCACTGTCCATGATTAAAGCAATAAACTCTTGATATGAAAATGTCATTTTCAATAGAATGATGTTGACCAAGATGCGATCTCGGATTCCCTGATCCGAACTGCTAGGACCCAGGGTGAAACCATGATCGTGAGGAAGAAACTCCGTAAGCTCATCAATGCTTTCGTCGCAAACCTTCCCGCCAGAGCCCTTCGACTTGTAAGCGACTATTATTTTGGTACCTCTGTGTTATTGATATTTTTTCTGTAAACTTAGAGAGAGAGAGAGAGAGAGAGAGAGAGAACGAGAGAGAGAGAAAGAGAGAGAAAGAAAGAGAGAGAGAGAGAGAGAGAGAGATAGAGGGGGGGGGGGGGGGGTAGATGGATAGATAGAGAGAGAGAGAGAGACCGACCGGGAAAATAAATCCTGGAACAATTATCTCCAAACAGAGTATTGTTTAATAGTCAAACGTATTACTCTTTTCTTCTCTGCGGAGGTGTATCATTTGAATTATGAATTCAAGGGTTATATAAGTAAATAACTGATCTTCTGTAACCCCCCCCCCCCCCCCCCCAAAAAAAAAAAAAAAAAAAAAAAACACTGTTTAGGTGCGTTCCCATGAGGCAGTGCGGTACGTGGAGGAAGATAGTATGGTGTATGCAGATACTACCTGGGGTTTAGACAGGATCGACCAGAGAGATTTACCGTTAGATGAATCATACATGCCAGTCGGTAAATATACTTGCTCATTGGAAACATCTTGAAGAAATTTTTCCCCTATCTTTACGTTTTTTTTAATTTTAATATTCTTTCTTTTTCACATATTGCACCACGCTCTGGAACCATTTACGGATTTCCTCGTTTGCTTATCCATATTATTCTTCCTCATCTCAGCTCTATTCTCCTTCTACTTTTTCTATTCTCCAAATGTCTGCGCCCCATCCCTGTCCTCCTATTACCCTCATTGCTTCTCATTTTTGGTCTCCATTTTCTTCTTAATTGACGATTATTAATGCGTTTTCCCCATTGCTCCTCATATCGTCCTTGAATTCATATTTGTGTAGGTGATGGTGGAGCTGGGGTGAACGTCTATGTCCTTGACACTGGTATCAGGACGACACATGAAGAGTTTGAAAACAGGTCTTTCATTGCTTACGACGCTATGCAGTACGCCATCGTAAGTCCTTTGTTTTATACATTTATACCCTCGATAGTACATCTGATGAAACCTGTATTCCTGTGATTTGTTTGAATAATACACATTCTGAGAAGAAGGGGTTAAGAATGAAAGAGCCCTGTTCGGATTTAGACATCGAATAATGACTGACAATTGTTGGGTTACGAAATTGCAACTAATCATTTGTAGGGTGACGATAATTGCGACTAGTCATGTGTAGGGTGACGATAATTTCAAGCAGTCATTTATAGGGTGACGATAATTTCAAGCAGTCATTTATAGGGTGACGATGATTGCAGCCAGTCATTTGTAGGGTGACGATGACTGCAACCAATCGTTTTATAATGGGAGACGATAATTGCAACCAGTCATTTATAGGGTGACGATGATTGCAACCAGTCATTTATAGAGTGACGATGATTGCAACCAGTCATTTATAGGGTGACGATGATTGCACCCAGTCATTATTTGTAGGGTGACGAAATTGAAACCGGTCATTTTCACGCCGTATCTGTCTTTACATATTTGACAGGGGACGGATTGTTAATTAAAATCATACATACAAAAATAGATAATACTCATTTACGGTACCGAAATATTCTATAGGTAACAACAAACGGACCGGGAAAAGAGTTGAGGGGTTTTCGCCCCTGGCCCTTCAGACGGGTCATGTGATTTTCTAACGGAAAAGAGGAAAAGAAGCGGGAAAATGAAAACAAATTAATAGAACAATTTTGTTGGAAGAAATAAATAAAGTTCATAATGAAAAGCGGTCTTAAAATATCATATCTTTAGGGCGCGGACGGAGACTGCCGCGGGCACGGCACTCACTGCGCCAGCACCATCGGGGGTAAGGCATATGGTGTCGCCCCCAAGGCCAAACTGTTCTCTGTAAGGGTACTAGGATGTGAAGGTTCGGGATCCAAGGGCGGAGTCATGGAAGGTCAGAACAATCTACTGGGTCATAGTCTTGTGTAGCTGAGGAAGAGCATGGGGAGGGATTGTTGTATTAAGCCCAATTTAGGCACAGAACAGCCAACTGGTGTTTTTGCAATCAAGCCTATACCCTTGTCAAGTCGTTTCATACCTACGGCAGGACTGGAACTTGTGTGTAATTTGAACAATAGCAAATAACAGTCATGACTGTTAGTAGGAATATCCTGAAAATTGCTCTGCATAATATTCTACCGAAATGTTATGGACCTAATTGAGCCTGGAACACGCCCTGCATCCTCGTGTAAGCCTATGGGCCATCCGACACCTTCTTTGAAAGACCCCAACCCCTTTCTCACCATCTCTCTTTATCCCCCCCTCTCTCTCTCTCTCTCTCCACCCTCTCTCCCCCTCTGTCTACTTCATCTTTCCCCTGTCTCTCTTCTTCATTCTCTCTCCCCTCCTCTATGGTCTCCTCTCTTTCCCCTCTCTCCACATCTCTCTCTCTCTTTCTCTTTCTCGTCACTCCCTTAACGATTTTTCTTATTTCTCTCTATCTTCTTGAACCTTGTAGGGTGCTGACGGGGATTGCCAGGGCCATGGGACACACTGTGCGAGTACCATCGCTGGCAAGGTGTACGGAGTGGCGCCAAAGGCTCATGTCCACTCTGTCCGGGTGCTCGGATGTTCTGGGTCCGGCTCCAAGGGTGGTGTTATGGCAGGTGCGATATTTAGGGTTGACTGCTCCTGCAAGGGATGGACCCATGAGTTTTGAAAATAAGAGCATTTTTCTGAAAAAATATATGGCAAAAAAGGGGAAAAATATGTTTTCACGTTTTCAGGTTACTTTCGGTTCGATAATTAGAAAGGGGCACATTTTTAAGGTTGTATGCCAATTGGGTTTTAAAGGGTGGGGGTGGGCACGGGCCGGAGGGGGTATGGTATACCTGCCATGAAGCTCGACCTCAGCTGCACACTATGACGTTTATTACTTAATTTCGCTTTTCAATATTCGTTGTCGAAGTTAGTCCTACTGCACTAATTCTGCTAATTCTAATACGTGGAGTTAATAATAATCGGATTCTTTATTTAATAATTATCTATTTCGGTTTGTAGCTTCACTCACATAATCGTCACAATGATCCACATTGTATATTGTATTTCGTTTATTTTGTACAGATTTGTAGTTGAATAAAAAAAAAATGAAAATCAATAACCTTCTTATTCTTTATCGGACTTTTAATCACCGCTCTGTTTCTCTCATGTTTTCTGCTCTTAATAAAACCAACGCATTTTCAGGGTTGACCTCTCCTTTAATAATTCCTATGATTTTTGTTTTGTAAATGGCAGGTATGGACTGGGTAGCAGAGAATGGTGAGCGTCCAGCGATCGTGTCCATGTCTCTCGGAGGTAGTGGTTCTTATGCCGAAGACGAGGTCTTGACAAATCTAGACGCGTTCGAGGTACTCGTGGTCGTAGCGGCTGGTAACAGCGACTACGAATCCTGCCGACGATCGCCAGCCAGGTCACGTGAGGTATGACGTACGTTTCACGTTTAAAAGTTAAAAAAATGCTCGATAGGGATGTACATGTACATGTATATGTAAATTTGTCAAATAACAACAATTTTGTTAACTTGCAATTGAATATGACATACGGTATACATTGTTACCTTCTTTTGTTTTATATTCTATACGCCGTTATCATTATTTATCTGAAAATGATTTACTTCCCCCTCTCTCTCCTCTTCTCTGTTTCTCTGGCATAGCACCATCGTCAATGTTTATCCTTGTTTTTCTTTCCCACAGGCCCTCACTGTCGGTGCTTCTGAAATAGACGACGCACGTGCATACTTCTCTAACTGGGGTGGGTGTGTCGACATCTTTGCTCCTGGTCGTTACATCACAGCGGCATCGTGGCTCGCCGATGACCAGTACCGGACGATCAGCGGCACCAGCATGGCCACGCCCCATGTCGCAGGTAATGCAGTCAGACCAGGGAGGTGTAACTAAAGTCAGACTAAGGCCAAGTAAATGTGATTCCTTTCTCGTCCCCTGCTCCTTTCTTTTTTCCAGCCCACCTCGATCAGTTGTTTCGATGTTTTATCGTTGTACAAGGAAACTTTGTATCAAAATTGGCCCCGAGGATTTGTGTGTGTTAGAAATATAAAATATCGATTTTATTTTATTTTTACATGGAACCGCTCCTTTTTTTTGTTGAGGAATCCAGACGAGAAACTACGATTTAATGTAATTTAGCCTAAGGGGGACCTAAATTTGTCCCGGGCATTTTTGCGAAGGTTTCGAGTAAGTGCTATGAGCTAAAAGATATAAACATTTAGGGTTAGATTTAAGTCAGGTTCACACGAAGGGAGCTAAGGGAGATAAACTTTAAGTTTTGCTTGTAGTTTCATAACTTAAAGTTATCTTGCAGCTATCCTTTAGTTTCAGACCGAATGAACGGACTCGTAGTTTCGAAACTTTAAGTTTACTTGTTGTTCCAGAACCACAAGCGAGCTGTGGTTAACGCCGAAACCACGAGCAGCGGTGGTCCTCCTCGTAGTTACGGACCGTGTGGACGCAATAAACTTTAAGTTTAGCCAAGGAGTTATCACAGAACTCCTTGGTTTAGCAATCTCGTTGTTAACGATGACCTCTCTTCTCATGTTAAGTGACTAACGCTCGACTCGTAGTCTCAGGTGTATTGTTCGATCCAGGGTCAAAGATACGAATTCGAAGCACTGAGCGACGTTTGGAGGGCTGGCGAAAAAAATAATTCTTGGACGGCTGGCGACAAAACCAAAATTTTCACTACAACCCCCCCCCCCCCCCCCCCCCCCCGAGCGACATTTGAAGGGCTGGCGAGAAGAAAAAATAACGGATCTCCCTACAAACAGTTTCCGCTCATCATTTCCTCGCAAGTTTCGCCCCTCTTGACGCCAAGGTCCCGGTACGCCACTGGTTGTGAACATCAACATTGAGAAACTTTATATTAATTAATTAATCGTAATAAAATATGAATATATATTGTAGATATAATCATCAAATCATCATATTGGGCATTTATGAATTACGATTGTTGCTACTAATTTTCTTGATTTTTATAACGTAGGAGTTGCAGCCGTTCACCTCGGAGTAAACCCAAATTACTCACCCAAAGAACTTCGTGATATCATAATGAACTCTGCAGCAAGAGACAACATTGGTGATCCAAACGGTGCCCCGGATCTACTCCTCCAGATCCCGAGAAGAAACTGATTTCTCAAGAGGTAGGAGGACCCTTCGAAGAAGTTTCAGTGCCGTGTAATGCCCATTGCAAACGAGGCGCCACTTAATTATCTGCGCTAATCATGCCTGTGAAAGCATGCAGTTAAGGCAATTAAAGATAAAGTTGAGTTCTGGTCATGAGATTACATTGCGCAAGAAACAGCTGTCTCAAAACAATTGGGAAAGGTTGATTATATAGTACATAAGAATTGGTGTATATTGTAGGTTTTGGAATCACCAAAATGAGAAGAAATTGACTCAATCCTGCTCAGAGTCCCATGCACTGCACACAGAAATGTGCATATGGGACTACACACACATGTTCGGCCCAAGCATTTCAGCTGTTTCTTGTCATATTTTGAATGTGAGGGCATTTGAAGAACAAACCTTTTCAGGGGACATTTCTACTGTGATCATCTTCCACATTGAAATAAAAGAAAAATGAGAAAGCTTACAAATTATTTTTTACCATTCCCAGCCTGAACTCAGCCTTCTCTTTAAGACATTACACCAGTAATTTAAGGCAATATTTTCACTGTTCATTTCTCACCACTTTTTTGCAAGATATTTCTCTCACATGGCGTGTCCGCCAGTCGCTGACATAGTCCTATACGCCAGGCAAACAACGCCTTGTATGCAGCTGGTATAATACCCGTGCACATGAGGCGAGACCTCAAATAATTTACCGACGTTGGACGACGCTGTTTGACGCGACATGTGAGCTTAAGCGATTGCAAAATAAAAAGTGTCAACATTGCGTTGAATAACTGGCGTATGGACTAATTGCCTTCACATGCTAAATTAGCGCAGGTACTGACGCAATCAACTTGTCGCCATGCATGTGTATCAAATAACTAAAATAATATTATCATATGAAGTTAACAATTCGACGCATTTCAAAATGTGCAAACCTTGACGTCATGAAATGATGGTCTGAAACGACAATGTACTACATGTATATTAATATGATTAAACTGAACACATGATAATCAAAATTCTATCATGGATTGGTTAGGTTCTAATAAGCAATTTAACATTAACCCTAAAATTATAACATTGGGAAACCTCGAAATTATCTTGATACATGTATATCTCTGCAGGTCTATATCTTTTCTTGATGATGGGGAGTAATTGAATTCTTTGTACTCTTTAGGATATAATTGTTACATAGACATATGACGTTAATGTACTTCAGTATACCAACTTAATAAGCTGGATAGCTAGTAATATAACATAATAAAATTATAACGACAATATGCAACAATTTCAGCATTGTTTTGACTTATTTATTCAAATCACTGTGGCGCTTTCTGATACGAGTACAATAAAATATAACTTTATCACAACCCCCCCCTAAACATCAAGCCGACATAAATCAATACATCTCATTGCGATGATCCAATAAAAGGAATTATTCAGACTGTATCAAGTGGAAGCTTACTACAGGATACAGACAGACTTCGAATATAATTCCTTGATTCGGAACATTATGATTTAACAAACTGACGCTCATGCCAAAACTGTTCCAAAATTATGACACTTTACGGAACATGATCTTTTAAACCTGAACGTGACGAATTGCCGAGTAAGTGGTGGTCTTCCATGAGGCCCTGATAGCAATAATAGGTAACAATAATTGTCAACAAAATCATGAAAATAAACTCATAAAAAAAATAACATACATGAATATATAAAACAATATATATATATACAAAGAATTTGGTATCCTCGTAAATAACGTTTGTTTTTTACGTCATGTCGTTGCACATTTCTAGTATCTTAATATATCATCATATATATACGGTAATTATTTTTAAAATCCGTTGAAAAAACCCACATGTATAATGTTAGTCATTTTGAAATTGCAGTATATAGTTTTGAAAGAACATACACAAAGTATAAAGACCACTTTAGGTCAGTACTGAAACACACTTGGGATACCTCAGTTGGGATACCTGTTATACATATTTTACGAAATATATTACAGGATAGTATACTTACACAATGATTGCATGTAAAGCCCACCGCACGCTGTACGATCGGCTTACTGCGAACCATCGTGTGATCACGTTCACGTCATCACACGTCGTCACGTTATACGACCTTTCGTAAATACTAAGCCCTAAATTAACGAAGGGTAGGCCAACAGTTATTGGCGGAGTGTCGGGCCCAGTTTGCCCGACACTTTATAAAAAAAGCATTGCAAATCTAAGAATAGGCCCTACTCTCGTCTCGAGCCCGACACTTCGTCAATAAGAGGGGGTATTTCATGAACGTTACAACCTACCCTTCGTGAATTTTGGGTAACCTTGCTGGTCAGAAGGACCGCTATTCATAAGGACCGCTATCCATAACGCATGACTAAATGAACAGCGGTTTTGTATGAATATCGGTCCTTATGAATAGCGAGCGGACCCGGTGAATTTAGGGCTTAGTATTCAAGAAAGATCCCCGTTGGATTGCGACCTTGTCGTGGTCGGGGAGCTTGTGTGCCTCAGTGACCCCCTAGAGCTATGTCAGCTGGAGATTTAATTCTTGGTAGAGCCTCCCATGCTGGACAGGTCGAAGGAAAGAGGCGAGACGAAAAGCACTTCACTTGTCCTCCAGGTTGGTGGTTGAGCAGAGGGCTATAAAGAACTCTGTCACGTAAAACAGAAATTGTTACGGAAGCAACAACAGAAGGAAAAGACACTACTGGGTGTGATGGACTTCTAGGGCTATCATCAGATGCTAGGATGAATGCCAGTGGTGAAAGCCGAAAGGAAGCCATTGGCAGGAAGGTGGCCTATATCCCCCAAATCAGTGGGGGATGGCCTGTATTATCATCCCCCAATGTTTTTGGATAAAAAAGATAAGAATTATGATATATTAACTTATAATTATCCAAACTCATGATGTTTGATCTTGAAATACCATCACATTGGCGTAGATCCGTGCATTCCTTCCTTTCATTAAAAAAATTATTTTCGGATGCTCTAAAATGTAAGTTTTATAGACAGATTTTTGAAAAAGTCCCTGGTGTGGAGGGGGATAACCCGTCCCACACCCTCCCCCGCTCGGTTGCTTCGTTCAGTGGCATATCTATAATAGGGGGCAGGGGGCACTTGGAGGGGGCGCAAAAAAGAGGAGAGAGAGAAACAAGAGCCCCAGGGGGCACGACGCTCACCTGAGGTGGATCAATTCACATCTGGTGCATGTTCTCTCTAGCACCACCAGGAGATATGTTAGAAATTGAAATAACTAGGAGGATGTACATGAGATGATGTTAGAAATTAACATAATCCCCCCCCCCCCCACCCCATGGTCTACAATGTCATGTATTATTTGAATCTCCTACATCTAAGGATGATTCCCACCAAGTGTAGTTGAATCATACAACAAATCATGCAAAGAATGTACATTTCCCCTCCTGCATATTAACCTCGCCCTCGCAGGACCCCTATGGGGCCACCCTGAGAATGTCATGAACAACTTTTTTTTATTCATCTTCAAGATGTATATAACACAAAATATCTAGATAAACTTCTGGATAATTATGGAGAAGAAGAATGTTTGAATTTTTTTTTTTTTTGACTGATCATTCCTTTTCCCTGGCAGCACCTCTCCCCCAGTATGTTACCCACATAATAGGACCATCCATTATAGTAAGGCCACCCAGAAAGATTTCATGAACAACTTTCATTCTTCATTCTTCAACTTGCCCCACCCCCCCCCCCCCTCCAGTATGTTACTCCCACAGACCCCCTATAGGGCCACCCAGAAAAAAATCATGAACAACTTTCATTTTTGATCTATAGAGGTATCTCCATACACAATACCAAGTCTGAGGTATTCCTGGTTCTGGAGAAGAAAATGTTTGAAATTTACATAGCTTTTACACTTGGGGGCCCTCCCCCTGGGCCCCCCTGGGGGCCACATGTACCATTTTAGCAACTTTGGATCCCCTACCCATAAGGATGATTGCTACCAAGTTTCGTTGAATTCCGATCATGTGTTTTGGAGAAGATCAGAATGTACATTTTGCCTGGCAGCGCGCCCCCCCCCCCCCCTCCAGTATGTTACCCCTACAGGGCCCCTATAGGGCCACTCAGAGAAATTTCATGAACAACATTCATTCTTCATCTATAGAGGTATCTCCATACACAATACCAAGTCTGAGCTAAGCCTGGTTCTGGAGAAGAAGATGTTTGAAATTTACATAGCTTTTACAATAGGGGGCCCTCCCCCTGGGCCCCCCTGGAGGCCACATGTACCATTTTAGCAACTTTGGGTCCCCTACCCCTAAGGATGATTCCTACCAAGTTTGGTTGAATTCCGATAATGGGTTTTGGAGAAGAAGATGAAAATGTAAAAAGTTAACGGACGACGCACGACGGACGACGCACGACGGACGACGGACAAATTTCCATCGCAATAGCTCACTCGAGCCTTAGGCTCAGGTGAGCTAAAAAAGGGGGAAATGAAGAAAAATCATAATCCTTACGGTTTCGGATTATGCGCCCCCAAATCCGCAGGGTAAATGCACTAGAAATCTAGTTTTTGAAGGTTTGAAATGCGAAAATTTGCCAAAGCTCGGTCGCTTTCGTCCCTCGCATAATTATTTTCCTTCAGGATCTCCGTATTTCGCGCCCCCAGTATATAGTTCTTAAATAGCTTAAAGGGTTCAAAATTTGAAAAAATAAAGATGTAATTGCTTTGCTGGCTAGATCACGTAAGTTTCATATGACTCCTGCTAAATATTGCGCCCCCAATGTAGGATAGAGTGTATAAAACAGAATTTGCAAAGGTTTAACTTTTGAAAGAAATCTCAACTTCAGGTAGCCTTGCTGAATTTCTCGACTCTTTTTCAAGCCTTTAGAGTTTTCGTTAGTTTTGCTTCCGATTGTAGAAGTGAGTGAATAGAAAACCGTTCATCAATGTATAAAATTCGAGCTTCTCTACCGCTCAATTGCGGTGGTCAATAAAATTGCAAAATTTCCTGGGTAAAATGCACAAGAAATTGCGTTTTTTAGGGTTAAAGAAAATTTTTCCGCTCGGTCGCTTTGCTCCCTCGTCTGTACAATAACGTACATAAATTTGGGCACTTGGGGGGGGGGGGGAGTGGGAGGGGCGTAACTTCATTGTTTGCCCCGGGCGCCATAATCCCTATAGATACGCCACTGGCCTCGCTCCCTCGCCGGTCATCCCCCCCCCCCCAATCATGAACACGGATCGACACCCCTGGTCAAGGTTAAAAGGGGAGCTGACGTATATTGGTAGTGATCACCACCTGGTCCTAGCTGTCTTTCAAGTAAAGCTGAGGAAACATGGGAACCAAAACATAGGTAAAAACATTTTGATGTTGGGAAATTACCGAACCCGAAGGTGAAAGGCTCCTGTGTGCTACAACTAAGGAACAAGTTTCAGGTATTAGCAGATATGGAAGATCATAATAATAATAATAATACATTGCATTTTTAATGCGCTTAATACAAATGTTTCTAAGCGCCGAAGTATTATTACCCCGGCTGTAGCTAGGCTACCGAATTCGGTGCTCACAGCATTTCAAGGAATAAATTCCTACCGGGTACCCATTTACTACACCTGGGTAGAGAGTGGCAAATGTAGATTAATGTCTTGCCAAAGGACATTAGTGCCGCGGCGGGACTCGAACCACAAACCATGAGATCCACAGTCCGGTGACGTATCCACTAGACCACGACACCTCATACAGAGCCAACTGCAAATTATATTAATACTAGGTGGGAACAAACCAAAACAACTTATGTGAAAACCAGTGAATCCTGCTTGAGGTACAAGCAGAAGATAAAGAAAGAATGGATAACTGAATCACACATGGCATGCATGGCAAACCATAGAAAGCAGGAGAACATTGAAGAAACAAATAAATGAGACAATAAACAGTATCAAAAACAAACAGAGAAGTTCAAATAAAAACTATAGCTGACAAACGGGCACACCTGGAAGATCTTGCTAATCAAGCAGAAGAGGCAGCCAGAAAAGGGGAACAAGGGAAAATTTACAAGCTCACCAAAATAGTCTGTGGCAAGTACCGTCGAACTACTAAGACGCCCATAGTAGACAAACAATTCAATTCAATTTTAAGACATTTATTTCCAACTTTTCAATATAGGTGTACAAAGTAATAAATGAGCGAAATAATGTACATGTGTTTTAACAAAAATACAACATAATACACATTCATGTGGTACATACACAGTTGGAGGCCACACCTCTAAAAGCAAAAGCTTGAGGCGAGGGTGCCCTTAGAAACATAATACATAATATTATATAATACATATGTAAACAGAAAATAACTACGTACAAAAAAAGAAAAAGATAACATACCTAGACCGCTGAGCTTAATTGGAGGGGGAAAGAAAGGAAAGAGAGAAAAGGAAGAAAAAAGGAGAAAGAGGGGAAAAGGGGGAAGGATGGAGGTGCAACAGTACGGAGAAGAGATGTATTCACGAAGAAGCAGAGAGAAGAGAGGGAGAGAAGAGACCCAATGGAGGGCCAACTACTAACAACCGAGGCGGAACAAGAAGCTCGTTAGGCGGAACATTTTAAAGAAGTATTGAATAGGCCACCACCCACAACAGGAGCTGATATCCAGCTTTAAATCAATGAACTAGACATTAGTTGTGAACCACCAAGTAAAGAAGAAATTGTTACAACTATTAAATCTCTAAAAAAAAATGGAAAGCCCCGAGCCAAGAAAATCTGAATGCAGAGTTATTCAAGGCGGACCCAGAACTTGCAGCCAAAGTGCTTCACCCACTATTCACTGGTGTCTGGGAGAAGAAGAAAATACCAGATGATAGGATACCGAAGAAAGGCAACCTAAGAGACTGTAATAATTGGCGTGGAATTACTCTTTTATCAATACCAAGTAAGACTATGGCAAATATTATCTCGGATATAGTAGATGAGCAGCTTAGGAATGAACAGGCAGGATTCCGTAGAAGAAGGGGATGCACTGCCCAGATATTTGCCCTTCGTAACATCATAGAACAGTGCACTGAATGGCAGGGGCAGATGTACTTAACTTTGTCGACTTTGAGAAGGCGTTCGACAGCCTCCATCAGGACAGCATGTGGGGCATCTTACGAATGTATGGGATCCCACAGCAAATAGTAGACCTCATTAAGGTGTTCTATGCCAATTTCACCTGTAGAGTAGGAAGCAGTAACCTGGCCTTCCAGGCAAAGACACTGAGTCGGACAAGGGTGTGTGACGTCTGCAATGCTTTTCAACATTGCTATCGACTGGGTGATGCGTCGGACAACAGATCAAGCAAGAGGTATAAGATGGAATCTCTCCTCAGCATTAGAAGACCTGGACTTTGCTGAAGACTTAGCTCTGGTCTCTCACACTCACAAGCACATGCAAGAGAAAACATCCCGTCTCTGTAACTATGCTCAACAAATCGGCCTTAAAATAAATCAGAAGAAAACTGAAGTTATGACTCTAAACATCCCAAACCCACTACCAATCCAAGTGAATGGAAAACACAGAGGAGTTCATGCACATATCTTGGGAGCGTAATTAGACATGATGGGGGAGCACACAACGGTATCAAGAACAGGATGAACAAGGCTAGGAATGCATTTAGAATGCCGAACAACGTATGGAGGTCTCAACAATATAGTATCAAGACTAAAGTCAAGTTATATGAAAGTTGTGTGTCCTCTTTACCCTCTTGTATGGATCAGAATGTTGGAGAATGACAGCAAGTGACATCAACAAGCTTTCAGTCTTCCATACAAAGAATCTAAGAAAAGTTTGTAGGATTTTCTGGCCCAACAAAATATCCAACCAAGACCTACTTAATAGATAGCATGGATGATATCATTGCAAAGCGGCGCTGGAACTGGATTGGTCATGTATCGAGTAAAGAGTCAAACAGCATCCCTAAAGTAGCCCTGCACTGGACACGAGGAAGGAAAAAGAAAGAGAGGGCGACCCAGAACCACCTGGAGTCAAACTGCAGAGGAGAAATGAAAGATATGCATCTGACCTTGGAAAGTGTCCAGAAAACAGCCCAAAACAGACAGGAGTGGAAGACCTTCGTTGCTGACCTACATGCCAGGAGGCATAATGGGCAGTAAGTAATTCACGAAAAGTCGTGTAACGTGACGACGTGACGTGAACGTCATCACACCATGGTTCGAAGTAAGCCGTACGATCCGACAATGACGAAATTCATGACAAAACAAACTCTTGCTCTTTGTTTTTCCTTATTAAATTTATTTCCATATTTCCCTTATTCGTGTTAGTACGTATGGACTCTAAAAGCCACTTGGGGTTATGGTAAAAGTCATGATGATTATATTGTATAAAGCGCCTTTAGCACCCTTCCTGGGTGAATATGTTGCGCATTATAAATGTTTGTATTAATTTTCCCTTTAAAAAAAGTTTTAAGAGGGTGTTACATTCGAAATGCTATGCAACGACGTGAGTTAAAAAAATAAAACGTTAACATTAGTTACAACAAGTGATCTGAAGCTCATGGTTGTCAATATCTAGCTCATCATAATTTTTTATCGTTTGAAATCGAATAAATCTGACGTAACGTGATTATTTCTTAGATAACCTAAAATGGTTTCACTATATCAACTGACACTTTTCAGCTTATCATTGTTTGATCATGACAATGGAGTCCCAATCTCGCTGGTACCCTCCAATGCTCCTCTTGTCTTCTCGATCACTCTGATTTAACCCTCTCAAGAAAGCTAAGACATCCTTCTTCAATTCCTCCGGAGCTGATTGTCGGAAATTCCTCACGTGAGTTACAAAGTCCAGCATTCTGCCGCCCTTGGCGGAGGCGGGGTCAAAGCACTGAGAGATATCGGAAGGCCATGACTGGTGATAAAATTTATAGGGCGTGTTCGATTTCGTGTAGATGTCTCGGAGATGGGCGGAACATAGATTAGTGGCGGGGCTCCCTTCGCATAGCTTGGGGTATCGATCCCACACCCGATAGATACCTGCTTCTTCTGCAATAATACATAAGAAAAATATGCCTCGAGTTGATATTGTCATGATTATACTCGTCTTATCGAAGGGAAGAAGCATCCCCCGATCCCCCCCCCCCCCCTCCCTCAACAACAAGAACAACGATTACCCCCGGCGGAATGCTTTATTGAGTTCCATACCTTCTAAAACAGCTTTTACTAATGGGGGAGACCTCTTTCCCCTTGATATTTTTACATATATAATCAGATAATTGCAACAAATAATCAGACTCCTATAATTACCACTCATGATTGAATTTTTTTAAAAATTCAATATTTGAATGGGTACAAAGAAGACGCAGTAATTCTTTTTTTACCTGAAAGAAGAACTACTAGGAGAGCTCCATGCTTGATCAGCCTGTCCCTCAGATAGGACTCTGCCTGCTGTAGGTCATCGGCATAGTAGAGGGAATGAACGGCGTGGATTAGATGGAACCCTTCTTTATCCCCTTTTTCTTCCTCAGACTTTCGGAAGTCGTCAAAGATCTCGTTTCGCCATTCAAACTCGACGCCGTCGAACTTCGGTCGGTTGTCATTGACGAGGGCCTTGAATTCTTCCAGGGGTGCCTTGGCGGGTTCGACCACCGTATAGTGGATACGAGGGTACCTTGTCACAAGTTGTTCTAGCATGCAGCTGTCCACTTTACCTAGAGACATAAAGATGAACAGTTTCAATAAGAGGCATTTTCAAATTTCAGTTATTAAAGGGAAGTCCACCCTGATATGACAAATTTGACAATTTTTTTCCCTCCAAGAAATTGTTTTTTCCCCGCCAGCCCTCCAAAAGTCACTCGGGGGGGGGGGGGGGGGGGGGGGTTAGATTTTTTTTTCGCCAGCCCTCCAAAAGTCGCTCGGGGTTGGGGGTACCAAATTTCATAGGGTCCAATTTTCCTCCATAGTTATCTGACAAGCAAAAAAAAAAAAAAAAAGTTATCAGTTCTAACAGAAGGGGGGCGGGGGGGGGGGGGTACAAACTTTGTCTTTCAAAATTTTTTTTTTTTTTTTTTTGGGGGGGGGGGTCCAAAAATGTCAGGGGCAGTCTGCCCACTTGCACTCCCTTTGGGTACACTAGTGGCAACTCCGTGACTCCCCATCTTGCGAGCTCATCTCCCATTTGCCGTGAACTGAAAAATATCCCATTTTCTCTCTAAAAATGTTTTATCGTATAAGCACCCTAGATATAATCATTTCACTGATCCCTTGTTATTGATGACCTAATGTCAATCAATTCAAGACATTTATTTCCAACTTTTCAATATAAGTATACAAAGCAATAAATTATCAAAATAATGTACATGTATTTTTAACAGAAATATGACATAATATACATTCACGTGGTACATACATAGTTGGAGGACACACCTCTGAAAGCAAACGCTTTATACAAACCCTTTATGATACAAATTTATTTCCTAATCAAAAACAAAGAAAATGAAAATTTTTGAATTTTTGAGTACTTAGCTCGCAAGATACGCCGAGGAGTTACCAATTTGTGTTTCTTATCCTTATCGGATTTTGCTCAAACTTTTGTTGATATGTTTCTTTAATTCTTCTGCTTCTTTCAAAACCAACCTAATTTCGGGGCGGACTTCCCCTTTAATTAGCGACATCCTCTACTAAAACAACGGAGGTTTACGGAGTATTGATGAGAGCGCACCGACGATCCGATTGCTCCACACAGATGAGCTGCTTACGGAAGTTTAAAAGTGCCACCGAGATGACGAGATAATTCCTCGTCTTCTCGACCTTTTTTAGTACAAGAATCTCGTCAACTCGACTTCTTGAGTCCAGGAAGATGAGAAGGTGAGATCCGGCATCTCGTCTTCTCGACTTCTTGGGTATGAGAAGATGAGAAGGCGAGATTCCGAATCTCATATTTTGGACTTCTCGGGTATAAGAAGGTGAGAAGGCGAGAGTTTAGATCTCGTCAAGTCCATTTCTTGGGTATGAGAATGTGAGAAATCGAGATTCCAAATCTCGTCTTCTCGACTTCTTGGGTGAGAAGTCGAGAAAACGAGATTATCTCGCCTTCTCATCTTCTCATACCCAAGAGGTCGAGAAGACGAGATACCTGATATCACCTTCTCACCTTCCTGGACTCAAGAAGTCAAGTTGACGAGATTCCGGATCTCACCTTCTCGCCTTCTTGGACCCAAGAAGTCGAGAAGACGATAGATCGGATCTCGCCTTCTCGCCTTCTCGGACCAAACAAGGTGGAGAATACGAGATGCCGGATCTCGCCTTCTCGCCTTCTCGGACCAAAAAAAAAAAAGGTCGAGAAGACGAGATGACGGATCTCGCCTTTTCGCTTTCTCCTCTGACCAAAAAAGGTCGAGAAGACGAGGAATTATCTCGTCATCTCGGTGGCACTTTTAAGCTTTCGTAGCTGCTCGATGTGTTTGCTCGTTTTATTAAATCCCAACAATTTGTTTTTCATGAATATTCATGCCGACTAGTCTTCACTTCCATAAATTTGGCCTCGCTGTGGTACGTTTAAAAAGACACATAGAGAAAACGCTGTTTAAAAATGCAAACAGTTGTTTACAATATGAACTTAACTGTACATTCATATTGTAAACAATTTGTTTAAATATTAAAACATGTTGTATAAGTTTTAAACAACCTATTAAACAGCGTTTTTACTACATGTACATATATTTAGCGTTTTCTCCTTGAACTTAAAATAATTGCTTTCCTCGATCGTGTCTGTCAATCCTCCTCATTTTTAAAAAATCAAACTTCCAATTCAGTTTCCTTTCGGGGGTGCATGGAGTACATCCATAAAATTATAGAAATGTGATTAAAAATGTGCAGCTTTTAGCATTATATTTATTAATCAAATCAAATCAAATCAAATCAAATCAATTTATTGAACTAAAATGTTTATGTTTTCTTCCAAAGTTAGCAGGGGAAATATCATAATTATTAATATTGGAGGGGCAGCCAAAACGAAATATTATAATCATTAATATGGGAAGGGCGGCCAAAACAAATAAATCTGAAAATTGCCAAGAGAATGCCTAGTAGGCCGACCATCTAATATAATGGGAGGGGGGGGGGGGGGACCCTAGCTACGATAATGGGAAGGGCGGCCAAAACAAATAAATCAGTGCATATAGTGTGTACAGCCAGGATTCTCAGACAGATAATCATGACAGCTGCCTTAATTAGCATTATAAACAAATTAGCAAATTAGCATTATATTAATTAGCATTACATGATCCGTTATACTCTTGATGTTATGTTATATTTCATTTGAAATGCAAGGATCAATATAGCAAAAATTACCAAAAAATTATATGCTATGCAAATAAAACACAAATACATGATGCAAACCAATGCGATTTCAAAAACTTGATTACACATTGCTTTTATAATGCAATGAACTGGGTTTGAACCTATAGGTTTGTGTGTCAATAGAGAGGGGTGGGATGTTCTTTCCTCTTTCCTTCACTCAAAATTCCTTGATTAAACTGTTGATTAAACTTTTCGCCGTTGCTTGTTCTGTCGGTAATCTACTATAGGCAAAATCATCCTCTCTCCTATAATAATGCATGTTTCAGCACCGGCTCTGACCTCAATTTCCCTGTTGCATGACAATTGTGTTGTTTTTTTACAGTCCAAGCACATGCACTAACATTCCTTCCTGTAAACTCTTTTCACTGTGCTTCCCTATAGCTATCACTTAAAAAGGTCAAAGTGGTATTTTGAACTTGGTACCCCGGGTTGTATTATGGTACCATGCAATACACGCTATAACACGCACTATTTATTATGCGAATGTGCAACTACCGAATCGTGTACATTCTAGCATAGACTGAAAGATCAAAGTCTGTGTTTATTGGTGTTCCACTCGTGCATATAGGCCCTATATATATATGTACGTGTACGTTTTTACTCCACGAAGTGCATATTTCCCCTCCTCCTCACCGCCTTCTCTTCCCTCTCCTCCTTCTAATTCTTTTCTCCTTCTTCTCCCTTTTCCTCCTTCTATTTCTTTTGTTTCTTTACAAATAATATTCATAAGAAAATATCCTGAAGATCATGCAACCACAAGGTTATTTATCGCTGATAGTCTTGTAAAAAAATCATTACTGAAGTTATATTGTGAGAAAACACATAACGAACGAACCATCACCGCTGCCGACCGCCAGCACGCGAAGGACGTCATCGCTTGGAAACTTCGCAGTCAGTTGGCAGACGACATGGTCCTCAAATATTATCCGAGCCCAGTCCTTGTACATGTTCACTTTGAGCCCTGAGAATTCAGCATAGGCATGATAAGCCTCGAGATAGTCATCAAGATCGTCCACCAACTTCGGCAGGTTGTCGAAACACGAATCGGGGACTTCGCTCCGTGCCATCTTTTGTTGTTTGTTTGCCGGAGCTTTCAAAAGAAAATGGCACAAATGAGAAGTGACAGGCAGCGGCGCGGCGTCGCAAGAAATTGGTGTCGGCAGCAGGCGCGTAGCCAGGGGGGGGGGGGGGGGGGGGGGGCGAGGGGGGCGGCCCCCCCCCAAAAAAAAACCCAAAAAAAAAAAAGCGAGAGCTAAAAAGCGGGGGGAAGTGAGAGAAAAAAAGCCTAAAAAGTTGCTACTCCCCTTTATCTTTCTCTCAAATTTGCCAGAACGTCAAAGCGTTCGCGCTGATCGCGCGGGAAGGAAGAAACTCCCCTCGAGCCCTGTGCCCCCCACCCCCCCCCCCCCCCCCCGTTGTTACATATATTGCAGTATTGCACCCAAATAATTGAAAGGCAGTCAGACCGTCGAACTAACTTTCCGCTAAAAAAAAGTGCTAAGAGCCGTTATATTTCTCTCGAATTTGCTCAAATGTCAAAGCTTTCGCGCTTCGCGCGGGAAGGGGGAAACTCCCCCCTCCCTGCACCCCCGTCGTTACATATAGTGCAGTATTGCACCCTAATAATTGAAAAGCAGTCACAGCGTCGAAACTAACTTTCCGCCTAAAAAAAAGGTGATACGAGCCGTTATCTTTCTCTCGAATTTGCTCAAATGTCAAAGCTTTCGCGCTTCGCGCAGGAAGGGGGGAAACTCCCCCCCCCTCCCTGCACCCACCCCCCCTCCCCCCCCCCCCCCCTGGGGAGCACGCTTTGCGTGCTCAACCGCACCCCCTAAAATGAAATCCTGGCTACGCGGCTGGTCGGCAGATGCGCCACCTCTGTTGGCTAAAAAAGAGGAGGGTAAAAAGGGAGAGGGAAGGGGAAAGAGGAAAGGAAAAGGAGAAAAGAAAAAGGAGTAGGGGAAAAAGAAAAGAAAAAGGGGGAAGGGAAATGGAAAGGAAAACAAAACAGAAAGAAAATAAGGAAGGGAAAAGGGAAGGAAAGAAAAAGAAGGAAAACTGGAAAGTTAATATTCGAGCATTGGGCTAAATATGTGAACAACCTTTTTTCAATTTCAGTATTAAAATCAATGCATCAGGGATAATACATGTAGGTTCTATGATCTTAGGTATGACATTTTTAAAAAACCAAATCGAATAGCGTTACACAAGCCATAATATTGAAAAAAGTTTATTTGTACATTGTATTTACGTAAAATTAATGATCTTTGTTGTTGTCTATTCAGAATAATATTGTTTTATTTTATACTCTCACTGCGTACCATTTGTTTAATAGACAAAATGATCTAAAAAACAAACACAACACGTTCTTATAAACTGAAAATAATTGTGTAGGCCTATATGCATGCAATATGGATACCTGCAGACATTACATACTTGCATTTCTTATTTGGTGGACTTACAGAAATAGGGACATTTTTGTTTTCTCTTTAATAATAATAGATAGTCCTATAAACACATAACCCATGGTGGTCTCAGTTAACCTGATCTCTGACATATAATGCACGTTTTTCCCCCGTAAAAAAAACCCCAAACTCTTTCTGCGACCACTCAACTCACTGATGTAGCTACATGTGTGTGTGTGTGGGGGGGGGGGGGGGAGATAGGGGATGTGAATTAAGGAACGTGGAAATAAGATGATAGGACCCCTCACACCGGGCCCTCACACACCCTACCCTTGGTCTCATTACTTCACATTCCATCTATCAATTAAGACCGCCGGTGCCCCCCCCCCCCCCCTCAGTGGTGAGACCACAGAGCAGATTTCTTAGATATCGCTTTAGACTTGAAACAAAATAGTTTGGTTTATTTTACCTGACTGCTAAGAAAGCATATAGCATGCTTGTAAAATAATAGGCAACTGAGGCACTAGCGCATCCACTTGGTCTCGAACACGGGTCCTCCCAGTTACCAGACCACTGCTCTACCACTGAGCCATTGCTAATATAAAAAAAAACATTCTAAAATAAACATTTCTAGAGTTTGACTGATTAAGATTGTAGACAGGTACCTTCTATACAAATACAATATCATTTTCCTCTCTGGCTAAGAATTCTGTATTTGTCCCATCTTTTCATAATGTGTCATCAATGTCACGTAACTAACAACAGGGCCCATG
This sequence comes from Heliocidaris erythrogramma, assembly GCA_025617745.1. NCBI lineage: Eukaryota > Metazoa > Echinodermata > Echinoidea > Camarodonta > Echinometridae > Heliocidaris > Heliocidaris erythrogramma. The sequence continues at coordinate 19,263,720 of CM046868.1, read as the reverse complement.
TGCATAAAAGGCTACTAGGCCTAGTTGGCAACTAAAATGGACTTAAGTTGCTTACTAAGCCTAGATGATTACTAATTGTGATGCATAAAACCCAACTAGATATAGTAACATTCTAAAATTCTGGCAAAAGTTAGAGTTGATCTGGGGTACCTCTAAGTCACTAGATGACAACTAATCAGTCTGCCTTTGGACACCGTCCTGACAACATGGCTCGTACTAGCTGTAGCAACCTTGTATAGAGAATTTATGAATTTCTACAAAATGTAAGTACTGGGCAGTAATGCAATGTTACAAAGACCCTTAGAAATGAGTTATGCTCATTTGGAATGTGGTTCGAAGCTCAAACACAATAATCTTGTCTACAAGCCTATTGTATCTGACATAATCACCTCCTCTCCAAGGCCAAAGCACCCAAATCATTTACAAACCAAATTGTCCTAGTATGCAACTAGTAAGCAATGTGCCTAGTGAGGTTTTATGCAACACAAATTAGTTGCCAACTCCGTAGGTATAAACTAGGGAATTTATAATCTTACTAAGCACTAGTTGCCAGCTAAAATGGGCCCTGGTGTTTACCCACACTCTAACACGTCATAACCATTCATCCCTGGCTTTATGTTGTAATTGAGAGCACAATCCTTCAAAATGAAAGGAAATGTTAAATATTTCTTTTCCTACTCACTTTCATACAATAAATCTAATATAAAATCTCCATCACAACTGCATACACTCTTATTTCTTTCTAATTGTAAATATAGGGGGAACGTTGTGGGTATTGTTAGATATTCTATGTATCTATGTAAAAGTTATCTCAAAACATTCTCAAGATTGATAACGAAAATCTGCTGATATTATTTTGTCAACAAAGCAAAAGCAATTCTTTACCAGATTATTAAGGAAAATTTTAACACTACTCGAAAGAATCCCTTTCAAAGTCGCATCGAAAAAGAAAAGTTCCCAATTCCTTCTCCTTCTTTCTACCCCCTCTCAAGTTCACTGCCTAATGTATTCTGTTTATGAGTCTGCAGGCGCGTAGCCAGGGGGGGGGGGGGGAGCGGTCGTCCCCCCCCCCCACAAAAAAAAAACCAAACACGCCAACTAAAAAAAAAAAAGCGGGGGGAAGTGAGAGAAAAAGGCTTTAAAAGGCTTTACGATCAGCCTTTATCTTTCTCTCAAAATTTCGCACTCTTTGGGTGCTCACAACCACCCCCCCCCCCCCCTCCCTAAAACCAAATCCTGGCTACGCGGTTGACGAGTCTTGACAAAACTGAAAGGAATTTGAAATATTAAAATTAAAGAAACAATACTAAACCAATGATATAAGACGTCACTGCAAATCATCCACGCTCATTGGTTTATGGTCAAAATGTCGTTTTGTTGTTGCACGACGTTTCGAAAGATGTCGTCGCAATATACAGTATGCTTGGTATAAATCGCAAAGTACTATAATATTGGCATTATTGCTGAACTTGGAAGATATCCTCTGATCATTGAGGTTTTAACTAACACTCTTAAGTACTGGATACGAATGCGTTATATTGATCAAGATATTGTACTTTATGAAATTTATAGTGAAAACAAACGACTATATGCTGGGTTCTTAATTATTTTGTCAGGCAGGCCAGAAATATTCCTGAAATTACGTCGCGGGCCACTAGCACCGAGTATTACAATACACACAAAGACGCAATTGGACTGACGTCTCTTACCCAAATACATAGGTACATGTATATTAACTTTTTAACGTTTTTCATTCAGCGAGCAAGCGAAGCTAGCGAAAAAAAATGACACTCTACAACCGTGAAAATTTACATTTTGTCATCAAATTGTGATGGTTTATATAAGATATAGATTAACAGAGAGACTATTTCACTTCCCGAAAATGAAGTGGTGGGTACCCGAAGGCCGGGTGATTTTGATATTCTCGGGGGAGGGGGCTGCAGCCCCCATCCCCAAATATAAGGACGGTGGGACAATTTTAGAATATTCCTCCCGTTTTATATCACAAACAATTATTATCCTTATTTTTTTTCTTCGTTTGATATTTTTTTTTAAACTGGCGTGGTAGGACAGGCCCAGGGAACGGATAATTACGATATGCTATTTGCGAGCGAGCGAAGCGAGCAAGCAAAACTTTTATTAACCTTAGTAAGTTAGGATGATGTATTATGTATCCACATATTAAATTTAAAATCGTCTCGCGGGCCGCAAGTGGAGTTATATGAAATCAAGACGCAAAACGATTTCGTCTCCCACTGAGGGTAAGCTACAAGCAATGGCGGAGATGTGTTATGCAATTTTATTCATTGGGGGGGGGGGGGGAGGAACCATGATAAAAAACAATGGAGGGTAACAAATTGCGGACATATCGATTATGCAAAACTTCTGCCAAAATGAAAAATATCTAAAAAGATGAATGCGACTGCGTCTCCTATATGCCTCCGCCTAAATTCAGTCGATTACTCAGACTGCTTTTGAAATATTACATACATGTTAATTGACCTCTCTGACATTTGACCTTACACCCTATAACCCCAGTCTTTATCTCCTCCTAGTCATGAATACAAATTAGTTGAGATATGGTGATAACAAAGCTTTAAAAAAACCCCCCAAAAACATTAATTCATCTGTTTAGGGTGTTAACTCCTCGTTAAAGTACATGTATATATGTATGTTCGTTTATATATCAGATAAAAGTATAATTAAATGAATATATGAATAATCATTACATCACAGTCGATGCTTATCTCAGTGAATTTTAAACGAACATGCCAGTTTATGTCAAATGACCTTTATCTGCTCATGCTTAAATCCTAATTACGAAATTGCTTATACTCGCGACGATCCAATTTATACCCTTAATGTCGCAGACGGAATTTATTTAGTAAATAGCGATTGAAGCTGAAAAATACCCCCTATTTAAGGAAAACGTCGACGACGCCTTAAGGCGGAAAACAGACCCTTTTCGACGCTTTTTGTTCATACCTCATGTGGTTCTTGAGTTATCGCGAGTACGGGAGAGCGGGACGGACGGACAGACGGACGGACTACCCGAAAACATAAAGCCTGCGGCAACACCTTCGGTGGGCGGAAGCATACAGATTCTTACTGATAGACACATACATGTAAGACAAAATATCTGTAAACTTCGCATAAGCTCACAATTAACCTATCAATTGAAAAAGGAAGATATCATCGCCCTCTCAAAATACCAGCGAATATATACGTTTTGTGAAGAATGTAGTATGCAGACGGTAGGAGATGAATTCCATTATGCCATGCAATGTGAGAAGTTTTTTGATAATCTTAAAGCACTCAATGATAACTTTGAAGACAACCAATTTGGAGAGATTCATATTTATAATGTCACTCAAAGAAGAGGCTCTCATAAAAGAACTTGCCATTTTTATGCGATAAACTATTGATCAACGTGGTACCTTCAAATTTGTATTAAGCATTAAGTATTAAGAAATTCGACGTTAAGGCGAAACGAACGTGGGTTAAGGCGCATCCTAACAATAGGATGAGATAAAAGGATTCGCCCTAAGTCGCAGTTAGAGGAAGAAGAAGAAGAAGTAGTAGTAGTAGTAGTAGTAGTAGTAGTAGTAGTAGTAGTAGTAGTGAGCATAAAAGAAACATAATAACAATAGAAACATAATAAACATAGAAAACATAATAAACATGGGTAGGAACAGAAAAATATATGGAAATGAATGCAACACAGAGAATTAATGAAATGATACACATTTATTAAAAATTTGATTAATTAGTTAGTGTTTTCTAATTTAATTGAATGTATATAAATTTATCAAGACAGATGCAAACAACGTGAGGCATAACATATACAATTTCAGAGGATTATAATAAAAGTTTAATGTCGATATTCGTTTAAGGTTCCACGGGCAATCAGCCCCATATTCTGCTAATTCCGTTTAGACCCGATATGAGCACTAAAGTCATGTTAAACAAGGGAAAACATAAACCTCGATCTAACTTCCTCAACTTACGACCGAGCTTAAACCCAGCACCGGGTTTTAATTTTAGTAGCAAACGGACTTACGTAATTGTATGTCATTATAAGCTCATTAGAAATGAGAGGTTTCAAAATTTCACTCTTAAACTAGCATGATACAAAATAATACATGTACATGTATAAGACAAAATATAACAACAATAATGAAGAATATAAACAAACTTTCATATTTCAAAGCTACAAATTCAGTACTGAATAAATTTCAAAATGTTTATCTACACTGTCATGATTTTTGTGTTTTTTTTAATGTTGAATACATGTACTGCATACATCATCTCATGAATATTTTCAGAATTACATTTACATTAAAAAAGAATAACAAAGAACACAGTGTATATATGTTGAATACATGTACTGCATACGTCATCTTATGAATATTTTCAGAATACATTTACATTAAAAAAGAATAACAAAGAACAAATCCACAATCATTCCTTGTTTCCCATACCAAATCACTCCATGGAAAAGCCATATTTTTCTAGTACCAATGTGCGTGCCATGAGTAATATAAATGCACAAGACATAAATGAAAAATAAGTCTCATACATGTGATATAAGTTAGAAAAAAACCCACACACAACATATTTTTAGTATTCAATGAATAGAGAAGTAGTTCTATATCTAACATTATCACTGGAAAGCCAGTAGGTGGCTCTTCATATCTTTAGTTCACCAAATTATCAAGTCTCATTAGCATAATGTATTGTTTACCTAGATATTCACGACCCGTATAAAATCTATTTATCTGATTTTTCTGCTCCCAATTGGAACAACCTAAGTGTGAGGGATCAATATCCCTTTTAATGAACTGATCGATGTAATTGACGTTTTACAGATAATCTATTTATCTGATTTTTCTGCTCCCAATTGGAACAAACCGAGTGTCAGGGATTAATATCCCGATAATGTACTGATCAATGTAATTGGCTTTTCACAGATGTGTAACAATCATTTACGTCGTGGACCGAAATTCAATGCCACCATCCTCGGTTTGTAGGCGAAGACACAGAGTAGACCGAGCTGCTGACGGCACCACTAGACATCTCCCATATAGCTTGGGCTATGAAAGATATCTTGGCCTCTACACTTATTTTAAAAATATGTTATACAGCAAGAGGGCCTACCAGTAGACCATGAGCAAAGTTAGGAGTCAAGCACCAGCTGCAAAAGATATGATCATATAGAATAGAATAGAATCTAATTGACAGCATGCACAAGGAGAGTGCCAACTTGCAGAACAGGAGATGATACAAAAGTAAATTTTGTAGCTAAACTTATAGTTTTCAGCTTTTCCTAGTTTTCAGCTGAGATAAAATACTTAAGCAACTTTGGTATTCATTTGAATCTTTTTGCTAAGTATTTTACCCAAAGTCCAAGAAAAATCACAAGTAGACTTGTGCCAATTAATTTGAAAGCTTTGGATTGGCAGGCATGTGGCTTTTATACATACGCCAAGCATTATAAGCTGCACACAAGCAAATTATATAAGCATGCATCCAATGCGAGAAATTTATTGCGCATTTTTTTTATAAGGTATGTAACGTCACAATGGATATCACTAAGTATTTTGCCTTAAAGTTGGCTTACTACAGTAAAGTGCTTGAATTTGATCTGAATACGAGTTAAGCCATTTTATTTAGCCAAGCTAAATGCTTAGTAAAATGCTTACTTAATTTGTGTTTTGAATTGAATGCTGCCTGTGTATTCTTGAAAGCCTATGGTTGCAATAAATGAAAGAGTGATATAAACTTTAGGCCATGTTTAAACCTTGTCTAAGCGTTTAGATTTAGTCCTCCAGTTTATGAAGTTCCTAGTGTCAAGGAGTTCTGTTTGTACAAACCACCATAATTCTGCAATTAATGAAAATACAAAAACAAGTTGCTTAAAAATTACTTTCTCCTTTTCCTTTCAGGACGAAATCAATATTTATTTATTCACTGGTACATGTATATACATGATTACACTACATGGTAATTAATATGTAACTGAGGAACTTATTAATATGGGGAATATTTTGAACACCTTCTGCGCACTTTACAATCCATCCAAGACCCTGTTTTGACAAAAAGCATTAAATATGAAAACACACATTGAAAATTCTCCGAATTGAGATTCAAAATAACAAAAAGACTAATTGAATGGAAACTGGGATATCATTACTATCGTATGCCTTCGGCTAAGAGAAAAGGCCAAACTGGTTTTAAGTTGGGGAGGTATCAAACCAGTCACAGGACAGTCTCTAATTTGAGGCTGATTAGAACTTTTCTCTTTTTCTTAAAGGAAACCAATCATCAAAGAAATATTTTGCTCTGTATGTCTTTCTTTGAACAAAGTTGGAATCTCTCAAGTACTTGAAGATACCCTCCCTGAGATTGTCAGATGCCATCTTGCAGAACTACTTGGAGTGGGTCAGACAGTTCAGGAGATGGTTGTCTGTGTGTGAGCTCTTGTCAAATCACTTGGTCACAGACATAGGCACCCAGTGTCTGAAGACCAGGACCTCGCCATCTTTCTCTATAGAGCACTCTGAATCTCTCAGGTACTTGAGGATACCCTCCCTGAGACTGTCAGGTGCCTTCTTGCGGAACTCCTTGGAGTGGGTCAGGAAGTCCAAGAGGTGGTTGCCATCCTGGGAACCCTCATCAAAGATGGATGTTCCTTGAATGTAGCGGGTGACCTGCTCTCCGGAGTAGGGCATGTTCTGGGAGTCTAGGGCCTCTCCTACCTGCTCATCGGTCAACAGGAGGGGCCTCATATCAGTCACGATCTCATTCATCTTTCTGTGGACTTTGATGATTGTGGAATGCCCTGAAAATAAAAAGAGAAAGAGAAAGAGAGAGAGTTGGGGGGGGGGGGGGTAGAGAGACAGAGAATTAATAACATGGTAGATGTAGAGTGAACATTAAGTAAAGAGTTGTAAAACTTTGATTTAGTGTTCAATGAAAATTATGCTAAGTGGAGGGCCTTTTATTCTGTGACCTATTTAAAATTTAACCCTTTCGTTGCAGAGGACAGTGTAAACCCCTGAAATTTAAACAACTTATCTAATATTTTGGAGAGAGAGAAAGATAGCTAGAGCTTCTCCTTGAATTTCAAAAGTTGTAATAGAATTGTCAATCTGGAATCAAGGAACACTTTGTATCAAGATCAACAATAAAGAAGAGAAAGCATTTGATTAGATATTTTTTCTTGACAACATCATATTTGTGATGCATGCTTGTAAACTTAGCAAATGCGAAAGAATTGTGAAATATCTTTCTTCTTAATAGAATACAAATCGAAAGATTTGTTTACAAATTAAAAATTCCTCCCCAGTCAAGCTTCTTCGTTTACTATCTTTCTTCTTACTTGACAATGTGATAATAAAGAGGAGACCTCCATCTTCAAGCATATCATGTAGCCTCTTCAGGGTCTGCTTCAAGTCCGATGCATAGTAGAGGACATGTACAGCGTGTATAAAGTGGAACTTCGGTGGCTGACCACTGCCCTCACTGTTGAAGATGCTGTCCAAGTACTGATCCGAGGTTTCTGTTCTCCATTCAAAGGATGCTCCCTTCAGGCTATCTCCTTTCTCCTTGACCAAGTTCTTGAAAAGGTCGTTCTGAGCCTCGGAGGGTTCCACAATGGTTTCGTTGATCTGAGGGAATGTCGGAAGGAGCTGTTCAAGCATGGCACAGTCAATGTTTCCTAAGAGGAAGAGGATAAGAAAAGATAGTAATACAAAATCAAAAAGTAGCACTGATCAGAGATATACTTTGCGCACTTCCTTGCCCTCCTGAAGGCTCGTTCACAGATGTAGCAGTAAGCTGTCGGACAGTATTCACATGATCACAGATAGATCACTGACAGGATTTTTGACAGTAATGCAGTTACTACCCAAAGATATTAAAAGATCCATCCCTGGGATGGAAGGAAATGGTCCTCCTGAAGCAACCTACATGTACAAGCTCTCCGATTTCTGCTGGTTGGCAATGTTCTAAGTAATCCCAGATGGGTTGGGGGTTGGGGGTAGGGGGTGGGGGCCTACATGGGTTATAGGAGCTATACAGTAGGTCTGAGGGCAAAATGACCGTAGCTGTGCTTCCTTGCATTTTGAGCGTTGCAGAAGGCCCTTACCTGCTCCGCTGCCAATCCCTAGAACTTTGAGAGGATCTGCAGATTGGCATTTCTTAGCAAGTTTCTGAACCACTGTTTCCTTGAATGCAGTATCCACCCAGTCCTGGATGGCACCCGTCTTGGCTGAACAACGAGTGAAGGTCTGGTAGGACTCCGAGTAGTAGTCCAGATCATCCAGAATATATGTTACTTCAGCCATCTTGTTTTTTGACACAGCTGCATAATGGGGGAAAAGATTGAGAAAAGGATATCAAAATGGACACTCGTCTTTTAACACAATAAGGTCTAAAATAATTTTCATATGAAGAAAACAAGATTACAGGTAAAATGGGAACAAATAATATACAAGTGATATTGAAAAGTGAAAACATCAAATAAAAATTTCACAATGACTTGATAAAGAAACAAATAATCAGGTTCGTAATAAGAAGGAAATGAAACTTGAAAGCCAAAGCATGGGCCCCAAAAGGCCCAGATTTCAAAATTTGAACATGGGGCTATTTTGCATACAGATGCTACAAATCAAAATCCGGATTCTCTACTAAAAAATAAAATATTGTGGAGGCCCTGCAATGGTTTTTATACATTTTGCCAACTGAAGAAAGTTTGAATTTCATAAAATTAGAAATTTTGTGCGACAATCAAGGAAAGTCCCAATCTTAATGGATAACACCTGAACACCGTATGAATCAGCTTTAGAATAAATTGGATAATAAATGTTTTCCTTCAATATAATACTGTAAAAGATCTAGACATATATCTTACACAGTGAATGTTTAGATTAATTGACTTCATCTTTAATAATAAACTTGTACACCTAGATGTTCAAATGTCATATTTCATAAAACATCAAGCCTGCAGAGCTAGGCCTATGTCATGTGTATGAGCATGATTAGTGGCTTTATTTACAATTAATACTTAAATGTACAAATCTGAAGATAAGCTTACTTCATATATAAAGTCTTTTAAAGTGAAGACTCTGATAAGTGATAGTCTGGATGCAAATTAATAAGAGTAGTCCAGTTCTATTCTAACAGTAACAGTTAAATATCCACACAGGTAGAATAGATTGCATGGTCGTGATGTTTTTAGAAAGGGAGGGGGTGGAATTCATCATATTGAATCCCCCCCCCGGATGTGGCATAGCCCAAATATCCGGGCCTGATTAGGGTTAAGGAGTACATTTTATATTGTTATACATGTACACCATTTACGTCGTTTACATTGTCATACGCCAATTAGGGGTATATTTACATAATCTTACACTATTTATGCCTAGTTTACATTTGCCCCGGGCGGCGTACAATAATTGGTCTAAGATTTTTGGGGGCATCGTAGGTGGCCACGGGCTACATGTTTGTGTTTACATTATCTATGGGCATCGGGCCATTTCTTGTATTGGCCCTCGAGGGCAGGCCGAGGCAAATCCGTACAAAGGCTGCTCGGAGATTGTACGGAAATCGTGCAATTTCAGTGCAGTTGCCGTGCAGTCTCTGCAACCTCCACACGGAAATCATACGGAGCCCATCTGAAAAATGTTTGGCCCGTCTCGAGGTGGCTGCACGGCCATGGTATGGGAGCTGTGGGGTTTCCGTGCGAATGTTCAATGAGTGTACACTCTCTCTACGATTTTTTGTGGACTCATGTTCACCGAAAAATTGTGCGTTTGCTGCACGATCAGCGCGAAGCCTCCGTGCGATGCCCGTGCAGGGATTGTGCAATGCCACCTATGATATGTCTACGGGCTAGGGGCTTACGATTTTTTCAAATTTGTATAACTTCCTGCGAAACAAAATCGTAGAGGCCGCGGAGCCCGTGAATCCGTACGAAAATCTCACGGCTTCCTCCTGCCTCTGCACGGAGGCCGCACGGAAAAGGGGATATGGGCAGGATACGGGCTCCATAGACCAATCGCAGGCCAAATGTAAACTAGGCATTTATATAAGGTGATGTGTGAAAGCAGAAAAATAAGAAAAACAGGATGGTGAAAGTTTGAAAGAAATCGGACAAGGACTAAGATATTTATGGATGTTTGAAAAATGAAATCACTACATCTAGATGCGAATCTCAAATCGGCAATTTGGCGAGTCAATTGTGACATTTTTGTGGACAACTCTCCCATCTGTCGTACACAAAAATATCATTAATTTGCGGCTTTCTTCGAGGCGCTTTTACCCTCGGGGCAGTACTCAAAATACACTAAAGGAAAAAAGAAACTTATAAAAGTTCAAGAGATCACCAAATTAAATTCTCTGCATGGAAATGTACCAAATTTGGATATAATGTTGATTCAATGCATGGCTTTAAATGACAGTCAATAACAAAAAGTTTTCTTCAATGCCACAAAAGAAATGTGCACTGAAGCAAAGGACTCTCTAATCCCCAAGTCACAAAGACAAACTGCAGCCTTGTACACCATATGCATGTCAATGAATGAAACAAAAGAATTTCAAAAGGGATTTGCACCCCTCGAGCAAGAGGATATTGATGTTCTGCCATGGTTCGCCCGTTCACCAGACCTTTCCCCAATTGAACATCTCTGGGAAGAGCTTGGTCGACGTGTGTCAAGGCGTGACAATCAACCCATCAATAGGGAGACGCTCATTGCAGCACTGCAAGAGGAATGGAACAATGTTCCCCAGGCTACCATCGCAAATCTGATCGGAAGCATGCGAAGACGGTGTACAGCTTGCCAGCAAGCTAGAGGTGGACATACTGGCTATTAATCTGTTTGGATATGAACTTGCAAATCCCTTTTGAAATTCTTTTGTTTCATTCATTGACATGCATATGGTGTACAAGGCTGCAGTTTGTCTTTGTGACTTGGGGATTAGAGAGTCCTTTGCTTCAGTGCACATTTCTTTTGTGGCATTGAAGAAAACTTTTTGTTATTGACTGTCATTTAAAGCCATGCATTGAATCAACATTATATCCAAATTTGGTACATTTCCATGCAGAGAATTTAATTTGGTGATCTCTTGAACTTTTATAAGTTTCTTTTTTCCTTTAGTGTATATTGGAGATAGCATATTGTTATTATATAGGTCCTCACTCATGAACGAAAAGATCCTACTGAGTAATGCATTTTGAAAAAAAGTGACATTTTACTTTAGTCATTTTGTGTGTGAGAGCGAATGGGGGAGTTGTCCACAGCTACATCACAGTGACATAGCTATTCAGTCAATCTAAAATTCCAATAATATGCATAGTGATTACAACTTTCAAAAATTCATAATTAGGTGGTCTGTCGTAGTCGACAGACCACCTCTTAATTTCGTCAGAATTTTCTTTATTTCTTTATTTCTTATTTATTATTTATTTTTATTTTTCCACCACTTTCTTGTTACCATGATTCCTCAATATCGGCTGAGTCAATTTTTATCAAAATCTCTACAGTCATGAGGTATCTGGCTCGGGTATCTATTTCAAGGTCATCAGGTCATCGTGACGTCATCCAGGCGCCATTTTGTGAAATCCCATTATCAATCATATCTTCATAACGAGTCATCAAAAATAAACCATATTTGACACACATGAACTTCAGGTCAAGGGTCGACATAAAATGTCATTAAAATCCGTGCGCGCATCATGACGCGCACGTCAAAATTTAAAAATGCTCCAAATCACTTTTTAATCAAATTAGGGTATGGTTCAGGACATTTTACGCATTTTAAAATTTCCTGTCCGTGCGCGCGCACAGCGCGTAGAGAACGTAAAAACGCCATTTTTTCGCATGTTTCATCTTCCTGATACTATTCTTGACAATTTCCAACTATTTACAGTCATTCTCGACCTTCCATAATGTCGTACGCGCGCATCAAACTTTCAAATTCGTGCGCACGTCAATGGGCATTCTAATGTAAAAAGTGGTAAAAACATGCCTATCTAGAATTCGCCATAGCTCCTCAGAATGCACGGAAACCGCCCAATTCCTTTACATATTCTGAAAGCCTGGGAGTTGTAGATTTGAATTCATGTAGAATTTTTGCCGATCTCATGTTCTAACGTCATCATATTTGCATATGAACTCAAAAAAATGATTTTGAAAAAATGACGTCATCATTTTTGTATTCATTTGCTAATATTTCAGTAATAGGTAATCGATTTTCTTCCAAATTTTGATATGTTATAGCTGAGACAATTCTCTACAAGATCAGTCACCACCATTGTTCATTTTGATGACGTCATCACACTGAAATTTTCAATGCAAGATGCCAAGTCAGAATTTTCCCTATTTGCGTGTTATGTCTATGGAAGATGATTTTTTTTCGAATCATGAATCTACATGACATTGTTCTCTGGGCAGTATCTCAGTTATTTTTGGTCTTTTTCCTTCCAGATTTTAATATGTTGTAGCTGAGACTATAAACTTTCATAAGTGTGGTCTCCAATTTTTGATCAGATGTCGGGATCATGCCCAATTTTTCAGTACAAAATGTGATTTGAGAATCCCGTTTTTGTTTACGTGTTATCTCTATGGGAAATATTTTGGTCTATTGGTCAAAGCACTTGCCTCCCATTCCGGTGACCCAGGTTCGATCCCCGGTGGGTCCATAACAAATTTTTTTTTTTGCTTCTTTTTGCCTGTTATTTTACCATCCTCTTCGACTAGTATAACTTATTAACATAAAAAATCACAAATCATGTAATAAACTGCCTTATTCTCCGTATTATGTCTATTAGAAAGTAGTGTGCAGTAGTTTTGTGTACAACCCTATGGAAATTGTGATTTCCTGTCCTGTATTAGAGCTAAGGGGTTAATCTGCAAAGTATCCTGTATCATCATCATTATCATGCATCATCACCATTAGACAGCTGAAAACCGTCTGTTTCGGAGGAGTCTTTAACATTTTCTTATTTTTACCTTCTCCTCCTACACAGACGGCTACCCAACCTTCGCGGTACGGCGGTAGATAAGGAGATCTTACAATACATGGCCTATGAGCATATCCCCCCAAAAGGGGGGATCTGATTTTCCATCCCTATAAGCCATCCCCTTTCTCTAAAAATTCACATAGATGGTGCTAGTATTCTCATATTTCAGTAAATCATGTCAAAAGAAGAAAAATATACAGATAATGAACAAAATTTGGGACTTACTCTGGTTTGAACTCAAGCTTCGCACTGACTGACTGAGATAATTCGCTGCTTTACTACACAAACTCCTATACGCTTTCCGACTAGGCCTACTTCCGGGTCATGTGATTATAATATAACCAAGATGGCTGTCAGCGACTCGCTACAGACGTGCAAATTTCATGGTTAAAATGATAGAATCGAGTACCAGACGAGGAATTTGGGGTAAGAAATTTATTCAAGCGTGTTATATTACCGCTGTTAATGTAAATTGGTCAAGAAAATGGGCAATTATTATAGTATTAACTGGAAAATGATTTTTTTTTTTTTTTTTTTTTTTTAGTCCTTAGTCCCTGGTACAGAGTGAGAGACTCACTTCAGTCTATGTAAGGAGGTGTAGTGAAGCAAGACGTAGTCCAGTGGAACACCCGACGAACAGAGACTGAAGCTTTCAGTCTACATCACCATAATCATTTTACAATGACCGTTACACATTTTGCTACATTCCCGTCCTCAAGAAGCATCTCCATTCATGGCATTCTTGACATCCTATCTTCAGTTTAGTATTTCCCCATTATTATGATCATCCTCATTACAATCATGATCGTACAAATTGAAGGACAGACCACCTAATTCGTCCTCATGACGAATTAAATTCTAGTTTTCTTATTAATGTTATTGCTTGTCTGATTTCGTTCAATTAACCTTCACCAATATGCTTCTCTAATTTTTCCTTTCTTTCAGTTTCAAATCAACTTGCTATTAATAAGGTTGATTTCCCTTAGTTTAAATCTGTCCGCAAATTTGGGTGTCAGGTCAACTGTCACACCCCCTTCAAAATGTTCTACATCACATGTTTCTAGCGTCTTAGCGACGTCCCTGGCGCATGGTGCTGCTGCATACCCCCCCCCCCCCCGACCCAACATTACAATTTTACATTTACAAATATCGATCAACCACTCACATACATTGTAGAGCCAACTAAAACTCAGAATTTACGAGACGACAAACCAACACAAACTTACATATGTGGGCCTCACGGTCACTGTCTATTTGTCTAACGTTTTATATTCACACCCGAATAACGGTATAAAATATACTCCCCTTGGCTTGGCGATCGAGCATAGTAATGCACGAATGAGCCAAAGAGGGCGGCGCTCAACGCCGTCGCTCGCGCTCACGTCCTGACCGACCACAGAACTCCCAGAGTTCTGACCAACCTGAAGTGAGCGCACAGCCCCAGCGCACAGTGAGATATCGCGATCGCCAAATATCCCCCTTTTTAGCCAATATAAACACGCCTGTATCAGTGCGGGTCGGCGGCATTGAAAAAGATTGATAGTCTAGTATTCGCAGACCCTAATTTCAATAAAAATTGCTACCGTTTTATGTAGAAACATAGACCACTTTATCATTTTCTGTGCATCAATGTGCACCCCTAATTCGATGAGTTATCTATCAAAGACCATTCCTGTGAAATTAAAAGAAATTTAAAGAAGATCTGAGTTAGCGGGGGCACTTAAACCGCCCCCATGTCGAATAATTGGGAAATTCCGCCTCCTCAAAAGTGGCATATCGGAGAATATTTTTATCAGTTTGGGGGCTCCATAGACCCCTTTATCATTTTCTGTGCATCAATGTGCACCCCTAATTCGATGAGTTATCTATCAAAGACCATTCCTGTGAAATTAAATTTAAAGAAGATCTGAGTTAGCGGGGGCACTTAAAGCGCCCCCATGTCGAATAATTGGGAAATTCCGCCTCCTCAAAAGTGACAAATCCGAGAATTTTTTTATCAGTTTGGGGGCTCCATAGACCCCTTTATCATTTTCTGTGCATCAATGTGCACCCCTAATTCGATGAGTTATCTATCAAAGACCATTCCTGTGAAATTAAAAGAAATTTAAAGAAGATCTGAGTTAGCGGGGGCACTTAAACCGCCCCCATGTCGAATAATTGGGAAATTCCGCCTCCTCAAAAGTGGCATATCGGAGAATATTTTTATCAGTTTGGGGGCTTCACAGACCCCTTTATCATTTTCTGTGCATCAATGTGCACCCCTAATTCGATGAGTTATCTATCAAAGACCATTCCTGTGAAATTAAAAGAAATTAAAAGAAGATCTGAGTTAGCGGGGGCACTTAAACCGCCCCCATGTCGAATAATTGGGAAATTCCGCCTCCTCAAAAGTGGCATATCGGAGAATATTTTTATCAGTTTGGGGGCTCCATAGAGCCCTTTATCATTTTCTGTGCATCAATGTGCACCCCTAATTCGATGAGTTATCTATCAAAGACCATTCCTGTGAAATTAAAAGAAATTTAAAGAAGATCTGAGTTAGCGGGGGCACTTACACCGCCCCCATGTCGAATAATTGGGAAATTCCGCCTCCTCAAAAGTGGCATATCGGAGAATATTTTTATCAGTTTGGGGGCTCCATAGACCCCTTTATCATTTTCTGTGCATCAATGTGCACCCCTAATTCGATGAGTTATCTATCAAAGACCATTCCTGTGAAATTAAAAGAAATTTAAAGAAGATCTGAGTTAGCGGGGGCACTTAAACCGCCCCCATGTCGAATAATTGGGAAATTCCGCCTCCTCAAAAGTGGCATATCGGAGAATATTTTTATCAGTTTGGGGGCTCCATAGACCCCTTTATCATTTTCTGTGCATCAATGTGCACCCCTAATTCGATGAGTTATCTATCAAAGACCATTCCTGTGAAATTAAAAGAAATTTAAAGAAGATCTGAGTTAGCGGGGGCACTTACACCGCCCCCATGTCGAATAATTGGGAAATTCCGCCTCCTCAAAAGTGGCATATCGGAGAATATTTTTATCAGTTTGGGGGCTCCATAGACCCCTTTATCATTTTCTGTGCATCAATGTGCACCCCTAATTCGATGAGTTATCTATCAAAGACCATTCCTGTGAAATTAAAAGAAATTTAAAGAAGATCTGAGTTAGCGGGGGCACTTACACCGCCCCCATGTCGAATAATTGGGAAATTCCGCCTCCTCAAAAGTGGCATATCGGAGAATATTTTTATCAGTTTGGGGGCTCCATAGACCCCTTTATCATTTTCTGTGCATCAATGTGCACCCCTAATTCGATGAGTTATCTATCAAAGACCATTCCTGTGAAATTAAAAGAAATTTAAAGAAGATCTGAGTTAGCGGGGGCACTTAAACCGCCCCCATGACGAATAATTGGGAAATTCCGCCTCCTCAAAAGTGACAAGTCGGAGAATGTTTTTATCAGTTTGGGGGCTCCATAGACCCCTTTATCATTTTCTGTGCATCAATGTGCACCCCTAATTCGATGAGTTATCTATCAAAGACCATTCCTGTGAAATTAAAAGAAATTTAAAGAAGATTTGAGTTAGCGGGGGCACTTAAACCGCCCCCATGTCGAATAATTGGGAAATTCCGCCTCCTCAAAAGTGACAAATCGGAGAATATTTTTATCAGTTTGGGGCTCCATAGACCCCTTTATCATTTTCTGTGCATCAATGTGCACCCCTAATTCGATGAGTTATCTATCAAAGACCATTCCTGTGAAATTAAAAGAAATTTAAAGAAGATCTGAGTTAGCGGGGGCACTTAAACCGCCCCCATGTCGAATAATTGGGAAATTCCGCCTCCTCAAAAGTGGCATATCGGAGAATATTTTTATCAGTTTGGGGGCTCCATAGACCCCTTTATCATTTTCTGTGCATCAATGTGCACCCCTAATTCGATGAGTTATCTATCAAAGACCATTCCTGTGAAATTAAATTTAAAGAAGATCTGAGTTAGCGGGGGCACTTAAAGCGCCCCCATGTCGAATAATTGGGAAATTCCGCCTCCTCAAAAGTGACAAATCCGAGAATGTTTTTATCAGTTTGGGGGCTCCATAGACCCCTTTATCATTTTCTGTGCATCAATGTGCACCCCTAATTCGATGAGTTATCTATCAAAGATCATTCCTGTGAAATTAACAGAAATTTAAACAAGATCTGAGTTAGCGAGGGCACTTAAACCGCCCCCTGAAAGCTTGCCGGAGGATTGCCGCACATAGCAAGAAATAATGTGTGCAAACTGGATTCCAAGCATTGAGGCTCATTAATAAAAAGCAGGTTAATGGAATAGCTCGTCACCAGGTGCTCAAAGAATATTATGTGCATAAATATGTATACAGTACAGACGCGAGAGAGACAAAGAAAGAGAGGTGGTAGAAAGAGAGAGAGGGATAGAAAGAGAGAGACACACACACTACATTGGTCATTTTCTTATTCGATTACAAACGATTACAAAAATACAAGGGAAAAATTGAAGTGACAAAAAGCATCACTTGACATATTAAAGTGATAGGGAGGAAATGCAATAAGAAAACAAAACAAAACAAAAAAGAAATGAAAGGATAATGTCTTATAGTTTTAGTATATTATGATTGAAGAAATACAAAAAGTTGAAGAAAAGGCTGAAGGAAAACGAGAAGCAGAAGAAGACACAAGACGGAGAGGGAGAGCCAGAGTGGGAGAGAGAAAGAGAGAGAGAGAGAGAGAGAGAGAGAGAGACGGGGGGGGGGGGGGTCAATTGGGGAAGTGAATTCGAACTGGAACATTTGTCCCACGTTATCGATTTATCTTCTCTTATTGCATACTCCCATAGCTGCACCAAACCATGAATGCTTGAGATCGAAAATCACTAGACAAATTGGCAACTTGATTATGAGCACATATGTGATGGCACTGGCACACTACAGGCCCGTAACTAGGATTTTTGTGGGGGGGGGGGGGGGGTCAGCATTGGAGAAAATTGACCTTTCTGAGCGAAGCGACCGATTAGGGGTGGCGGGTGGCGGGGTCAGGGGGCGTGGCCCTCAAAGGGTATGGGCACTAGCGTATATATATATATATATATATATACTGTCAGATTATTTGACAGGTGTGGGTCAAATATGAAGCCCGGACATATACTACCACTGTGTAGGGTTCCAGATTTTGCGAGCGAGCAAAGCGAGCGTGAGAAAAATAAAAATGTACTCGTAAGTGGCAAAATTTTATTTCACTAGTCACCAATAGGTGAATTGTAAAGCTATATTCTCCGGTCATTCATTGACACACAATTAAGCATTTAATCAATTATTAACCACCATCACCAACAAACACTATTACATCAGTTTTAGTTTGATAACTGCTGAAAGGGCTCCGAAGTAGCATCGTGAAAAGAAACACGGTTGACAATTTTCCTGAAATATCATATTTGATTGGCTTTGAAACGAGTGACAATTACAAATTGTCTTATCTTCTTAACTTTGCTCAAATCAATTATGAATTATTTTAAAACTTGTATTCTTATTCAACCGCAAAAAGAGATTAATTCTATTTTAAAAAATAGTTTAATTTGGTCTTAATGAATATTCATGAATTATGTTAATACTTATACTACGCACTACATCAGTCTTTACTTAAGGAAATAAGTACAATCACCATGGGACCTTGTGGGACCCCAAGGAAGAACAGCAGCATTTTTGTAAATACTGCTGAATTTGGGTCATCCTCCGTTTTTTAAGCTCATGTATACGTTGTGTTTTATGAAATGTATGTGATTTTCTTAATACGGAAATATATACAAACAAACAAACAAACAAGCATGAGTTGTTTGAGTAATACGTATATAATTTCTTACTTTGATGTAACAATACGAAATTAATACAAGTGGAAATTGCTTAAATTTTCTTTTGTATTTAATTTTACTTAAATTTTTTACTTAACATATACTATCAAATTGAAAGTTTGCGTTATTAAAACTTAAATCGCGTGCGTAAGTGGCAAAATTTAAGTTTAGGTAAAATACCTAAATATTTCTAATGTGCAAATTATTTATACATACAGACGTATCTTTACATTCAAGCACCGCATTTTTAAAACATTTATTCTCATAATTGTGCATTTAAAAGATTCGATAGATTGAATGCTCTAAATTGATTAAAATATTGCTAGCTGAGTCCATGTTGACCTAGAGCTTAATAACTCATAATTAATCTTACACAATAAAAATCAAGAAAACCAACATAATATTACGAGCTCATAATTGCATTCCACCCCCCCCCCTCAAAAAAAAAAAAAAAAAAAAAAAGAAAAGAATAAATTTCTCTCAACTCCGGACAGATTGTAGCGCAAAGTGATTGACATGTATAATAATAAAAATTGGAAAGAACCAGGGGTGTCGATCCGTGTTCATGTTTGGGGGGGGGGGGGGGGGGTGATGACCGGCGAAGGAGCGAAGATAGTGGATAAGCTAGGGTTTCAGTTATTTACGACGCAATACTGCACTGTATGTAACAGGGGTGGGTGCAGGGAGGGGGAGTTTTCTGACGTTTTAGCAAATTTAAGAGAAAGATAAACGGCTAGGAGCAAAAAATTTTTGTTTAGATTGAGTTATATTTCGACGCCCGGACTGCTTTTCAATTATTTGGAAGCAACATTTCACTTATGTAACAAGGGTGGGTGCAGGGAGGTGGGGGTGGGGGGGGGGGGGGGGGATTCTCACTTCCTCCGCGAAAGCTCTGACGTTTTAGCACTTTCTTAGGCGGAATAACCTCGCTAGTCATAAGGACCAGTGGCTCATAAGGACCGCTATTCATGACGTGTAATTTCCTATACCTGTAGGGTCGCTATTCATAAAGCGAAAAGGGGGTCTCTACTCATAAAATCATAAGGACTATTATTCATAAGGATTGCTATTCATAATCGGAGAAGAGGGTTGCTATTCATAATTGAAGAAAATGGTCATTACTTATAAGGACCGCTACTCATAATAAGTCATAAGGGTCGCTATACATAATACAGATAGAGGGTCGCTATTCATAATACCAAACCGAGGTCGTTAATCATAGGTGTCGCTACTCATAATCGAAGAATAGGGTCGCTATTCATAATCAAAGAAGAGGGTCGTCATTTAAATTAAATAAGAAAGGGAAATGGATGGAGGACAACCCAACGGTACTGCATTTAAGAATATTTTTTTTTTAAATTGAACTATATTTATCAATGCTCCCCACACTTTGAAAGCCGCTTTGCCAATGCCTTAATAATTAAAAAACGATGTCTAGTCCATATATCTACGTGGGAGGAGAAGACCCCCCCCCCCCACACACACACACACACACCCACACACACGCAGATCCAGATTCTCCCGTTTCTCAACTCTTGTGGAGACCCTAATCCTTAACCTTTATCTCAAGTTCCAATTCTCAAGTGGGATTGTTTAGGGGGTAGTTGTCCTGGAGATTAGTTGTAGGGGGTAGTTGTCCGGATACGGGCTTAGAAATTGCCTCGAGATTTTTTTTTTTTAATTTTTTTAAAATTTTGGGTTGGGATATCAATTCCTCGTAGCAATATTTTCATAATACGTGATTTTAGTAACGTACAATTTATTTTCTTCATAATGATAATCTTAACAAAAATCATGACAAAAATTATGACCATGTTGATCGATCGTGGTCCTATGAATAATAATCATCATGGTCATACTCCTCCTCCTGATCATATTATTTGATCATGTAATTTATTGAAGGTGAATTATTGCGGGGGGGGGGGGGGTTGATGATAAAGGCCAATCCTACAGCCCCCCCCCCCCCCTCCTGAATTATTTGGGGAATATATCACACATCCTCCCCCTCCCCTTCCTGGGCTTCCATAGCATATTAAAATATAAATTCTACTATACTAGAACCGTCATTTATGAAAGGTTACAGCCCTATAGCTAGAAGGTCCGATAGACCGAATGAACGAGAGGGTCCAATAGACGGACGGTTCTATAGACTGAATCGGCAAAAGGGTCCGATAGTCCGAAGGTTCTATAGATCGAACGTCCAACGGGGTCCGATAGTCAGAAGGTCCGATCGACCGAAAAAAGGTAAAATAAGTGGATACAATAAGTTTCTAATAGTTTTATCTCATAAAAGGAAAAGGGTAATGCCTTATCTTCTTCTGTGTGTATTGTAATAAACCGATGCACTAGGTCTGTCGGCCCACCCCCCCCCCCAAAAAAAGAACTTATTTTAGTTTTGTTTTATACATTTTCAACATGTTAAAAGTATTTTTATCAGAGCATCATCATCATCACCGTGGGGCGGGGGTGGTCCACCCATGCAGCTCAGCCCCCCGGTTATTTTTGCCACTACACCGATGTATTGGCAATGGGGAACGCTGACCATTTTTTTGAAACATGGAAATCTAATTATATGGTGCACACTAAAGCCCCGAGTCCCACCATGCCCGAAGCATTTTTTTCTAGTGGAGCAAGCTGAGGAAAGGGCGTCCCCTTCTAACACAAGTGTTATTTTTTAAACAAAGAAATCTTATGGGGTGCACACTTTATAGTTGAATTTTCATTAAAAGTAACAAAAGATAAGGTTCTGACAACAAAAGATTCTGACCGATAAAATGAAATTGTTTCAATTAGGCGCTACCACCTTCTTGGGAAGGGGGCGTTTCCATTTTTTTTTTGGAGGGTTGTCAGGTGATATTTTCCTACCAGCTATGATGTCAGCTTTTATACTTTTTGAGTGTTCACCGGCTACACCCATACTACTACCTTATGTCAAATTTTAGTCTGTGGACTCTGTCGGGTAAATTATACCATTTTTTTTTGGGGGGGGGGGGGGAATTCGAGAATATTCGGATACCTCACTGCCCGAATATTATGATATTCGGGCTTCTTGTTGCTGCCGGACGTAAGAGGTGCTTGCTGCAAGAAACAATCTAGGCCTAGTTTCTTGATTGTATGAGCGAGCAAAGCGAACGAATGGGAGAGACAGGGAAAAAGAAGAATTTTGTATCCTGAGAATAGGTTCTATAGCGTATTGTTATTCCGTTCTCATAATCTGTGTAACATATTATCCGCATCTTCCGTTCTCATATTGGGAAGAGACTATTGGTCACAGGCCATTATTTCTGAAAATTCATCTCTTTAGCCCTTTAGATCAACTTGCATGCCGCTCGATTCCTTTCAGTTATGTTGCTAACATTCTTTGAGTAGAAAATAGCATAACATTAGCTAGAGATTCAAGATGCAAACCAAATAACTTCCATAGGCATTGATTTATATGCATAAATATGGTGATTATATTAATAACTAATATCAATAATGAAAATATAATGGGCATTGGTAGATTAATGCTAGTGAGCGAAGTTTTTTAATTTTTGTGTTCTTCTCTTTCCTTTCTGATTTCTTCTTTTCATTTTTTCTTCTTTTCCTTTCTTTTCTTTTCTTCTTTCATTTTCAACCTCTTCCTTTTTAGCTTTTTCTTTGGTTGGAACGTCCCCACTTATTTTTACCACTTATTTTTTACCCACTTATCATTTCATCCACTATATTTTACCCGGTCTATCGTCGGTCTATCGGACCCGCTAACTATCGGACCTTCTAGCTATAGGGATGACTCCTCCCTTGAAAAAAGTGCAGGGTATACATGTATATATCGTATGCGGACAACTAACCCTGGACAACTACCCCCTTAGGTCAACTACCCCCAGGACATCTCTTCCTTATGTTCGTTCATATTTTCATCCTTTTATCATTTCTTCTGTCCTAAACTTAATTTTGCTTTATCTTTCTGCATTTGTTTTCCCTTTCTTTTCTCATGTTATTATTTGTTTCAGTATCATTTTATCTTTATCTTTCCTTTATTTTTTCCCCTTCTTCTTTACTTCTAACCTTCCTTTCGACTCTCTTTATTTTCTTCTTCCTTTCCTTCTTTGCTTATGTTATTCTTTGTTTTGGGCTTTCTTTCATCCTCTCTTTCTGTCCTTTCTCATGTTATTCTTTGTTTTGATCTTTCTTCATCTTCTCTTGTTGTCTTCTCTCATGCCCTTTTTGGTTTTGATCTTTCTTTGTTCTTTTCTTTCTGCATTTTGATCGTTCTTAGATTTTCTCTTTCTGTTTTTCCATATATTGTTCTTTGCTCCCTTTCTTATCTTCTATTGTTGTCTTTCCCTTATAAATGTTATTCTTTGTTTTATCCTTCCATCATTTTGTATTTTTTCTCTCCTTATGTTTTCCTTTATTTTTTCCTACTGTATCATCTCTTTCATCTTTTATACCCTACCCCGTGTATTTCTCCATTATTTTCTTTTTATCTTCGCGTTTGCTCTTTCCTCTATCTCTTAATCTTCCTTTCTTCCTTTTATCATCTTCTCTGTGCTATCTTTCTTATTCTAGCATCTTCTTCTCTCTCCTTCTTTTATGTTTTCATATGCTTTTATTTTCTATTTTCTTCCTTTATCATTTTGTATGATTTTGTTTTATATTTGTCTTCTAGTTTTCTCCAGAAGGGTGCGGTTCTTGCAAAGAAACCTGCCAAAATCTGTGACGTCATTTAAACCTAACTGAGATCTATAGGATGCGTTCACAGGCGCCGGAAGTGGGGGGGGGGGGGGGGCGATGTCGCCCCCAACAAAAAGGTGGGGGGGGGGCAAAACGCGTTTTCGACCTCCCCATAGGCGTAAATGCATAATTTTGGGAGGGGCTGTAGTTTTTCCCGAATTTCATGTTTCCTTTTCTATGTATGAGCGAGCGAAGCGAGAGACGAAAAATTTCGACATTTCGACAAAATTACATGTATTCCAGTATTAAACTATCTAAATATGAGGATATTGGAGCACCTCGCTGCCCGTGATGAGGTGGTAGTCGAGCCAATATTGCCCTTCTCAAAATCCTCAAGGGGCTGCAGCCCTTCGTAGGCATTATATCCCCTCAAGTCATCCACGGAATTGTACAAGCTAGGGAGCAAAGCGATTTTTTTTTTGGGGGGGCACTTAATCTGCAAAACGTCATTTCTTATTCAATGTACTGAGGAAAATTCGCAAATAACCACTGCAATCTAGGCCAAGTTCCAAATACTGAACATTGATAAAAGTCCCTTTCTCAATTCTTTCTCAAATAGGGGCACAGCACTGAAGGAACGAGTGAGAAATAATCAAGGAATTTAGGAAGGCCATCAAAAGTTGATATTTCTTTCAAATGTATATAGAACATTTGAAAATGTGACTTTATATGCTTTAACATAAATTATACTGGGGCAAAATATTGAAAAACAAAACAAAAACAGGGGCGTAACTAGTACTAACTACGAGGGGATATGGGGCACGTGCCCCGCAAATTAGATGGGTGTGAGAAAGAGGAGAAAGGAGAAAAAGACGGGGGAGAAGAAAAGGAAGAGAAATAAGACAATAATTGGACCCCTTTTTGTTTTGCTTTCTTTTTGTTTTGTTCAAGCGGACCCTGCTCGCCACGGTCCAAATAAGGGCTGTGTATCATGGATTTGCTTTGAACTAAATTCAATTCAATCCAATTTATTCTCATTTCCAGCAAAAACATTTCCTCGGAAATTAGACATTGAAATATATAAATTATAAAACAATATAATGTATAACTTTTCTTTAAACTTCACCATCAACCTGACATTATTCCATCAGTGCCAATGGTATACTATAAAGCATACTGCTTGTATGTAAACAACTATAGGACGAACGACTTTAAGTCCTCTCCGAGGGACTTGGGGTTAATGCCTTACCAAAGGACACGAGTGTATCTGGTTTCGAACCCGGGCCCTTCAATTACAAAGCCACTGCTCGACCACTGAGCTAGCTCG